>CAXBUH010000009.1:0-50549 GCA_963978895.1 Erpobdella octoculata | reverse complement strand
AAACACAGATGTATATAAAGAACAAGTAAATTAAAAACGAATTTTTAAAACCAATGCTCTTATATGTAATTAAAACACAAATTTTGCAATCAATTTTTTCTTATATTACTCTTTTATTTTATGTTAAAGTCGAAATATCTTAATTATATCGAAATATCGAAATTAATTAAAATTATCTAAATTAATTGACTTATTGTAAAACTAATAATTGAATATTGCATTTTCTTCTATTTTAAGCATGTATGCAAAATTTGAAAAAATCTATCATCAGGAAGTGACTCAAAAATTGATTGCAAGATTTGAAACAAACAGACAGACAGAGAAACAGAGACGACGAGTTAATAAAAGCATTGGTAATAATAATAAAAATATCATCAAAAAGCATCGAATTTAAATATCTCAACTATTTTCATGAAAATTTCGTACACGCTTGAGAATCGCGGTCAGTGAGTGTGGTTCGTGTTAACTTGGTAAAATAGTCTGCCAGTCGGTTAGCGTTTTGTGGTCAAGAAAACCCTCAAGAAAACCCTCAAGAAAACCCTCAAGAAACCCCTCGATAAAATCCTCAAGAAAATTAACTAAATTAATTGACTTATTGTAAAACTAATAATTGAATATTGCATTGTCTTCTATCTTGAGCATGTATGCAAAATTTGAAAAAAATCTATCAACAGGAAGTGACTCAAAAATTGATTGCAAGATTTGAAACAGACAGAGAAACAGACAGAGAAACAGAGCCGACGAGTTAATAAAAGCATTGGTAAAAATTAATTAAATCAACTAAAATTGGATAAAGAACAGAAAAAAGCTCTTTAAAGATATGAGTAGGAATAAGATCCAAAAACCAAGTAGAAGAAGTAGAGTTAATAAGTTTAGTAAAATAGTCAAGTGTAATAGGAGAGAAAGAAGTAAAAGTTTCAGTTAAGATTTTAGATAAAATGGGGGTTTGACTATTGTTAGAAGATCTGATGTTTTCAAATTTGGTTGTAAGAAAATTGTGATAGTCATCAGGAGAAAAAGAGGGAGGAGGAGATTTTTTATTAAGGAGTTTAGAAAGAGAAGACCACCTATTCCTAGAGCTAGAAGCAAGAACAATAGATTTTCTCAAAAAGGAAGAATGCTTAACAAAGATAAGGTTATGGGATTGTTTGAGATAGTATTGCCACTCGTACGAAAATCCTTTAGATAATTTAGAAAAATAAGCTCGCGCAGATTGCTTTAAGAGAACACAATCACGATCAAACCAAGAAGCTTTTTTAGAAAAGAGTCGAAACTTAAACGTCTTAAAAAGAACCAAAATATTCAATATGGATGAAATTGTCAGATTGAAATTGTCCATAAAAGAATCGAAGTCAGTAAAAGAAGAAGAAGAAAACCCAGAGGTGAGAAATAAATTTGAAAATTGAGTTTTATCAAATCTAGACCAACACCTTCTAGTAACCGAAGAAAGATTAATTAAAGGTTGTGATAGAGGTAAAGTTAAAAAAATGGAGTAGTGATCAATAAAGTGGAGATTAACAGGTGAAAGATTTTTTATATTAGAGAAGAGAGGAGAATTAATAAGATCCAGTGTGTTGCCCCGATTATGAGTTGCGTTATCAACTGTTTAATAATAATAATAATAATAATAATAATAATAATAATAATAATAATAATAATAATAATAATAATAATAATAATAATAATAATAATAATAATAATAATAATAATAATAATAATAATAATAATAATAATAATAATAATAATAATAATAATAATAATAATAATAATAATAATAATAATAATAATAATAATAATAATAATAATAATAATAATAATAATAATAATAATAATAATAATAATAATAATAATAATAATAATAATAATAATAATAATAATAATAATAATAATAATAATAATAATAATAATAATAATAATAATAATAATAATAATAATAATAATAATAATAATAATAATAATAATAATAATAATAATAATAATAATAATAATAGTCGGAAAGTCACAATGCTGAAAAAAGTTAAAAATAGATGAGATTTCAAGAAATTGAGAGACAAAAGAGTCCTTAGTTTTATTAATAGGAATATTAAAATCCCCAATAATAAAAGAAGTAGATAGAGAGAAAAGAGATTTAGAAAGTTTTTAGAAATCCTCCAAAAATTGTGGTTTAGAGCATTTAGGAGGCTTATAAATACCTATTAAATTGAACTTTAAAGAATTAATTTTAACAGAAGTAAAGAGGCATTCAAAAGATGAGAATTTAGTAGAAAAATTAAGAGAGACAGAGTGTTTGCGAAATAACGAATTTTCAATTTTTATAAAACTAACTATTTTATTGAAAAATATGTTCTACGTGTCTAAAAGGTTTTGAAAATTTATGAAAAAGTTAATCTGCCAGCCGTTGTTGTTTTATTGTTTAAAAATTGGAAGTTTATATTACAATCAGCTTGGTATGCAAATTGTACGTATTTGACACAAATATTGCAGAGAAAATTCTTTTTTAAAATATCAATCGACCAAAAAATAAAGTTCGTCAGGATATTAACAATGGAACTGTGTATATTCAATGCGCATCTAAAGGGTTTCCTATAAGGACCCATAGATATCCATGCTCAGTGACAGTTGATAAAGATGTCCTAATGGAGCTTCTATTATTAAACGACGTTTTACCAAGAGTATCGGGTGTTTTTTTTCATATTAGATTTCAACGCTAGCTAGAACGATAAAACAGTCGCACTGGACGCAAAGCTTAAACAGTTTCAATAATTAAACAAATAAAGGAAAAACGAGTTTTTCAACACAAACCTTGATTTCAAATAAACTCGATTTAGAAAAACGAAAGATGTTCAAAATAAGTTTTTTTTAATTGAATCATGTATTGTCATCCAATATAAAGCTATGCTGAGTGTTGCAGCTTCCTAGCTAGTTATAAAGCTGATTAAATTTTACTTGCAAGATTTGCGTACAGAGAAAGCCACACACACACACAAACATTTAACTTAATTGTAACCTAAATAAAAGTTTGTAAAAAAACAAGTTTTATTATCAATGTCTTCTACGACTTTTGAATAAGAAATAACCATAAATTTCACTTTTAAGAGCGTCATATAGTATTGCTAAAGTTTTAAGTTGCGACAAGCACTCGTCCAGCCCCTGTCCACTTAGCCCCCTCCATCGCCACAGTTTTGCTAAACCACAGGTTATTGATGCAAGCACCAGGAGCTTCTACCTCCCCCAGACAGCTGGACTCAATTCCCCCCTAAAAAGCTGACCTTTCTTTTTTCTGAAAAACCCCAAGCTAGAGGCTTTCAGTTTTTTAGTACCTATTTCATCTAACGTGTAGTCTACAGCACCGGCGGATCCAGGAAGTTTTAGTGAGGGGAATTTTTATGAAAACCGATTTATGAATTGTTATCACAAGCTGAAATATCTATTAAAACACTTTTTGTTATATTCAATTTTTATTACTATTGCATAAAAGATTAATTAATAAAAGTACGTGTCCACGTTAATAAGAATTCATTTTTAAACATAGCCTTTTTTTGCAATTCTAATCCTTACCAAAGTGTCTACAATCTTTTATTAATTTTGTGTACTTTACCTGCATCAGTAGCAACAGCAGAACTATCATTTTCCAATTTAAGGCGGCTAAAATCGTGGATGCGTTCTTGAATGAACGAGGAAAGACTAACAGGCTTGGTACTGATGCATATCCATCGTGATGTTTGATATAAATATTGAAAATATTTAACAAGATTTAGCAAAAAAAATCTAGAAAGATGACGTTTGTTTTGTAAATATTATTGACATCTGATTCAATTAACCAACCGCATTTAAATGACACTTTAAAAAAATTTTGAGGTTATTGATTAAAAGAATAAAATTTAAAATTGTTTGCTTTAGTGTTACTTATTAATAACGTAAAAGGTAATTGTAATGCAAAGTGAAAGGGGGCGACCGGCCCCTCCCTTGATCCGCCAATGGTCTATAGATGAGTTGATTGTAAGTTGATATAATTGATGTTTTATTTTAAATTTATCTGTATACAGAATGCATAGCGTATAATAACGTTTATATTTAATTTAACTTTAGTATAAGAATCAAACAACAAAATACAAGAAAAACATTGTTCAAATTTAGATAGTAAAGTTAAACCTCTTGCAGGCATGTTATTTAAGGGCATAGAAACAGTGGCGTAGCTAGGGCGGGGCGGCCCGCCCCGGGTGTCACTCCCAAAAACGGGTGACACCCAGCTGCGATTAAAAAAAAACTTTACACAAACTCCATGAAGTGAAATGAAAACTCCGCTTCGCTAATTGCGAGCCAGTCCCAAGCCTGGACAAAGGAGGAGGGACACTTAAAAAGATCAAACTTTGATCCACGACAGGAAGTACTTATGTGCTTCCTACATACAGCCAATTCATTCTTAAAACACTTTGTATAAAGGACTATAAACTATCATAAAAAAATGAAATGACGGCTAAAAATTTAAAAAAATCTATATACAAATCTAGGCTTTTTATACATAAGTGCGGCTTCTTATGGAATGATCTATCTTGCTATTTAAATCTGTAACACCAGACACCAGCGCTGCATCAACCATCTGTTAAAAGATTTTCAACAACGCATTGGAGTGCTCATTATGTTGCAATAAAAACAATAACAGAAAATTTTGATGAGGTTGTGGCGGCAATTTGGGAATTTTTTTATTTGCGCAAAACCTTATAACTGCTGTATTTCCCTACTATAAAAGCGCAATGATGTATGTATTATGTATTATGTCACCCGATTAGCATCTGCAGGTCTGAAAAAACTCACGTTGATAGATTATGAGACGCTGAACACGGTTTGTTATGGCACTTTTTTGCTAAAATGTTTATATAAAAAGTTATTAACCGCGAAAGTTTAACGCTATGCGGATATATATAATGCATCGTACGTCATCTTTCAATATAAAAAGTTGAAAATAAATAAATTATCGAAGTAGAAAGCCGGCGGGTTTTTCCCAATTATAATTATATAAAAATATAAATTATTCCAATGTTTTAATTATTAATAATATTATTAATAAAGAAAATTAACTAATTTGCTAATATTATTCCTATTATTGGAAAGTTCTACGCTTTGCGGATACATTTAATGAAATTATTATTAACGACATTTTACTATTTTGCAATTATTATTCCTCTTATTTTAATTATTAATAATATTATTATTTACGAAAATTAACTAATTTAGATTAATTTCCTATTATTGGAAAGTTCGACGCATTGCGGAGATATTTAATGAAATTATTATTAACGACAATTTACTATTTTGCAATTATTATTCCACTTAATTTAATTATTATTATTAACGAAAATTAACTAATTTGCTAATATTATTCCTATTATTGGAAAGTTAGACGCTTTGCGGATATATTTTGAGCATACGTCATAACTCAATATAAACAAGTTGAAAATAAATAAATCACCGAAGTAGTATATCGGCGGGTTTTCCCAATATCAGCCATTGAAGGTTGGGTTTTTTTGTAGGCTGTTTTTTCATTATCAGCCATTATAGTTTGGGTTTTTTCTTAGGCTTTTTTTCACTATCACCCAAAATATGTTGTTATTTTCGTAGACTGTTGTTTTCGATACTATCCATTTAATATTGTGTTTTTCATAGGTGGTTTTTTCACGATCACCTAAGAAATGTTGTTTTTTTCGTAAATCTGTTTTTTTCCAATCAAATCAAATTAATATTGTGTTTTTCGTAGTCGGTTTTTCCTCTATCACACAATAAATGTGGTTTTTTTCGTAGGCTATTTTTTGCAATATAGCCCATTTTTGGTTTTTTTCGTAGGCATTTTTTCCAAAATCATTCAATCAAATAGAAGACCATTCCAAAACGTTTTCAAGTTAAAAATCATCTGCTAGTGGCTGACATAGTCACATGCTTCGCTTGCGAAGCGTGCGTAAAATTATTAACTATTTTGCTAATATTATTCCTATTATTGGAAAGTTCGACGCTTTGCGGATATATTAAATGAAATTATTATTTACGACATTTTTATTTTGTAATTATTATTCTTCTTATTTTAATTATTAATAATATTATTATTTACAAATATTAACTAATTTGCTAATATTATTCTTATTATTGGAAAGTTCGACGCTTTGCGGATATATTTAATGAAATTATTATTAACGAAGATTAACTACTTTGCTAATATTATTCTTATTATTGGAAAGTTTGACTCTTTCCGGATATATTTAATAAAAATATTATTAACGACATTTTTGTATTTTTTAATTATTATTCCTCTTATTTTAATTATTAATAATATTATTATTTACAAATATTAAATAATTTGCTAATAATATTCCTATTATTGGAAAGTTCGACGCTTCGCGGATATATTTTGATTATACGTCATAACTCAATATAAACAAATTGAAAATAAATAAATCACTGAAGTAGTACATCGGCGGGTTTTCCCAATATCAGCCATTGCAGGTTGGGTTTTTTGTAGGCTGTTTTTTTATTATCAGCCAATAAAGTTTGGGTTTTTTCTTAGACTTTTTTTTCACTATCACCCAAAATATGTTGTTTTTTTCGTAGGCTGTTTTTTTCGATACTATCCATTTAATATTGTGTTTTTCGTATTCGGTTGTTTCACTATCACACAATAAATGTGGTTTTCTTCGTAGGCTATTTTTTCCAATATCGTCCATTTAAGGTTTTTTTCATAGGTGTTTTTCCAAAATCATCCAATCAATTAGAAGACCATTCCAAAACGTTTTCAAGTTAAAAATCATCTGCTACTGGCTGACATTGTCACATGCTTCGCTTGCGAAGCGTGCGTAAAGTTATTAATATAATAGCGCTTTGGTGTTGTTTTTGAGCCTAGAGTGCTATTTGAGTGCGACTACCTCTACTATTAATATGTAAAAACTCACACGCTTCGCTCGCGAAGCGTGTGTCAAGTGCTGGTCCTAACATAAAAGCGCAATGATGTATTATGTCACCCGATTACCATCTGCAAGTCTGAAAAAACTCACGTTGATAGATTATGAGACGCTGAACACGGTTTGTTAGGGCACTTTTTAGTTAAAATGTTTAAATAAAAAGTTATTAGCCGCGAAAGTTTTACGCTATGCGGATATATATAATGCATCGTACGTCATCACTCAGTATAAACAAGTTGAGAATAATAAAATCACCGAAGCAGTTTATGTACGTCGGCGGGTTTTTTCCATAGACTTATACTATATATCTAGACATGCATTGCATGCAAAATGCGCGATGCAAGTTGAAATGGTCTTTGAACAGGGGCAAGGCTGGGTATAAAATAAATAAATCCTGAATCAATTGAAATATTTGAAACAAATTGTTTGCGTAATTTTAAAGTAAAAAATTTTTCTAAAGGTCTTTTTATATAAACAAGTTGAAAATAAACAAATCACCGAAGTAGTAGTCGGCGAGTTTTTCCAATATTTTTCGAAGCGGGTTTTCCCAAATATGAGCATACATCATCACTCAATATAAACAAGTTGAAAATAAAGAAATCACCGAAGTAGTCGGTTAGCGTTTTTCAGTCTCCGCCATTGAAAGTTGGTAGTATTTTCATAGGCTGATTTTCATTATCAACCATTAAATGTTGGTTTTTAAAGAGTGCTTACTATTGGGCGTTTCTTTTATTTGTTTCCATTATTACTTTTTTCGGCTTTTTTCGTTAACGGTTTTTTTATTATCAGCGATTAAAAATTGTTTTTTTTAGGTCGTTTCAATATCAGCCAATAAAGGTTGATTTTTAAAAGGCCGGTCCCAAACTTGCTCAATCATTTGCGTCTGGATAAAAAACCGCACACGCTTTTAAATTGGTTTTTTCTTAGGTAGTTTTTTTTTCAGCCATTGAAGAAAAGGTTTTTTTGTAGGGGAGTTTTGTCATAAACTGCTATTCAAGGTTGTTTTTTCAAAGGCGGGTTTTTCCAATGTCTGTCAATAAAAGTTTTATTTGTAGGCGGTTTTTTTATTATCAACCATTTAAGGTTGCTTTTTTCATAGGCGGTTTTTTCAAATGTCAGTCAATATAATTTGTTTTTTTTTGTAGTCGGTTTCTCCTAACAAACGAATCGAGTGTGATTATCTAAATTATTAATATCGCCAAAATCACACGCTTCGCGCGCAAAGTGTGCGTCAAGTGCTGGTCCGTACTATAAAAGCGCAATGATGTAATATGTATTATGTATGTATTATGTCACCCGATTAGCATCTGCAGGTCTGAAAAAACTCACGTTGATAGATTATGAGACGCTGAACAAGGTTTGTTAGGGCACTTTTTTGTTAAAATGTTTAAATACAAAGTTATTAGCCGCGAAAGTTTAACGCTATGCGGATATATATATAAGCATCGTACGTCATCGCTGAATATAAACAAGTAGAAAAAAAAATAAATTTTCGAAGTAGAAAGCTGGCGGGTTTTCCCCAATTTTAAACAAGTTGTAAATTATTATTAACGACAATTTACTATTTTGCAATTATTATTCCTCTTATTTTAAATATTATTATTAACGAAGAATAACTATTTTGCTAATATTATTCCGATTATTGGAGAGTTTGACGCTTTGCGGATATATTTTGAACATATGTCATAACTCAATATAAGCAAGTTGAAAATAAATAAATCACCGGCGGATTTCCCAATATCAGCCATTGAAGGTTGGATTTTTTGTAAGCGGTTTTTTTCATTATCAGCCATTAAAGGTTGGGGTTTTTCGTAGGATGTTTTTCCAAAATTTCCCAATAAAAGTTTTTTATCCGTAGGAGTTTTTTTCTATATTAGCCGTTACAGATTGTTTTTTTTTCGTAAGCTGTTTTTCCGATACCATTCAATAAATATTGTGTTTTTCGTAGGCTGCTATTTCCAAAAACATCCAATAGTGTTGTTTTTGAGCTTAGAATGCAATTTGAGTGCGACTACCTTTACTATTACTATGTACAAACTCACACGCTTCGCGCGCGAAGCGTGCGTCAAGTGCTGGTTCCCTACTATAAAAGCGCAATGATGTATTATGTATGTCACCCGATTAGCATCTGCAGGTCTGAAAAAACTCACGTTTATAGATTATGCAACGCTGAACACAATTTGTTAAGCCACTTTATGTTAAAAATGTTTAAATAAAAAGTTATTAGCCGCGAAAGTTCTACGCTTTGCGGATATATATAATGCATCGTACGTCATCTTTCAATATAAACAAGTTGAAAATAAATAAATCTTCGAAGTAGAAAGCCGGTGGGTTTTCCCCAATTATAATTATATAAAAATATAAATTATTCCATTATTTTAATTATTAATAATATTATTAATAACGAAAATTAACTATATTTAATGAAAATATTATTAACGACATTTTTCTATTTTGTAATTATTATTCCTCTTATTTTAATTATTAATAATAATATTATTTAAGAAAATTAACTAATTTGCTAAACTGAAAATAAATAATCGGATTTGGCGGGAGACCGCCGAATCGAAAAACTGATATGTAAATAGAGAAACGTACGTCATCACTCAATATAAACATATAAAATAAATAAATAGGAGTTGGCGGACGGCCGTCAAAGCAAAAAATGTGTTTTATTCCTATGCGGTTTTTACCAATATCAACTATTGAAGGTCGGTTTTTTCCGTAGGCGGTTTGTCATTATCTGCCATTCAAAAAGACGACCAGTTCAAAACGTGCTCAAGTACAAAATCTTCTACGATTGGATAATAAAACTCATACGCTTTGCGCGCAAAGCGTGCGTCAAGTGCTGGTTCCCTACTATAAAAGCGCAATGATGTATTATGTATTATGTATTATGTATTATGTATTATGTATTATGTATTATGTATGTCACCCGATTAACATCTGCAGGTCTGAAAAAACTCACGTTGATAGATTATGAGATGCTGAACAAGGTTTGTTAGGGCACTTTTTTGTTAAAATGTTTAAATAAAAAGTTATTAGCCGCGAAAGTTTAACGCTTTGCGGATATATATAAAGCATCGTACGTCATCGCTAAATATAAACAAGTTGAAAATAAACAAATCATCGAAGTAGACGGCCGGCGGGTTTTCCAAAGTTTGAGATTACGTCATCACACAATATAAACAAGTTGAAAATAAACAAATCCCCGAATGCGGTTTTTCTCAATAATTTTGAGCGTACGTCATCGCACATTATAAGCAAGTTGAAAATAAATGTAGGTTGTTTTATTCGTAGGCGGTTCTTTCATTATCAACCATTAAAGGTTGTTTTTTTGTAGGCGGTTTTTTCAAATTTATCCATTCAAAGAGAAGACCATTCTAAAACGTTTCCAAGTGAAAAATCGTCAGCGACTAGCCGAATAAACTCACACGCTTCGCGCGCGAAGCGTGCGTCAGGTGCTGGTTCCTAACATAAAAGCGCAGTGATGTATTATGTATGTATTATGTCACCCGATTAGCATCTGCAGGTCTGAAAAAACTCACGTTGGTAGATTATGAGACGCGGAACACGATTTGTTAGGGCACTTTTTTGTTAAAATGTTTAAATAAAAAGTTATTAGCCTCGAAAGTTCTACGCTTTGCGGATATATATAATGCATCGAACGTCATCACTCAGTATAAAAAAATAAAATAAAGATTTGTTTTCTTCTTAGCCGTGAAAGATCGGTATATAGGTCAGCGTACGTCATAATTCACAAATGCAATGTTCAAAATTACTCGTCAACTGCTGTATTTTTGTAATTTCTCCTATAAACAGGTTTAAGGAAAATAGCCGTTTGATAATAAAAGTAATGATAATCGATATGAACGACTTGAAAACATTGAAAACAAAAGGTGGCGGTCGTCGCAAATTGACCAATAGAAAAGGAGTTGGCGGACGACCATCTAAGCGAGTAACGGACGAGAAAGGTTATAGTATAACAAAAGAAATAGATTATAAAAAACGCCGGTTAAGCTCTGACACACCCGTTGATGATGTCAATTTGACGTTGGAAAACTCTCAATCTAGCAATGTAGAAATTTATCTTAAGGAACATTACCCCCGGATGCGCAACGTTGCACTCAATGAAACTATAAATTCTTTTTTAATTTTGGATAACGTTTTAATGAAAGAAATGATAGACCCGACCAAGTACATCGACTCGGCCATAGTGAATGTTCGTTCGCTGCAAATTATAAAAGAACATCTTGATGGAGCAAGTGAAACCAATTTATGTCTGATGACGGCCATTTTCTTCCAGGCAGCAGTTGAAAAAAAAAAGTCAACGAATACTTTTTGACTACCCTCTCTTTATCAGATGTCGTCATTATTCCTGTTCTTCATTCCAATCATTACACCTTGGCCATTCAAGAATTTGATCCTATCCTTAAACAAATCATATGCTCCTATTTTGATTCTCTTGAACGGGAACTTCCCAAGCCAGTCAGAGAAAAACTGGACGCAATAGCGAGCTTCTTACACACAGGTTGTCAATGCATCTACATTGACAAATCCAATACCTCAGACGTTCAGCTCGACAGTGTAAATTGTCCAGCCTATGTTGTGAAAAATATAGAACTATATCTTACTACCGGTGCTGTAAGAAAAACTGTAAGATGAGCGGATTTGAAAAAAGATACGAGTTGTTAACCAACATTGCTGCTACTACAGGATACGTCATACCGTCGTTTGAAAATATATTTAACACACAGAAAGGTATGTTACAAAAAAAAATGACATGAAACGCTTACTAATAGAGAAAGTTGGTCTTTACGGCAAAATGCAGCAAGAGTTATGATGGGCGTCAAAAACTTCCGTGAAGAAATACGTAAAAATCAGCAAAGTCGCCGTAAAAAATGACAGCTGAATAATTATTATTATTATTATTAAATGTAAATTTATAATGCGCTTTTTTTTAAAAAGTCACAAAAGCGCGTCGCGTCAAATCATAAATTTAAGAATAAAGTTCGGTCTTAAGCAGCTTCCTGAAACCGCCGAGGTCCAAAGCTGGATTCCTCAGGTCAGCAGATAGGCTGTTCCAAACAACTGGACCAGCAGTGGAGAATCCGCGCCTGCCGAGAGTCGTTGTCTTTGACGATGGAACGAACAAGTCGCCAGCAGCCGCCGATCGAAGGTGGGACCGACCAGCAAGCGTTGAGATCGGTACACACAATTGCTGCAGGTAGACCGGAGCCGTGTGGTGGAGGCACTTGTATACCATCAGACCCAACTTGAACTGAATTCTCTGCGGGAAAGGAAGCCAGTGAAGTTGCGTCCGCATGAGATCTGATACGGGAGACCAGCCGGGCAGCTGAAGAACAAGACGAGCGGCTGCTCGGAGAATGGATTGGAGCCTATTGATTTGAAACTGTCTAAGTCCGGCCATGACACCATTACAGTAATCAAGCCGGCTGTGCACGAGTGCTCTAATGAGTGAATGGGCGGAGTCCATGGTGAGGCTACGGCGGACGACGCGCAGTTGACGGAGATGATAGAAGCATGAACGAGTAAGATGAGAGATGTGTGCCTCCATAGACAAGCTACTGTCGACCATCACGCCAAGATTACGAACATAAGTGGAGGGCCTGACTGAGACACCAGCGATGACAAGATCCCCCTTCGGACAGAAGCTGAGTCGACCAGGCGAGCCCAACCAGATCACTTCGGTCTTAGAAGGATTGAGTTGCAAGCGATTGCTCGCCATCCAAGTGCTAATCTCGCTGATACATGCAGACATCCTAGGGACCAGATCGGAACACGACGCTGGCGGGGAGTGATCGTAAATCTGCAGGTCGTCAGCATAAGAATGGACAGAAAACCGATGTTTCGTGGCAATATGTAGGACGTCCGCGGAATAGAGAAGAAACAACAACGGGCCCAGAACGGATCCCTGCGGGACGCCACACAGGACAGAGGTAGGCGTGGACAAAACACCTCCGGAGCGGATGCAGTGGGACCGATCAGTCAAATAGGAACGAAACCATTGGAGGACGACGTCTCCGAAACCATACGAGAAATGGAGCCTGTTGACCAAAATTTGATGGTCAACAGTGTCGAAAGCAGCGGAGAGGTCCAGAAGTCCCAGTAGCGTGATCCGACCCGAATCAGCCGCAGCGTAAATATCAGACAGTACCTTCAGGAAAGCAGTTTCAGTGGAGTGCTGATTTCTGTACGCCGACTGAAACATCGGGAGAAGGTTGTTTTCACGGAGGTAGATGTTTATCTGGGCGGCTACGCATCGTTCCAGTAGTTTTGACAGATAGGACAGATTCGAGATTGGGCGGTAGTTACCGGTGTTGAGCGGATCTAGATTCGGCTTCTTCAGGATCGGTGTGATGACAGCATTTTTCTGGGCAGGAAGAAACTGTCCCCGCTCTAGCGATGAATTTACCAGGAATGTCACAAACGGTGCCAGTTCACTAGAGTATTGTTTGATCATCCATGTCGGTATTGGGTCCAGGGAACAATTTTTGTTTGGTGAAGATTTGATGAGCCGGGTAATGTCGTCGACACTCACAGGTTTAAACCTCAGCAGATCGCAGGAACAACAGCCGGGGTAGAATCGTGGACTGGAAGCATGTGACGTAGACTGGCGGATATCTCTTATCTTATCATTGAACGCTCTCGAGAAATCATTGGCTGTAAGATCTTTTGGCGAAATCGGGTTGCTCCGAACCCGACCGAGCACCCCAGATAATGTCCGCCATAATCTCCCAGGACTCCCTCGGCTGTCGTCAATCTTCATCTTCCAGTAGAGATTTTGTTTCTGTCTGTAAAGGTCATGAGACGTTCGCACGTGGTTGATCCATGAAGTGCGATCGATGGGATCTTGTGTTCGTCTATAACGTCTTTCTAACTTTCTCGATCTTCGTTTTAAGGCAGCGCATTCAGAGTCGAACCATGGGGTGAGGGGCCGGTCGCGCAGCCTGGCAACACGAGGCGGGGCATGTTTGTGAAGAAGTGATGACAAGGTTGTGTCGAAGGTCTCAAGAACCTGACTGATTGACATCGTCTCATAGACCGCCGGATTACACAGAGAACTTCCCTGTAAATCAGAACGGAATTGCTCTGGGTCGAAACTTCTCCAAGCCCGGGTGTTGACGTCGATAAGCAGCGGGGGAGGATGACGGACCGGGATCCGGAAACGCACAAGCGAGTGATCTGACACCTGTGGTAGATCAACGATGATAGATGGAGGGGGAAGATCTGATCGGGTAATGACCAAGTCCAGAGTGTTACCATGCGTATGCGTAGGGCCGACGACAGACTGAATAAATCCAAATGAACGTATGAGGCTGAGAAAACGGATGGAGTGGGGGTCATTAGAGATGTTGACCCTGACGTTAAGATCGCCGGTAATAATGATTTGGAGGTTGTAAGTTGCCAGGGTTTCCAATATGCTCTCAAGCTCCGTGAAGAACAAATCACTCACGGGATTGCCTCCAGGGCGGTATATCACCACAAAGATAAAATTCGTTTTCAAAGACGAAAACATTATAGACGTGATCTCGAATGTAGCTGGCTTGGAACCCAGAGGGTGTGGCTTGGCAGACAGCGTGTCCTTGTAAATAACCGCAATTCCACCATATGTGCGACCCGTTTCATCAGACCTTCTGGCGGATTCGATGCAACGGTAGCCGGGCAAAGTAATCTTTTTCAGTGCAACATCTTCATAACTCTCGTGCCAGGTTTCAGTTAAGCCGAGGATTGATAACTTGTTTTCATTTATGATATTCGCAACGATAGCAGTTTTGTTTTTAATAGACCTAACATTGAGACATGCAGCGGGGATAGATTGTCCGGCTAGACCAGAGTAAGATTCGCGTTCAGTGGTTGGTCCCAGATGACGATAGCAGCGGTCGACTCCAGAACAACTACAATTTTTCTTGATCAAGCACTTTGATTTTTTGCCCCACTGGGGGCTCTTCTGGTCACAATTCTGCCGTCCGAGATTCTGAGGTTTGTTTCCCCGCTCCGCAGCCGTGACTTCATTTCTTCGACCAGGAGCTTTCTTGTTTCTCTCTCTTTTGGCGTCAGGTCTTGGTGGATGAACACCATCGACCATCCTCCTTCCTTGATCGTCCTCAAGTTTTTTGCACGCGCCAACAGCTGCTGTTTGTGCTCCTCTGTGTCCAGCACCAACTTCAAGGGTCTTGGTTTGACAGGCTCGTCGACATTATCAGCCTTCTTTCCAAGTCGGATAACATTAGCTATTCCGACGTCGCTGCATGAAATCTCTTTTAGGATGTTTTCTATTAATTCTTTATCGTCCCCTCGGCGATGTCCAGGGTCCGCAGCATCCGACTCCTTCAAACCATGGACAATTACGCTGGTTCTTCTTCTGCACCTCTCAACCTCCTCGTCCTTGTCGACCCGCCTTTGATGATCCAGTGCCTTCCCCAGACAGAGTTATAGATCAGCTGCATGGTCATCTTTTTTGCTCAGAACAGAACTATGGACTTTTCTAACATCGTCGACTAGCACATCGACTTTTTCCTTGAATAGGTCTGACCATTTCTTGTTGGCAGTGTCGACCTCTTTCAGCTTATTTGAAAGAGGTTTTATGTCGAGATCTTCTATTTTCCTGTCGAGGCACTTCAGTTCATCCATGATCTCGTCAAGCTTTACTTTGCCAAGTGAGAGCTCTAACTTCTCAGCATCAAAGTTTGCTGATCTCTCCGCGAGGTTTCTCTTCGTGATCTCTTTGATTTCTTGAATCTCCTGTGATATAGCCTCAAGTTTTCCAGTCTTGACTTCATCGTCAGTGTGTATTCTCAGAAGGAGTCCATTCATAACGTCAGCGTTGCCCCTTGAGCATTTCTCGCACATATGTAGCCCTAATTTGAGGGCAATTTCAGTAACCTCTTGTTTAGAGTCTTTACGAGTTTTCAAAGCATCGGTCATGACGAGCGATAATACAGGCGCTCCTATGTCAGTTCACAATAAACACTAATTTACACAAAAAAAGTAACGGAATGTACGCAGTCAAAAAACTAAGAAAGTTTTATTCAGTTTTCACAACTGCTAATTCCTCAGCAACAAGGCAAACCGCAGAAACAAATGAGAACGTGAGTAAACAAATCAGCGTTCCAATTCTTTGACCTCAATTTTTTTGACCTTTGAATGTCAATTAGCACAAAGAGCTTATAGAAAAAAAAATAAGCGTGTTGTCTTGGGAATTTTCGACAATGAAATCGATGTTCCGGCGGATCAAACTGTTCAGCATTTCTTGGGACAAATGAAAGACAATATTTGTGCCGCATGTGGCGCATTTCATTTTTTTCAAGAACCGGTAAAAGAAAGCTCCTATTCGTCGTGGTGCTCCAATAGAAAATTTGTTCTAATCCAAAGCGAAGAAGTCGACCAAGAGCTGAATGATTTGTTCTATAGACGTCACAAATGGTCAAAAGAGTTTATGAAGGACATCCGTCAGTACAACAGGGCACTTTCTTTTGGCAGCATCATCACGACGAGATCTACAACCATGGTGGGCCGTACGTCTATCGCCAAATGGGAGAATTCAAGCGAGCGTTCAACCTTAATGCCGCGCCGTCAAACCTGAATCAGCTACCGTCCTACGGGCAGCTGTACATGATCGAGACTAAAGCAGCGCACGGTATTCGACTGGAAAGAAACTCGAACCTGAACGAAGATATACTGAGAACACTAGAACGCACAATGAAAGACAATTGTATAGCCGAAGCCTGCATGATGTTAAAAGATCAACTTAAAATTGAGGAAAAAAGGCTGCTATGGAAGGTACAATGCCACCGGCCCTGAAATTGCTGTTTAACGTTAAGCCAGAAACTCAATCCGGTCACAGAGGACGCTACAGCATTCCGCAGACCAATGAAGTCGCAGCCGTCTACGTTGAGAGTCCTAACAGCGAGCCACCACCGGCATACATTGTGGTCAACGAAAAAGGCAACAATCGACTTCGCATAATGAACCCAATTGATCCGTAGATTGAGGCCTTTCTATATCCTTTGCTAAACAATCGAGGCAAACCTGGATGGAACAAAGATATGAAGAGAACGGACGGTCGCCGCATGACTATGAACGACCACGTATTGTACAGGTTTGCCATCCGAGATGAAAAACGCATGCCCAATCTTCTGCACCAAGCCGGGAAGCTGTTCCAGGAATGGATTGTGGACAGCTTCTTGCGCGTGGACTACGGACGATTAGAGTACGCTAAAAATTTTGTCAACGAAAATAATAGCACAACGTCAGGCACGCTAGATGAATATTTGAAGCAAAAGACCAAAGAAATAGGAGCGAAAGTAGGCAAAAAAGTTGTACTTTCGTCAACGTATGTTGGATCGTCACGCTACATGTCTCAAGCCTACGACGACGCTATGGGAATGGTGCGCGTGTTTGGTAAGCCCGATTTGTTTATCACGATGACATGCAGCCCATAGGGGAAGGAAATCGTCGACAATCTCAACATCGGCCTAACTGCAACTGATCGACCGGATCTCGTGGCTCGAGTTTCAAAAACGAGGACTACCTCACGTTCATCTTTTGTTTACGTTATCGGCAACGGATAAACTTACCAACGTCGACAAAATCGATAAAGTCATTCGGGCCGAGATTCCCGACCCTGAGGTGGAACCACTCCTACATACAATTGTTTGTCGCAACAATTTGCATCTAAGAAAAACAAAAAAAACGAGATAGTTCGATTCATGCCCTGTTGCTCACCGGCCAATCCAATTTGCGGAAAAAATTTTCCAAAAAAGTTCCGGATTGAAACGATGCACGGATGCACGGCTATGCCAAATATCGACTACGTAACGAAGGCCGCACATTTACTATTCTTGACGGACAAGTATTGGACAACCGACACGTCGTTTCTTACTGTCCGAAATTAACCATGAAGTTCAACTGTCACATCAACGTGGAACATGTGGCCGATGTGGACGTGGTCAAATACTTGCAGAAGTATATTTTCAAAGGTCCGGACAGTGCAACGATTGTCCGGGAGTTCTACAACCCCAATAATGGCAACGAAAAAATGTTGGATTATGGCGAAATTCAAACGCACATCAATTGTCGTTATTTGAGCCCGCCTGAAGCCGCTTGGCATTTGTTCGGCTATGAAATCTTCTTGAAACTGGATCTTCATCTTCATGGTCGGCAGGTCGTTTTTTATAAAAATGATGCAACAGATGCTGATATCCAAGCGGCAAAAGAAGCTAGAAAATCTAAATTGATGGCGTTTTTCGATTTAAATCAAGAGATGAGGACTCGTTGGCCCGACAGCCACGCAATGTGCAACTTGCGTTACATGGATGCTTCAAAGTTCTTCACGTGGAATTACAAAGAACAGAAATGGGACAAACGAAAGAACTACTATAATACAATTGGGCGGCTCTATGCTGTTTCACCAAGACAGCATGAGCTTTTTCACTTACGACTTTTGCTGTTGAACTCACGAGGGCCTACAAGTTTTGTCGACTTGCGCACTCACGAGGGCAATGTTTACTCAACATTTAAAGCTGCTTGCCTGGCAAGAGGTTTGATTGAAAACGATGAAGAATACCGCAAAGCAATGGAGGAAGCCGCTGGCTACAAAATGCCGGCTCAGCTTCGTTTTTTCTTTGCTATGCTGTTGGTGCATTGCGCACCAGCATTTCCTGGAAGCTTGTACGATGAGTTCGCAGAACATCTAACCCATGACTACTGCCGGAAGTTTGGCGATTTTATAGGAAACGATGTCGCATATCGAAAGATTGAAGAAGTTTTGTGCCGAAACGACACCACGTTTGAGGATTTCCAAATGTCAGCCTCAAAACCTATCGGTATAGAGGAATTGGCTATAGTTAATGAAACCGAAGCAGTTCGAAAAGATTTGACACTTGAGGAACATGAAGCTGTCGGACGGGACATGTACAACAAGATGAACGTCGATCAGAGGCACGTTGTAGACACATTGCTGGAAGTGCTTGAGAAGAAAGAGGTCGTCATGAATGCACATTTTATTGACGGCCCTGACGGGTCTGGCAAAACGTTCGTCTACCGAACTCTCTATTCACTGCTCAAAGCGCGTCGCAGGACGGTTATGAACATGGCTTACACTGGGATTGCTGCAAATCTCTTGCCGAATGGTCGAACGATTCACACGAGCTTCAACATTGGTATTAATGTTGATCAGTTCACGACGTCTGGAATAGAGAAAGGCACCTCCCGTGCCAATTCGATGCTATGCACTGATGTATTCATCATTGATGAAGCTTCTATGGTCTCGCTTAACGTGTTGAACATCCGTACGTCATCTTTCATTATAAACAAGTTGAAAATAAATCACCGAACTAGAAGGCCAGTGGCTTTTCCCAATTTTGAGATTACGTCATCAAACAATATATAATCATCGAAGGCGTGTTTTTCCAATAGTATTGAAATTACTTCATCACAAATTATAAACAAGTTGAAAATAAATAGAGGTGGTTTTATTCGTAGGCGGTTTTCCCAATATCAGCCATTAAAGGTTGTTTTTTCGTAGGCGGTTTTTTCAAATTTAGCCTTTCAAAGAGACCATTCCAAAACGTTTTCAAGTGAAAAATCATTTGCGATTAGCTGAAAAAACTCACACGCTTCACGCGCGAAGCGTGCGTCATGTGCTGGTTCCCAACATAAAAGCGCAATGATGTATTATGTAACCCGATTAGCATCTGCAGGTCCGAAAAAACTCACGTTGATAGATTATGAGACGCTGAACACGGTTTGTTAGGGCACTTTTTTGTTAAAATGTCTAAATAAAAAGTTATTAGCCGCGAAAGTTTAACGCTTTGCGGATATATATAATGCATCGTACGTCATCATTAAATATAAACAAGTTGAAAATAACTAAATCCCCGAAGGCGGGTTTTCCCAATATTTTTGAGCGTACGTCATCACACAATATAAACAAGTTGAAAATAAACAAATCACCAAAAGCGGGTTTTCCCAATAATTTTGAGATTACGTCATCACACATTATAAACAAGTTGAAAATAATTAGAGGTGGTTTTATTTGTAGGCGGTTTTTCCATTATCAGCCATTGAAGGTTGGGTTTTTTCGTAGGCGGTTTTTTTCATTATCAGCCATAAAATATTGTGTTTTTCGTAGGCGGTTATTTTTTAAATCATCCAATATAGTTTTTTTCGTAGTCGGTTTTTCACAATCACCCAATAAATATGGTTTTTTTCGTAGGCTGTTTTTCCCAATATCGCCTATTAAAAGTTTTTTCCGTAGGCAGTTTTTCCAAAATCATCCATTCAAAGAGAAGACCATTCCAAAAAGTGTTCAAGTGAAAAATCATCTGCTACTGGCTATAATAGTTACACGCTTTGCTTGCGAAGCGTGCGTAAAGTTATTACTATAATGGCGCATTGGTGTTGTTTTTGAGCTTATACTGCGATTTGAGTGCGACTACTTTCACTATTAATATGTAAAATGCATCGTACGTCATCGCTGAATATAAACAAGTTGAAAATAAATAAATCACCGAAGTAGTAGTCGGGGGGTTTTTCCCGTTAATGCTATTGCCACGGCGGTACGCGATCTTTGATTCGCTATATCTTTATTAATTTTATTTTTTGTTACACTATCTATATATATAAAAGAACATGTCCTGACTGACTGACTGACTGACTGACTGACTGACTGACTGACTGACTGACTGACTGACTGACTGACTGACTGACAGATGACTGACTGATAATCAACGCCGAGCTCAAACGCCTCATCCTAGGAACGTGAAATTTGGAACTTATATTACTTTTATAGCGTAAACATCCGCTAAGAAAGGATTTTTGAAAATTTTGCTCCTGAGGGGAAAAAACTGGAAAACAAACTTTTTTCTAAAACAATGTATATCTCGAAAACCAAAAATGAGGAGATTTTGAAATTTGGTATATAGATTCTTTTTAAAAAATAAAAAGATACGTGTTTCACCATTTTTTGAAAATTCGGTTTCCCGGACCTCAAATGTGGGTTGGAAAATTGGGTTATTTGGTTTTTAAAGTAGCTTCTACTCAAAAACTGTTAATGCTACAGGAGTAAAAATTAGTATTTAGTTTCTACTCCAAAAATAATGAAATACGTGTTTTAGCATTTTTTGAAAATTTGATTTCCAGGACTTCAAATGTGGGGTGGAAAATATGGTTATTTGTTTTTTAAAGTAACTGCTACTCAAAAACTGTAAATACCACAGATTTAAAAATTAGTATTTAGTTTCAATTCTAAAAATAAAGATATACGTGTTTCACCATTTTTTTATAAATTTGGTTTCCAGGACCTTAAATTTGGGCTGGACAATAGGATTACTTGGTTTTTAAAGTAACTGATACTCAAAAACTGTAAATGCTACAAAAGTAAAAATTAGTATTTAGTTTCTACTCTAAAAATAATGATATACGTGTTTCACTAATTTTTGAAAATTTGGTTTTCAGGACCTCAAATGTGGGGTGGAAAATTGGGTTACTTGGTGTTTAAAGTAACTGCTACTCAAAAACTGTAAATGCTACAAAAGTAAAAATTAGTATTTAGTTTCTACTCTAAAAATAAGGATATATGAAATTTTGGTTTTCATGATCTCAAATGTGGGGTGGAAAAAGGTTTCTTTGGTTTTTAAAGTAACTGCTACTCAAAAACTGTGAATGCTACAGATGTCAAAATTAGTATTTAGTATTTACTCAAAAAATAATGATATAAGTGTTTCAACATTTTTTTAAAATTTGGTTTCCAGGACCTCAAATGTGGGGTGGAAATAAGGGTTATTTGATTTCAAAATAACTGCTACTCAAAAACTGTAAGTGCTACAAATGTAAAAATTAGTATTTTGAAGTTTTGTGCCGGTTAAAAGTAGCTAAGTCCAGTTTATCACCGGTTGGGCCAAGCCGTTGTTTTAGAGTCTTCACACGGGCCAGGCCAAACCTTAAATCAAAGTGGGACGGGCCGAGGTTTTTCACCAAGTATATAGATATTTTAGTGATTTTAGGGTCTTCAGTTGGGCCGGGCCAAACCTGAAGTCAAGGTGGGACGGGCCGAAGTTTTTCATCAAGTATATAGAACTTCTAGGCCTGTAAGAATGGGCCGGGCCTAATTCAAACGGGCTGTTCCGGGCCAGGAGTTTAGGTTTTTAAAACGGGCTGGGCTAAGTTGTCGACGGGCTGGGCTAAGTTGTCGAGACCTAAAAAATTGATCTCTACTATGGATGCACGGTTCAAACTCTCTAATTTCATGCGAGCGAAGCCGCTACGGGCACTGCTAGTCTATATATATAAAAGAACATGTCCTGACTGACTGACTGACTGACTGACTGACTGATAATCAATTCGAAGAGTTAGTAGAGGATTTTTTAGAAAGACATAGAAAACTGAAACAAAATGTTGATAATTGATGATTTGTACTATCTGAGAACTGTTTTTCATATGCTTTCTCATAGGTATGTTTTGTATTTTTTTATTTTATATGTAGGCTATTATGATTATTTTTATATAAATTAATTAAAACATACGGAGTTATTTGTACAAAATAAAATTGAAACAAGTAAAGGAAAATCGAGTTTTTTAACACAAACTTTGATTTGAAATACACTCGATGTGTGTCTGTGTGTATGTGTGTATGTATACTAAAGATGTTCAAATTACCAACGCAATAGACCCTACCAAACGTAACCGAACTGTGCCCTGCCGGTTTGTCAACCATGTGCCAACCTCTTCAGAGCCCCGCGACCACCAATTTGCCAGGTGACCTGTCCTCCATCTACCAGTGCAGTGGAAAACACCAAGTGCATGGAAGATCTATGTCTGATTGAACAGTGCTCTACCAATCCGTCGGCCATCTGCCGGCCCTCTTCGGACCCCACGAGTGTCGACATGCCAAGGACCCCGCTATTCACTGTTCTCCCGCATTCTCCTTTTTGTCACACCTCGCCTCTCCTTTTCTGATTTATCTGAAAATCCGTAATGGGAGTTTGCCAACCAAGACTACATATGTATCTTATCACAGTTATGATCATCCTTGGCCCGAACATTTTTTTCAGTTTTTTTAAATTTTGATTGCTGTCGTTATAAAGTCCGTTGTAAGATATCTTACATTTTTTATTTAGTAAAACCAAACAAAAGGAATCAAAATTAAACTTTTAATCTACTTGCATTTCCCCCATTTTTTTTTCTTTTTTTCTTTTTCACTTTCTTTCTGTGTTTTTTCTCTCTGGAGCAATATCAACACAAAACACCTCTTTTTTTCATCATAGAAAACCCGAACCCGAAAGTTTTTCAATTTTGAAACCCGAACGCGAACCCGAAATTTTGAAAGTTGAGAACCCGAACCCGAAAGTGATTTTAGGGTGTTCAGATTAAATAAAGTTTCGGGGGTGCGTGATAAAATTCTAATCAGTAATTGCGTATTAAAATTCTATTCGATAATTGCGTAATAAAATTCATATTTAGTTTACGTAACAACGTTTGAATGCTTCAAGCATGATTTAGCCAGTTTTAGCAAATCTATTTTACGTTTTATGGGCTAAAAGAAATTAGGAAAGAAAGAAAAAAATAAAAATGAGCGCGAGCGAGAACGGGAATGGGAGAGCAAACATGAGCGAGAACGGTAGAGCAAGCGGGAACGGGAGAACGACCGGGAACGGAAATGGCGACCGGGAACGGAAAAGCGACCGGGAACGGGAGAGCAAACGGGAACGGAAAAGCGACCGGAAGCACGAAAGCGGCCAGGAACGGAAAAGCGACCGAGAACGGGAAAACAAACGGGAGCGGGAAAGCAAGCGGAGAAGGAAACCTGAGCGAGAGAAACAAACATTAGAAAAACTTCTAAAAACCCCGGGCAAAGCTGGGCACGTAAAATCGGAAATTTCAAGCACGAAAGTAAAATAGATTATAAATAGTTCATTATTAAACTTAGAATAACATTTGTTCAATATAATGTGTGTAATTTTTTAAAATAATTTAATGCTTTTTCTGTTTTTTTTTTCAAGTTTATTTGGTACAAATCAGTGTTGTTTCAGTTAGGGTTTTTCAGTTAGAGTATCAGTTAAAGTTAGCCAATTTAATATTTTTTAGTTAGTATTACAGTTAAAGTTAATTTTTTTCATTTTTTCCAGTTAATATTAGAGTTAATAATTTTTTCAGTTACTATTACAGTTAGTATAACAGTTATTAATATAACCCAGTACTGATATTACTAAGCAAACGCTGTCTCAGCTTCACTTCTTGTGCATCTGAATTCCATTCTTTTTGGTTAATAAAAGCAGGCCAACTGTGCGCTATTCTGGTTAACCGTGTTTCCTATATCATTTTCCATTAGTTTGCGCTTGGCCTTTAGCTTTCTGCGATTTGTCTCCAAACCCTCAAGTTCTTTTGCCACTTCCTTACGTCTATGACTTAGATCTTTTCAACAGAGCCGCGCAAGTTTCGACCACGTGAGCTTCCGAATCTTTTTCTCCCACACTACAAACCACGTTGCACCGGCTTTTATCAGTAGAGGGTTCGTAACTGAAATAACGCCAAACTCCATTTTCTTGTTTTCGGCCAGAATTTATTTTTAACATTGTTCATACGTCGTTAAATGCAAATAAAGCGATGAAAAAGCAAATCATAGTAGAGATAAAAGACACGAGTGGGTCCGGTTACCAAATATAAACAAAGAATTAAAATTTTGGCGCATTTCAGCATTGGATTTTCCGAAAACATTTTTTTTCAGTTTGTATTACAGTTACTACTTTTTTTTACTATTAGTATTACAATTAAAGTTAACATTATTTTTCAGTTACAGTTTCAGTTAGTACTTAACTTAAATCTCTTTTTTCAGTTATTAGACCAAATTCAGTTAAAGTTACGCTTAACTGAAACAACACTGGTACAAATAACTCCGTATGTTTCAATTAATTTATATAAAACAATCAAGATAGCCTGCATATAAAATATAAAGATATAAAACATACTTATGAGAATACATAGTAAGAATAGTTCTTAGATATTACAAAAGTATTAGCATTAACAAATCATCAATAATGAATTTCTTGTTTCAGTTTTTTATGTCTTTCTAAAAAGTCCTTTGCTAAATTTTTGCCATTTATAAAATTTTTGTAATTCTCTGAATTTGTTTCAACAAATCTCTCAATATCAGCAGCTTCTGGAATGATACGTTTTGTAAATTTGTAGTATTTATCATATGCTATTATTAGATGATGGACTTTATCAAAGTAAGAATAGCCTTTTGGATCAAGAGACAAAACGATTGAGATCCAGCCGTAATTTGGTGATAATAACTCTTTCCAGAACACATCATCTGGAGGTTTTCTGTTCAGACTATATACCCGCCCGCGAATGTTTCCTGAATTCAGCATCACTTTTATAATTTTTTTAAGTTCACACTTTTTCAGAACAATTTCAGATGAAGTGCAAACTATTTCTAAAAAATTAAAAAAAATATTATAATTGTAAAAGAAATTGTAATAGTAAAGTGTTCGCTGTATACATTCAAAAATGGTTGAAAGTTTTTCATTGATATCAGAATGATGTTGTTTCTTTTTTGCAAACTTTAAGAAACAATCGAAGAGTATGAGGACTATATCAACATAAGTACAATTCCAAACAAAGTTTTTCATTGACGCTAAAAATCCATCAACTGTGTGAAAGTTAGTTACAACTTGTGAGTTTATGTTTGAAGAAAATTTGAATTCCTCATTTTCGCATCTAAAACGCAACCCTAAATATTGCAAACGTTTTGAGTGAGTCCACGTAACAGGTTCTTCAAACACAGCTGCTAAATTACTTATCTATATATATAAAAATGAATGTTTGTATTTATGTTAATGTCCTTTATGCATTGCTACACCATTCATCCGATCGTAATGAAATTTTCACACAACCTTGAGAGTCAATGAAAATCAAAACTAAAAAAAAAATTTTTGAAATCCGTCACAAAATGAGCGGAGCGGAGCGGGTGAGCGAGCGGGAACTATATATATATATGTATGTGCGTATGTATGTGTGTATGTATGTATGTGTATGTGCATGTATGTGTGTCTGTGTGTGTGTTTATGTATGTACTAGCGGAGATACCCGGCGTTGCCCAGGTTTTTTGAGGTTTTTCTAATGTTTGTCTCTTTCTCTCCCGTTTCCTTTCCCACCTGCTTTCCCACTCCTGTTAGCTTTTCCGTTTTCGGTCGTTTTCCCACTGCCGGTCGCTTTCCCGCTCCCGGTCGCTTTCCCGCTCCCGGTCGTTTTCCCGTCCCGGTCGCTGCCCCGTTCCCGCTCACGTTTGCTCTCCCATTCCCGCTCACGCTTGCTTTTCTGTTCCCGCTCGCTGTCCGTTCCGGGTGCTTTCCCGTTTCTATAATAGACAAACTAACCCACAAACATTCATATATATATATATATAGTCTTAGCAAATCTATTTTGCGTTTTATAGGCTAACAGAAGTTATGAAAGAATGTAAAAGAGAAAATGAGCGGGAACGGAAACGGGAACGGGAGAGCTACCGTGACCGGGAATGGGAGAGCAAGCATGACCGGGAACGGGAGAGCAAGCGTGAGCGGGAACGGGAAAGCGACCGGAAACGGGAAAGCGACCGGGAACGGGAAAGCGACCGGGAACGGGAAAGCGACCGAGAACGGGAAAGCGACCGGGAACGGGAAAGCGACCGGGAACGGGAAAGCGACCGGGAACGCGGAAAGCGACCGGGAACGCGGAAAGCGACCGGGAACGCGGAAAGCGACTGGAATCGGGAGAGCAAGCTTGGAAGGAAACGCGAGCAAGAGAGAAAATCGATAACAGAACTTCTGAGCGGGAAAGCGACCGGGAGCTGGAAAACGACCGAGAGCGGAAATGCGACCGGGAACGCTACGAAAACGGGAAAGTGGAGAAGGGAACGGGAGCGAGAGAGACAAACATTAGAAAAACCTCTAAAAACCCCGGGCAACGCCGGGTAACCCCGCTAGTATCTAAATAAGTTAAATCAGGTAATTTATCTATCATTTTGTAAATTAATTGAAGATTTTTGTTATTGATTAGTCGAAAGCATTTGTTTTCACTCATATCAAGCATTTTCAAGTTAGAAAGACATGATATTGAATCGACCAGCTCTTCCAATGATTCACCACCAAACATACTACTTATGGATAACTTTTGAAGACTAACAAATCGGGAAAATTTGTTTATGGTTTTATATGTATACCCACAACCTGATATACGTAAAATTTTTAAATTCTCGACAGGAAAGTGAATTTTAAGAATATCAATTTGATCCTCTTGGGTGTTGGATTCATTTCTACAATAACAACGCAGAGAAAGCTCAACTAATTTAGGGCATGACCACGAACACATTTTGTTATTGTTAAATTTGTGGTAAATTTGGATAATTTGACAATAAAGATCTAATTCTAAAGTTTTCAAGTTTAAAAACAAAATAGAATTTTTAAATAAATAATGATATAATTCTAATGTTTCCTTAAATGTTATTGGATCATAATGAACCAAACCTACAGTAAACGAAAAACGAGTAAGATTTTTTTTGTACAAAAATCTTTCTATGGGCTGGAAAAATGTTTTTATTGTAGCATTTCTAAGCATTAACTCATGATAGTTGTGAAACTTTAAATAAAATGGAATTATATTCTCTAGCTGTAGTTCCATTCCTTTTTTCTGACTTCTTGAAAGTATTTCTCCAAAAATATGTGATGACAGTTTCACACAATTTTTAACTTTGAATGGAAAACATTTACTGTCAGAAGATGGTTCAGGAAAAGTTTTTTTGAAGTTAAATAAAACAAAATCTATGCAAGACATTTTTAACGATGGTTCATAGTGTGGGTTACTACTCATTTTTTAAACTTTTTGTATCTAAGCTTATGAAAATAACAATATTATCTTATCTTATCTTATTGTATATATTATCATCAAAATTGATTTTCCTTGAACACCTTTTCCAGCAATATTTAAGCAATGATATAAATATAAATGCAGTTTGAGTTTTATATCTAAATGTCATTAGTATACATAATTTCCAATGTGTGTATGTATGTCAGCATTTTTGCTAAACGTGGCAGTCAGCAGGGTCAGCTGTTGATAAAATAAATGCGTGTAGGTTTGTAATAAAAGTTATTAAAAAATTGTACACCGTCATTACTAAAAATCAAATACGTTTATACCTAAGATTATTATTACAAGCGTTAACTCATTTGTGCGTATTGTCCTAAAAAGTGGTATACCTCTTAAAATTATTGTAATTTTTAAAATAGTGGTCATAATAGATAAATAACATATTTAAAAAATCCTTTTTAAATTACCACGTTTTTGTGAACTAAAAAAAATGTTTTTTCTCTGGGCTGTGTGAGGCATGCAATTATTGTGGACATTTGTATAACAAACCAACCATAAATTTTACAACGTTTTTATCAAGTCACTTTGTTGTTTGATGTTCCGAGTTTGTGAGTATATAAATCTGAACCGCTGGAGCGATCTTGATGAAATTTTGCAAGAAGTTAGTTCTCATACAGAAAAGAAAGTAAAGAAGGTTTGGACTGCTTATTCTGATTCCCCGGCTCAGGGATGGAGGCAAAAAACCTTTCCAGGACAAAAATGAGAGCAAGCGGGAACGGGAGAGCAAGCGTAAGCGGGAACGGGAACGGGAGAAAAAGCCTGAGTCGGAACGGGAAAGCGACCGGGAGCGGGAAAACCGGGAACGGGAGAGTAAGCGTGACCGGGAACGGGAAACCGACCGGAAGCGGGAAAGTGAACTTATTTTTTTACATTTGCTTCAACTGGTTTGAGAGTGAGTTTGACTATCTTCAGTTTGCAGTCTTTCTTTTCTATCATTAATAAATTATTAAAGATAAAAAAACTGAGGATAGTCAAAAAAAATTTCATTAAAGATACCAAAAAAAGACACAAGATAGTCAAAAAAAATTTTGCCTGTGGCGGGCTTTTTTTCTTTTTGCAACTTGAGCCTCTCCCAGCATTTTTGGCTGGTTGCGCCCCTGTGTGTCTGTCCCAGCTTGACATGCACTTAGTAAAATGCTACATATATTATCAATCTAATATATATATATATATATATATATATATATATATATATATATATATATATATATATATATATATATATATATATATAAATATATATATATATATATATATATATATATATAAATGAATTTTTGTATATATGTATATAAGTATATATGTATATATGTATATATGTATATATTCATGTCCTTTATGCATTGCTACACCATTCATCCGAACGTAATGAAATTTTCACACAACCTTGAGAGTCAAGGGGAATCAAATATAGAGAAAAAAAATTTGAAATCCGTCACAAAACGAGCGGAGCGGAGCGGGTGAGCGAGCGGGAACTATCTATATATATACAAATGAATGTTTGTATGTATATATGTATATATGTTAATGGCGTTTATGCATTGCTACACCATTCATCCGATCGTAATGAAATTTTCACACAATCTTGAGAGTCAAGGGAAATCAAATATAGAGAGAAAATTTTTAAAATCCGTCACAAAATGAGCGGAGCGGAGCGGGTGAGCGAGCGGGAACTATATATATATGTATGTGCGTATGTATGTGTGTATGTATGTATGTGTATGTGCATGTATGTGTGTCTGTGTCTGTGTTTATGTATGTACTAGCGGAGATACCCGGCGTTGCCCGGGTTTTTTAGAGGTTTTTCTAATGTTTGTCTCTTTCTCTCCCGTTTCCTTTCCCACCTGCTTTCCCACTCCTGTTCGCTTTCCCGTTTTCGGTCGTTTTCCCGCTGCCGGTCGCATTCCCGCTCCCGCTCGCTGTCCGTTCCGTGTCGCATTCCCGCTCCCACTCGCTGTCCGTTCCGGGTCGCTTTCCCGTTTCTATAATAGACAAACTAACCCACAAACATTCATATAAATATATAGTCTTAGCAAATCTATTTTACGTTTTATAGGCTAGCAGAAGTTATGAAAGAATGGAAAATAGAAAATGAGCGTGAACGGGGACGGGAACGGGAGAGCAACCGTGACCGGGAATGGGAGAGCAAGCATGACCGAGAACGGGAGAGCAAGCGTGAGCGGGAACGGGAAAGCGACCGGGAACGGGAAAGCGACCGGGAACGGGAAAGCGACCGGGAACGGGAAAGCGACCGGGAACGGGAAAGCGACCGGGAACGCGAAAAGCGACCGGGAACGCGGAAAGCGACTGGAATCGGGAGAGCAAGCTTGGAAGGAAACGCGAGCAAGAGAGAAAATCGATAACAAAACTTCTGAGCGGGAAAGCGACCGGGAGCTGGAAAACGACCGAGAGCGGAAAAGCGACCTGGAACGCGACGAAAACGGGAAAGTGGAGAAGGAAACGGGAGCGAGAGGGACAAACATTAGAAAAACCTCTAAAAACCCCGGGCAACGCCGGGTAACCCCGCTAGTATATATATATATGTATGTGCGTATGTATGTGTGTATGTATGTATGTGTATGTGCATGTATGTGTGTCTGTGTTTATGTATGTATGTATGTATGTATGTATGTATGTATGTATATATGTATGTATGTATGTATGTATGTATGTATGTATGTATGTATGTATGTATGTATGTATGTATGTATATATGTATGTATGTATGTATGTATGTATGTGTTTTTTTACAATATTTCGGCACTAAATGCTCATTCAAAGTATGTATGTGTGTGTATGTATCTATGTAGGTATGTATGTATGTATGTATGTATGTATGTATGTATGTATGTATGTATGTATGTATGTATGTATGTATGTATGTATGTATGTATGTATGTATGTATGTATGTATGTATGTATGTATGTATGTATGTATGTATGTATGTATGTATGTATGTATGTATGTATGTATGTATGTATGTATGTATGTATGTATGTATGTATGTATGTATGTATGTATGTATGTATGTATGTATGTATGTATGTATGTATGTATGTATGTATGTATGTATGTATGTATGTATGTATGTATGTATGTATGTATGTATGTATGTATGTATGTATGTATGTATGTATGTATGTATGTATGTATGTATGTATGTATGTATGTATGTATGTATGTATGTATGTATGTATGTATGTATGTATGTATGTATGTATGTATGTATGTATGTACTAGCAGTGCCCGTAGCGGCTTCGCTCGCATGAAATTAGAGAGTTTGAACCGTGCATCCATAGTAGAGATCAATTTTTTAGGTCTCGGCTCGGCCCGTCTACAACTTAGCCCAGCCCGTTTTAAAAACCCAAACTCCTGGCCCGGCACAGCCCGTCTGAATTAGGCCCGGCCTATTCTTACAGGCTTAGAAGTTCTATATACTTGATGAAAAACTTCGGCCCGTCCCACCTTGACTTCAGGTTTGGCCCGGCCCAACTGAAGACCCTAAAATCACTAAAATATCTATATACTTGGTGAAAAACCTCGGCCCGTTCCACTTTGATTTAAGGTTTGGCCTGGCCCATGTGAAGACTCTAAAATAACGGCTTGGCCCGGCCGGTGATAAACTGAACTTAGCTACTTTTAACCGGCACAAAACTTCAAAATACTAATTTTTACATTTGTAGCACTTACAGTTTTTGAGTAGCAGTTATTTTGAAATCAAATAACCCTTTTTTCCACCCCACATTTGATGTCCTGGAAACCAAATTTAAAAAAAAAATGTTGAAACACTTATATCATAATTTTTTGAGTAAATACTAAATACTAATTTTGACATCTGTAGCATTCACAGTTTTTGAGTAGCAGTAGGGTTGTTACAGTTACTGAATCTAAAACTGAAACATTCAGTTAACTGAATCTTTTTAGATTCAGTAACTTCAACTGAAACTGAAACTGAATCTTTTTTAAAAACTGTAACTGAAACTGAATCTATTGAGAAAACTGAATATAACTGAATCTTTTAGAATGAATATTTTTTATTATATTATTTTTATGTTTGCGGTTAAATGTTTTGATTCTATGGCACGGACGATAACTCGGTCGAAGTTAGGAACAGTTCTTTCTTTTTGTTTCGTGTTAGTGTTCTGTTGCTTGCGTTGTTTTTCGAAGATTTTCAAGTTTTTAGAATTACCAGAATGGAAGATACTTGTGTTAGTAATAACATTGTTATGGACGAATCTACCGAGGAAGAAGTATCGTTTATTCAACAAAATGAGTCGGAATCTGCTTTAGGACCTTCAACGAAAAAAGCTAGATTCAACAAAACAAGACCTATACTAACCCGGTACATAAAAGATTTACAGGAGTTGGAGCCGACATTAAGTGCAATATTTGTTCTGTAATTTTGAAGGGTAAAAATGTCAAAAATTTAGAGTCTCACTTGAGGAAGCATGAAACAGAATACGCAGAGTATTTAGAGGAAAAAAATAGCTATGATATCAAAAACACAGTAAGTCTATTAAACGACCCTTTTCATTTTTGAAAAACCAGGCAACAATTGAAAACTGTTTTGTTGTTAAAGAACGCAAAAATGACATTAAAAAAGGCTCCAATGCCTATAATAAGGCTGTCCATGCTATCGCCTCAGCATTTGCTGCAAACAGTTCGCCATTTCTTTTGATCGAAGACCTTCTATTAAAAATATGTTTGCAGTTGTGTCGGAAGGTCGTTTACTAACCTTGCCGAACCAACACGATATATCCACAAAAGTGTCCGAATTAGTAAAAGAATTAAAAAGATCTGTTGAATTATCATTGAATTCAGCGAAGTATGTGTCAATCACAACAGATAGTCTCGGCCATGTTATTCATCGGTAAGGATGGGAATAACTTGCCATTATTTTGATCGAAACATCAATAAAATAAAAAAAGCTCTTCTGACTTGTAGATCAATTACGCAACCCCATACAGGCTTTGCTCTTAGCAGATGTTGGCATAATTTGGGTGACGACAAGCTGGGAGCTGAAGTCTTTTATAAATTCAAGAAGGAATTTTTAAGCTAAATAAATTTTTTAAACATGTCTGTGTTGCAAAATGTTTTTTATAGTAAATTTCTTCTTGGTAGTTTACCTAAAAAAATTGAAAAAAAAAACTGAATCTAACTGTAACTGAAACTGAAACTGAATCTTTAAAGATTCAGTTTACTAAAACTGAAACTGAATCTTTGTAAAGTTTCAGTTACTTTAACTGAAACTGAAACTGAATCTTTTTTCAAAACTGTAACAACCCTAAGTAGCAGTCACTTTAAAAACCAAAGAAACCTTTTTTCCACCCCACATTTGAGGTCCTGAAAATTAAAATTTCAAAAAATGGTGAAACACATATATCCTTATTTTTAGAGTAGAAACTAAATACTAATTTTTACTTTTGTAGCATTAACAGTTTTTGAGTAGAAAATACTTTAAAAACCAAATAACCCAATTTTCCAACCCACATTTGAGGACCGGGAAACCGAATTTTCAAAAAATGGTGAAACACGTATCTTTTTATTTTTTAAAAAGAATCTATATACTAAATTTCAGAAAATAATTTTAGAAAAAATTTTTAGAAAAAAAGTTTGTTTTCCAGTTTTTTCCCCTGAGGAGCAAAATTTTCAAAAATCCTTTTTTAGCGGATGTTTACGTTATAAAAGTAATATAAGTTCCAAATTTCACGTTCCTAGGATGAGGCGTTTGAGCTCGGCGTTGATTATCAGTCAGTCATCTGTCAGTCAGGACATGTTCTTTTATATATATAGATGTATGTATGTATGTATGTATGTATGTATGTATGTATGTATGTATGTATGTATGTATGTATGTATGTATGTATGTATGTATGTATGTATGTGTGTGTTATAACTCTTTGTGAGCTTTCGTCGCCGAAGGTCTTCAGAAGAAGAACCTCTCATTTTTAGCGTTTCGGCCCTTAAACTTCTTGACGCTTTTAAGAGAGAGGTGGGCCCACGTCCGTTGATCAGGCGGACGCCCTTCGGCGGTAATCATGGAGAATAGGTGCAGAAATTATTTTCGGTGTTTTTAATTATTTTTTTAATATAAAATTTATATAATTAGAAACAGAATAAAATTACTAATCGGATGATCCAAATAATTTATTGAAAATATAATTAAAGAAGAAGTTAATGACAGAAAACGCCAGGTAGTAGGAAAAACTAGGTTCATAAACAGTAAACTAACTAAAGGCGAAGCGAAATGAAATGTCAAATAAATTAGTTGTCAAATAAATTTATTGTGCGAGTTTTTATAAAACAATTTAAAAACAAATTACTTATTTTTAAAAAAAAGTATGAATTAATTTGTGTGCCTTAATTGAAAACTATCGCGTTTAACATTCTATGAAGAACAGTTCGGACTTAAATAAACTTACATTTTTTTTGTAAATAATGTTATTTTGACTTCGTGAATACTATTTTTTTGTTACTTTTGCTAATAATTTTTTTTTAAGTGCTGTAAATATTTTTTGTCTGCGCTATAAATAGTAATTTCTGTTTGACTTAGTTTTTGTTGCTGTTCTCTTGCGCGTTTCGTGAGTTTTCCGAGAAAATTTTATTATCAAAAACTAATAAACTGCTTGGATCATTAAATTGGAGTTATTATTGTGATTACAAATATATAATTATTATTACGGAAAAATAATTAAAAACACCTAAAATAATTTCTGCACCTATTCTCCATGATTACCCCTTCGGCGAGAAAAATTTCCAAATTCCTAACTTGAAACACGAAAATTCAAAGTTCAGCAGAAAACTGTTCGAAACAAAACTAGAAATCGCCGGAACGATTATCGCCCAATGTAAACAAGGCTAAACCATTTCGTGTCCATCTTGTAGCGCTTTCTTTTTTCTATTAGCGAAAATCCAAAAAGATGCAGCTTCAGCTGTCTGGGAGATCTCCTTGATGGCTCGAGTTTTTTCTCGGTTTGAAAAACCAAGAGCTTTCAGCAGTTTCAACATTGAGCTGCTAACCAACCCTCGAACGCCAACCTCGACTGCAAAAATTTCAGTCCTGAACCCTTTGGCATTCAAATCACATGCTAAATCCCTATATCTCCCCTCTTTGAAAATATTGCTAGATTCCATGTTACTTTCCCAAGGCACAGAGAGTTCAATCAGGAACATTGTCTTGGCCAACTCAGAATATACAATTATATCCGGCTTTAAGCCGCTAGATCTCACGGCTTCTGGAAATTTTCTTTCGCCATCCAAATCAACCGAAACTGACCAATCGTCGGCAGCACCCATCACACATTCAAAGTCTCTTGTAGATCTGAACCTGTGGAACTTCAGATTGCCTTCTCTCAAAAAGTAGATTTTCCTTTTCTGCTGTATTCCTCTTGTCTTTGCTTTCTTACACGCTTCTTTGACGAAGTCAAGCAATTTTCGGAGTACTTGGTTATGACGCCAAGTGTACCTCCCGTGTGAAAGTGAAAACGAACAACAGGAAAGAACGTGAATGAGAGTCTCCGATTGCCCGCATAACATGCACGAATCATCGTCTTTCAACTTCCATCTTCGAAGATTGCTGGATGACGGCAGTTGATCATAAACAGATCTAATCAAAAAAGACAAACGTAGTGGTGTGTATTGCCAAATGTCTTTCCAAGAAAGTGAACGCTGAACAGCATTTTCCCATGTCGTCCAGTCTCCTTGTTGAGATAACTGAACAAACTTAATCATTCTCTGGGACTCGATAGCTTTCTTTCTTTCCTGAATGACCAGACTTGTTCGTTCACTGGTGCTGGCTTTTGACCACCAAATTCGATGGGTTGACCCGAGACCCCGTTTGTCCTGTTGAACTGCCCCAACTCTTTCTGTCCAACGTAAAGAGGCTTCAGCTTCTGCGATCTCCTTTCTGGCTACCCATTTCTTTCCGGACTTTACAAGAGGTCCCATCTCCACAATTCTTTGATCCGAAGAGTTATCCAGCATTAGTTGCGTACGGATCTTGTTTATCTTAAACTCCTCAACCAAAGACTTCAGTGGCAACCTCAGTTTGGCAGTCTTGCTGTACAAAGCTACCGAAGAAAATCCCGGAGGCAGACCCAACCATTTCCTTGTAAATTTATTCATCCTCCTTTCTAGCTTTTCTACCAATGGTAAGCTCATCTCATACATTGATAGAGGCCAAAGCAATCTCGGTAATAGAACAAACTGAAGCAGCCACAATTTGAACCTGCTCTGGAGTGGGGCCGCATCAATTTTCTTCATATCTTCAAATGCCGATCGAAGAACCTCAGAACACCGTCCAGTGTCGTTAAGCGAATCGTCATACCACCTTCCCAGGCTCTTAACCGGTTCTTCTCTCAATGTTGGGATCCTGTTGCCAGCAACTGAAAACGTCACGTTGTCGTCGATCTTGCCTCGTCGCAGAGATAAGCTTCTTGACTTGGTTGCCTTGAAACTCATGCCGCACCATGATAGCAGCCCGCTGAATGCATCAAGAGCTCGTCGCATTGAGATACATTTGTTTAGAACCAAAGTTGTATCATCCATGAAGGCCTTCACCGATGGCATCAAGATACCTTTGCCAACGTAAGCTTCCTCCACGCGAGAACCCACTGCATTCAGAAGCAGCTGCATCGCTAATACGAAGAGAATGGGTGAAATTGAGCAGCCCATTGCTATGCCAACCTCTAACTGGAACCATTCTGTTGAACAGGAGGACGTAGACAACCTCAATTTGAAATGTCCGAAATACTGTTGCAACATTTCTATCAAAAAATTTGGAACATGATGCGATCTGAGAGTTCTCCACAACATTTGGTGACGAACGGCTCCATAAGCATTGGCAAAGTCTAACCAGACAATGTGCAAGCTGAGACGATTTTCTTTAGCTCTTTTCAATGCTTCCCAGATCACTGACGAATGTTCGATGCATCCTGGTACTCCTGGCACTCCTCCCTTCTGAACAGACCTGTCGATGTAATTGTTTTGAATTACATAGCTTGTCAGTCTCCGAGCAAGGACAGCAAAAAATATCTTTCCCTCGACGTTTAACAATGAAATTGGGCGGAACTGATGTATTTCCTTCGAGTCTTTTTCTTTCGGAATAAAGATACCTTCTGCTCTTTGCCATTCGCTTTCAATTCTTCTTCTTTCCCAAGAGCCCACGAGTAGAGAATGCAATAATCTCAATACTTCTGGGCATTTTTTGTAGACGAGATATGGCACCCCATTTGGTCCAGGAGAAGATCTGTTTCTTGTTCTGTAGAGAAATTGAGTAACTTCGAGTAACGAAATCATGCCTTCTCTGAAAGAAAAGTTTGGAAGTGGGATTTCTGGAAGATCGGTTCTTTCTTCTAACTGCTGATCTCCACGCGGGTCACGGAATGCGGACCGAAAATATTCATCGAGCGTTGCTTTGTCTGCTTGAAGCGTTCCTGACTTGGGTGGGTCCAGTAAATTTCTTCCATATTTGAATGGGTCTTTGATGAACTGAAACCTGGCATTTCTCTGATCTCTTTTCTTTATCCAAAAACGCTCGGCCTTCATTAGGGCAGACAAACGACGCCCCAAACTCTGCCGCAGCTCTGCGAGACCAGCTCTTTCATTTTCCTGGGCTCTTTTCCACCGCTTTCGTAACAGTTTCTTTTCTCTCTTCAGCTGATTGATTTCTCTTTGTCGTCTAGAAATCATGCCTTCATTGTTTCGAACCTGACGTTTTTGTTTCACACCAAACAATTCAATGCTTTTTTCGTAAATAACATCAGTGAAGTCTCTCATACTGAAATTTGATGAATTTCTTGAACGTGTTTTGAGAAGTTTTGAGAGTGTTTCGTCCAACTTTTTCCATGCAATTGTATCTCCTGCTGCAGGAAAATCAATTCTTGGCCTAGGTTGACTGATTTCTACTTCCGGATTCACATCTTGAACTGCGTCGGGGCTGTGGTTGGCCTCCGGCCCGGCAATGTTCGACGTTTTACCTGCATTATCTGATGCAGGACGTTGACGGAATTCGGTTAAGCAGCCCATTTTCGTTCTGTGGACTTTCATTCCACGGATCGTCTTGAAACTCCTACCGCAAACACACTCGTGAAGCATACCCCCATTAGGGTCCGTTGAAGAAGCAGGGTCGTTGTCCAAAGGTCCGAATGTGAGTTCATCATTCTCCCCCTCCTTTCGGTTGGAACTCTGGGGGCATTTGTATTTATGTATGTATGTATGTATGTATGTATGTATGTATGTATGTATGTATGTATGTATGTATGTATGTATGTATGTATGTATGTATGTATGTATGTATGTATGTATGTATGTATGTATGTATGTATGTATGTATGTATGTATGTATGTATGTATGTATGTATGTATGTATGTATGTATGTATGTATGTATGTATGTAGAATCGGATCTAGGGGGAACTGAGAGCGAAAAAATGAGCGGGAAAGCGACAGGGAACGGATATCGACCTGGAGCGGGAACGCAAGCGGGAAGGAAACGGGAGCGAAAAAGAAACGCATTAGGTAAACCTCTAAAAACCCCGGGCAATATGTATGTATGTATGTATCTATGTCCTTTATGCATTGCTACACCATTCATCCGATTGTAATTAAATTTTCACACAACTTTGAGAGTCAAGGGGAATCAAATATAGAGAAAAAAATTTGAAATCCGTCTCAAAATGAGCGGAGTGGAGCGGGTGAGCGAGCGGAGCTATATATATATACATAAATGAGCGGAAACGGGAAGCCAACTGAGAGCGAAAGATCGAGCTGGAAAGGGAACGCGACCGAGAAAGCGACCGGGAACGGAAAAGGAACCGGGAGCGGAAAAGCTACCGAGAGAGGAAAAGTGACCGGGAGCGGAAAAGCAACCCGGAACAGGAAATCGACCGGGAGCGGGAAAAAAACCGGAAACGGGAAAGCGTCTGGGAGCGGAAAAACGGCCTGGAGCAAAAAACCGACCGGGAACGGGAAAGCGACCGGGAGGAAAAACCGACCGAGAACGGGAGAACAAGCAGGAACGGGAAAGCGACCGGGAGCGGGAAAACAAGCGGGGAAGGTAACGGGAGCGAGAGAGACAAACATTAGAAAAACCTTTAAAAACCCCGGGCAACGCCGGGTACCTCCGCTAGTATATATATAAAAGAACATGTCCTGACTGACTGATAATCAACGCCGAGCTCAAACGCCTCATCCTAGGAACGTGAAATTTGGAAATTATATTACTTTTATTGCGTTAGCATCCGCTAAGAAAGGATTTTTGAAAATTTTGCTCCGGAGGGGAAGAAACTGGAAAACAAATTTTTTTCTAAAACAATGTATATCTCGAAAACCAAAAATGAGGAAATTTTGAAATTTGGTATATGGATTCTTCTTGAAAAATAAAAAGGTATGTGTTTCACCATTTTTTGAAAATTTGGTTTCCCGGACCTCAAATGTAGGTTGGAAAATTGGGTTATTTGGTTTTCAAAGTAGCTGCTACTCAAAAACTGTGAATGCTACAGGAGTAAAAATTAGTATTTAGTTTCTACTCCAAAAATAATGAAATACGTGTTTTAGCATTTTTTGAAAATTTGGTTTCCAGGACTTCAAATGTGGGGTGGAAAATAGGGTTATTTGTTTTTCAAAGTAACTGCTACTCAAAAACTGTAAATGCAACAAAAGTAAAAATTATTATTTAATTTCTAATCTAAAAATAATGATATACGTGTTTCACCATTTTTTACAAATTTGGTTTCAAGGACTTTAAATGTGGGGTGGAAAATAGGATTTCTTGGTTTTTAAAGTAACTACTACTCAAAAACTGTAAATGCTACAGATGTAAAAATTAGTATTTAGTATTTTATTGAGATTTAGCATAGCCTTATCAAGACAAGTCTTGCCCAAGGTGAGAGAGGGAGGGTGTTAAATTAATTTGGTTTTAATGAACTCTTTGTTACAACGATTTATAATTAATGCTCTATGTTCACTTCATGTTCACTTTTAGTTTTATCTCTTTTTTTTTTCGTTGTTATCTTTTGTCAATAAAGTCGAATCAACTATTGTCGATTAGTTCCGATTATACACTGCGTTTAAGTATTGTTTCTAACAGGTTATGGGCCCAGAACCCAATTTTAGGAACAAGTGAATAAATCAAGTTTTTTCGGAACATTTAACGTTCGGTTCAAGATTTTATAAAGAACATTCGTTGTGAGCGATAAAGGTTAACCACGCTACATCGAGTAATACAATTGTTGAACTGATGGCGGATGCAACGTTAAAAATCGCAAAGTTGAACGGCAGTAACTACCAGACATGGAAGTTTAAAGTTGAATTGTTGCTCGTTAAAGAAGATCTCTGGGAAGTTATTTTTCAAGATCAAGATTCATCATCGGAATGGCGGAAAAAGGACAGCAAAGCCAGAGCAACAATATGTCTACTCCTGGAGGACAACCAGTTGAACCTCATCAGAAAATTGACAACAGCAAAGGAAACGTGGGAGGCATTAAGAAATTACCACGAAAAGTCAACCTTATCAAATAAGGTAAGTTTGTTAAAGAGGCTTTGTGGGATCAGATTACATGAAGGTGGGGATATGGAGTCACATCTTGCTAAGATGGAAGACATAATTGACCAGTTATCGTCCTTGGGGGAAACTATTGGAGAACAGTTAAATGTTGCTTTCTTTCTCAGTAGTTTGCCAGACAGCTATAGCACACTGATAACAGCATTAGAAACAAGACCCGAAGCCGACTTAACTGTTGAATTGGTCAAGAACAAACTGATCGAAGAATACAAAAGAAGAAGTGAAAACTCAGCAACTTACGATGGTCAGGAACAGCAAGCTCTAAAGGTAAATCATCCAGGTACAAGGTCTACAGATAAGAATGTAAAAGCCAACAGTTACGAAAAGACTTCCACAGTATGTTTTTTCTGTAAGAAACCAAACCACATAAAGAAAGAATGCAGAAAATACTTAGAGTGGAAAAGAAAGAACTCAGACCATAAAGCTCAAACAATTCAACAATGTGTAGAAATAGCAAGCACTTATGACCAGTATGCTTGTTTCAAGGCTGGTGAAAGCAATTCAGGAACTACATGGTATGTTGATTCAGGTGCAAGTTCTCATATGTGTAACTATAGAAATTTCTTTGTTAACCTTGATGAACAACAGAAGGGACAAGTTGTCCTAGCAAATGGTCAAAGGCTGACAACTTCAGGTGTCGGAACCGGCTACCTCAAATGTCAGGAAAAGGTCATAAAAATCATAGGTGTATTGTATGTACCGCAGTTGACAGGTAACTTGATTTCTGTTAGAAAATTAACTGATGGGCAGTTCAGGGTCATTTTTGAAAAGAATGTATGCAGTATTATGCGGAATAATGAACTGCTGGCGCAGGCTTCAATTCGGAACGGGCTGTATGAATTAGATTCATTGGAGCATGCATTGATGTCTAATGTTAATGATGGATGCATACATGTTTGGCACAACAGATTAGGGCATCGAGACCCCAATGCCATAAAGTTATTGGAACAGCAACTAGATAACTTCCAGATCAAGCCATGCCAGATAAAGAAAGTCTGTGAATGCTGTATTCAAGCAAAGTTAACGAAACAACCACTACCCAAGAAATCAGAATCCAGATCAAGTAAGCCACTAGAGTTGATTCACACAGATGTTTGTGGACCGATGCAGACAATCACACCAAGCGGAAACAGGTATTTTATGACAATGATCGATGACTTCAGCAAATACACTGTTTTGTACTTGTTAAAAAATAAGTTTGAAGTAACAGATAAAATTAAAGAATATGTAAAGCTTGTCCAGACAAAATTCAAAAGCACACCTAAAGTGATAAGATCAGATCGTGGTGGTGAATATGTCAATGAAACATTAAAGAAATTCTTCAAGAGCGAAGGTATAACATCTCAATTTACTGTTCCGTATACACCACAGCAGAATGGAGTAGCAGAAAGGAAGAACCGCTATTTAGTTGAAATGACCAGAAGCATGTTAATCGACTCGAATCTACCAAACAAATATTGGGGCGAAGCGATCAACACAGCAAACTATCTGCAGAACATTCTACCGACAGCAGGTGAGATGAAGACACCACATGAAAGGTGGGAAGGTGTGAAGCCCAGTGTGACCCACATAAAGCAATTCGGATGTCAAGCCTACTCAGTTGTTGCAGCCGAGAAAAGACAGAAGCTTGATAAAAAGTCAGAAAAACGAATTTTCGTTGGTTATGCAGAAGGCACAAAAGGTTATCGTTTGTTAGACACAGTGACTGAGAAAATCAGCATCAGCAGGGATGTGAAATTCATTGAAGGTGACCCACATTGGATTACAATATCAGCCGACAGTCAAGAAAGCAGTCAACAGGAACAGCCCATTGAGGTTGAGATCGAGCTGAAGACAAATACAGATCAATCGGGAGACAGTGGTGAACAAACTGAAGATCAGATGGAATTGAGAAGGTCAACTAGAATAAAGAAACGACCAGAGAGACTAATTGAAACGGTTAGTGTTGCAAATGAAATGGTCGAACCAAAGTCATTCACAGAAGCAAACAACTGCAAAGAATCAGCCGAATGGAAACAGGCTATGATGTGTGAAATGAGCAGCCTGAAGCAGAATCAAACCTGGTCGTTAACAGTACTTCCTGAAGGTAAATCAACTATCGGGTGTAAATGGGTATATAAAGTCAAATCTGATGATAAAGGTAATGTCACCAGATATAAGGCTCGACTAGTAGCTCAAGGTTTTTCGCAAAAATTCGGTGAACAGTATGATGAAATCTTCGCACCAGTAGCAAGACCAGCGACTTTTAGAACATTGCTGACTATAGCAGGTCACAAAAAAATGATGGTAAAGCATTATGACGTTGAATCAGCCTTCTTGAATGGCGAACTGAAACCTGAAGTCTGCATCTATATGCGCCAACCTGAAGGATTTCACGAAGGGCCTGACAACCTAGTATGCAAGCTCAACAAAAGTCTGTATGGATTAAAACAGGGAGCAAATGAGTGGAACAAAAAACTGCATGACACTCTATGCAAGTACAACTTCAAACAAAGCCAGAATGATCCATGTTTGTATTCAAAGCATCACAGCGGTGAATGGATGTTTCTATCTATTCATGTGGACGACTTCATAGCAGCCAGCACCAGTAGTGAAATGTTAAGGACATTTGAAGGAGATATGAAAGGACATTTCACTATGAAGGATGTGGGAAAACTGAATAATTACATCGGTATTCAAATTGAACAGGATGCTGAAAGATTTTATTTACTTCATCAGAAAAATTATATACTAAAGAAATTAAAGGAATTCAATCTATCTGATAGCAGGCCATCTAGCATACCTCTTGACACAGGGTATCAAAAGCAGCAACAGAACAGTAGTGAAACTATGAACAATAAAGAGATATTCAGAAAGGCAATAGGATCTCTACTGTACCTAGCAACCAACACGAGACCAGACATAGCAATCAGCACATCGATACTAGCTCGGAAAGTTGAAAATCCAACTCAGGCAGACTGGACCGAAGTAAAGCGAGTGTTCAGATATCTCAACAGCACTAAAGATAAAAAGTTAAAACTTGGCAGTTTACCTGAAAACAACAACAAGAAACTCATTGGATTTGCCGACGCAGATTGGGCCGGAGACACGTCAGACAGGAAATCCAACACGGGATTTGTGTTCAAGTATCTTGGATCACCGATCACATGGAGCAGCAGAAAGCAGACGTTGGTAACATTGTCGTCTACCGAGGCAGAATTCATAGCATTATCTGAAGCTATCAAGGAAGGCGTATGGATTAAGCGACTACTGAATGATTTTGATCAAAACATTACTGATCCGATTACAATTTATGAAGATAACCAAAGTTGTATCAAACTCATTCAGGATGAACGATCATGCCAAAGAACAAAACATATCGACACAAAGTATAGCTTTGCACGTGAACTGTACAAAGAAAAGGAAATCGACATTCAATATTGTCCAACAGCAGAAATGCCTGCAGATATGTTAACGAAACCAGTGGAAGCTGTTAAACTTAGACATTTATGTTGTGCTATTGGTTTAACTTAATAAGAGACAGGTTCTAAAGATTAAATCGTTGAGGGGGAGTGTTAAATTAATTTGGTTTTAATGAACTCTTTGTTACAACGATTTATAATTAATGCTCTATGTTCACTTCATGTTCACTTTTAGTTTTATCTCTTTTTTTTTTTCGTTGTTATCTTTTGTCAATAAAGTCGAATCAACTATTGTCGATTAGTTCCGATTATACACTGCGTTTAAGTATTGTTTCTAACAGAGGGTACTTGCAAAGGTAGCCATTTATAGGCGCCTACCAATTTAGCAAATGCGAGTGATCTCCTGGCTTAAGGGAGTTACGCTGATGACGGGCCAGGAATTTTGGTTTTGAAACGGGCTGGGCCAAGTTGTCGACGGGCCGAGCCGACACTTATGGATGCACGGTTCAAATTCTCTAATTTCTTGCGAGCGAAGCCGCTACGGGCACTGCTAGTATATATATATATATAAAAGAACATGTCCTGACTGACTGACTGACTGATAATCAACGCCGAGCTCAAACGCCTCATCCTAGGAACGTGAAATTTGAAACTTATATTACTTTTATTGCGTAAACCTCCACTAAGAAAAGATTTTTGAAAAGTTTGCTCTTGAGGGGAAGAAACTGGAAAACAAACTTATTTCTAAAACAATGTATATCTCGAAAACCAAAAATGAGGAGATTTTAAAATCTGGTATATGAATTCTTTTTAAAAAATAAAAAGATACGTGTTTCACCATTTTTTGAAAATTCGGTTTCCCGGACCTCAAATGCGGGTTGGAAAATTGGGTTATTTGGTTTTTAAAGTAGCTGCTACTCAAAAACTGAATGCTGTGAAACACGTATCTTTTTATTTTTCAAGAAGAATCCATATACCAAATTTCAAAATCTCCTCATTTTTGGTTTTCGAGATATACATTGTTTTAGAAAAAAGTTTGTTTTCCAGTTTCTTTCCCTCAGAAACAAAATTTTTAAAAATCCTTTTTTAATGTTTGTCTCTCTCGCTCCCGTTTCTTTCTCCACTTTCCCGTTTTCGTCGCGTTCCCGGTCGCTTTTCCGCTCTCGGTAGACGGGAAAACGACCGGGAGCGGGAAAGCGACCGGGGACGGGAAAGCGACCGGGAGCGGGAAAGCGACCGGGGGCGGGAAAGCGACCGGGAGCGGGAAAGCGACCGGGGGCGGGAAAGCGACCGGGAGCGGGAAAGCGACCGGGGGCGGGAAAGCGACCGGGAGCGGGAAAGCGACCGGGGGCGGGAAAGCGACCGGGAGCGGGAAAGCGACCGGGGGCGGGAAAGCGACCGGGAGCGGGAAAGCGACCGGGGGCGGGAAAGCGACCGGGAGCGGGAAAGCGACCGGGAGCGGGAAAGCGACCGGGAGCGGGAAAGCGACCGGGAGCGGGAAAGCGACCGGGAGCGGGAAAGCGACCGGGAGCGGGAAAGCGACCGGGAGCGGGAAAGCGACCGGGAGCGGGAAAGCGACCGGGAGCGGGAAAGCGACCGGGAGCGGGAAAGCGACCGAGAGCGGGAAAGCGACCGGGAGCGGGAAAGTGACCGGCAGCGGGAAAACGACCGAAAACGGGAAAGCGAACAGGAGTGGGAAAGCAGGTGGGAAAGGAAACGGGAGAGAAAGAGACAAACATTAGAAAAACCTCTAAAAAACCCGGGCAACGCCGGGTATCTCCGCTAGTACATACATAAACACCCACACAGACACACATACATGCACATTCACATACATACATACACACATACATACGCACATACATATATATACAGTTCCCGCTTGCTCACCCGCTCCGCTCCGCTCATTTAGTGACGGATTTCAAAAAAAATTTCTCTATATTTGATTCCCCTTGACTAGGGTTGTTACAGTTTTGAAAAAAGATTCAGTTTCAGTTTCAGTTAAAGTAACTGAAACTTTACAAAGATTCAGTTTCAGTTTTAGTAAACTGAATCTTTAAAGATTCAGTTTCAGTTTCAGTTACAGTTAGATTCAGTTTTTTTTTTCAATTTTTTTAGGTAAACTACCAAGAAGAAATTTACTATAAAAAACATTTTGCAACACAGACATGTTTAAAAAATTTATTTAGCTTAAAAATTCCTTCTTGAATTTATAAAAGACTTCAGCTCCCAGCTTGTCGTCACCCAAATTATGCCAACATCTGCTAAGAGCAAAGCCTGTATGGGGTTGCGTAATTGATCTACAAGTCAGAAGAGCTTTTTTTATTTTATTGATGTTTCGATCAAAATAATGGCAAGTTATTCCCATCCTTACCGATGAATAACATGGCCGAGACTATCTGTTGTGATTGACACATACTTCGCTGAATTCAATGATAATTCAACAGATCTTTTTAATTCTTTTACTAATTCGGACACTTTTGTGGATATATCGTGTTGGTTCGGCAAGGTTAGTAAACGACCTTCCGACACAACTGCAAACATATTTTTAATAGAAGGTCTTCGATCAAAAGAAATGGCGAACTGTTTGCAGCAAATGCTGAGGCGATAGCATGGACAGCCTTATTATAGGCATTGGAGCCTTTTTTAATGTCATTTTTGCGTTCTTTAACAACAAAACAGTTTTCAATTGTTGCCTGGTTTTTCAAAAATGAAAAGGGTCGTTTAATAGACTTACTGTGTTTTTGATATCATAGCTATTTTTTTCCTCTAAATACTCTGCGTATTCTGTTTCATGCTTCCTCAAGTGAGACTCTAAATTTTTGACATTTTTACCCTTCAAAATTACAGAACAAATATTGCACTTAATGTCGGCTCCAACTCCTGTAAATCTTTTATGTACCGGGTTAGTATAGGTCTTGTTTTGTTGAATCTAGCTTTTTTCGTTGAAGGTCCTAAAGCAGATTCCGACTCATTTTGTTGAATAAACGATACTTCTTCCTCGGTAGATTCGTCCATAACAATGTTATTACTAACACAAGTATCTTCCATTCTGGTAATTCTAAAAACTTGAAAATCTTCGAAAAACAACGCAAGCAACAGAACACTAACACGAAACAAAAAGAAAGAACTGTTCCTAACTTCGACCGAGTTATCGTCCGTGCCATAGAATCAAAACATTTAACCGCAAACATAAAAATAATATAATAAAAAATATTCATTCTAAAAGATTCAGTTATATTCAGTTTTCTCAATAGATTCAGTTTCAGTTACAGTTTTTAAAAAAGATTCAGTTTCAGTTTCAGTTGAAGTTACTGAATCTAAAAAGATTCAGTTAACTGAATGTTTCAGTTTTAGATTCAGTAACTGTAACAACCCTACCCTTGACTCTCAAGGTTGTGTGAAAATTTCATTACGATCGGATGAATGGTGTAGCAATGCATAAAGGACATGAATATATACATATATACATATATACAAACATTCATTTTTATATATATAGATATATAACAAAATATCAAATTTCGAAAATCAGGGGGGACAAATGCCCCCCGCAATTTACTTCCCTGATCGCTGGAACGGCAACTTAATGTGGACATTGTGGATAGAAAATTTCACAGAGCTCCTAAAAATTCCTGGCCCCCACTTCAAAATTTTTGGTTAGGCCCTGCCCTGGACACGTGTCCCACTACGCTTCTGAAAAAAATTTTGGTAAAGTGAAGATTTACAACGCATACTTTTTTACGACGATTTATGTAGCGCCGTGTGCAGCAGAAGCCGCTTAAAGGGCGCTTTACAATGTTGGCAACAGCCCCGCAACTAGACGTCATGCTTTGGGGGGCGAGCTATCACTAAAGGGGGACGAAATGAAAATAGTTAAAAAACACTAAAATTATATCGAGAGTTGAAAAGACAATGTAAATATTATATGTAAATCCAAGGTGCATCAGCAACACCCATATTGTTTATTATTTTTATGACTTCATTCTGGATCTCCACGATGTGAACTTTTCATTGGCTGGAATAGTTTTATATATGCCTGCTAATGTTTTTTTTACAACGTATAGCAAAATCTTGCTTTGTTACGGTCATCTATATATATAAAAATGAATGTTTGTATGTATATATATTCATGTCCTTTATGCATTGCTACACCATTCATCCGATCGTAATGAAATTTTCACACAACCTTGAGAGTCAAGGGGAATCAAATATAAAAAAAATTGAAATCCGTCACAAAATGAGCGGAGCGGAGCGGGTGAGCGAGCGGGAACTATATATATATGTTTGTTCGTATGTATGTGTGTATGTATGTATGTGTATGTACATGTATGTGTGTCTGTGTGTGTGTTTATGTATGTACTAGCGGAGATACCCGGCGTTGCCCGGGTTTTTTAGAGGTTTTTCTAATGTTTGTCTCTTTCTCTCCCGTTTCCTTTCCCACCTGCTTTCCCACTCCTGTTCGCTTTCCCGTTTTCGGTCGTTTTCCCGCTGCCGGTCGCTTTCCCGCTCCCGGTCGCTTTCCCGCTCCCGGTCGTTTTCCCGTTCCCGGTCGCTGTCCCGTTCCCGCTCACGTTTGCTCTCCCATTCCCGCTCACTGTCCGTTCCGGTTCGCTTTCCCGTTTCTATAATAGACAAACTAACCCACAAACATTCATATATATATATCGTCTTAGCAAATCTATTTTACGTTTTATAGGCTAACAGAAGTTATGAAAGAATGTAAAAGAGAAAATGAGCGTGAACGGGAGCGGGAACGGGAGAGCAACCGTGACAGGGAATGGGAGAGCAAGCATGACCGGGAACGGGAGAGCAAGCGTGAGCGGGAACGGGAAAGCGACCGGGAACGGGAAAGCGACCGGGAACGGGAAAGCGACCGGGAACGGGAAAGCGACCGGGAACGGGAAAGCGACCGGGAACGGGAAAGCGACCGGGAAAGGGAAAGCGACCGGGAACGGGAAAGCGACCGGGAACGGGAAAGCGACCGGGAACGCGGAAAGAGACTGGAATCGGGAGAGCAAGCTTGGAAGGAAACGCGAGCAAGAGAGAAAATCGATAACAAAACTTCTGAGCGGGAAAGCGACCGGGAGCTGGAAAACGACCGAGAGCGGAAAAGCGACCGGGAACGTGACGAAAACGGGAAAGTGGAGAAGGAAACGGGAGCGAGAGAGACAAACATTAGAAAAACCTCTAAAAACCCCGGGCAACGCCGGGTAACCCCGCTAGTCAGCTATAAGTTTTCTTATGGAAAAAATAAAAAGTGGCTTTGGAAATTTTTTGAAAAAGCAGCTCCGAATAAGATTTTTGGAGGAAAAATTAAAGAAAAACTTTAAAAAATTTAGATTTTTCTAAAATATAGATGGGCCCTAGAAAAAGTTGCACCCCAAGGTTTTGTTGAGATGTTTGCAGTTATGCGTTAATAAGTTAACCGCATTGGATACAAAATACACTATGTTGCTGGTGTGTTGATAGATACCCAACAATCCAAATTTTGTGACTATTCCTGAATACGCTGCTTTAGCCAGTTATGTACCTGTATAACGGTTTACAGGCTTAAAAAGTTCAAAAAGGTACTACATAGCTTAGAATATTTCAGAGAGGGGGGAGAACGAAATACGCTGCCTTATCTTGCTAAAAATTAACAGGTTTATAAAGTTTGAAGAAGTACATGTCTTAGAATTTTTGAGGGGGGGCGAAATCAGCGACCCTATCTAGCTATGAACTTGTATAACGGTTAACAGGTTCGAAAAAGTAGGTACATATCTTAGAATTTTGGGGGGTAGGCGAAATCCGCTGCCTTATTCAGTTATGAACTTGTATAACGGTTTACAGGCTTGAAAAGTTCAAAAAATACATGTCTTAGAATTTTTCAGGGGGGGGGGGGGCGAAATCCGCTGTCTTATCCAGTTATGAACTTGTATAACGATTAACAGGTTTATAAAGTTCAAAAAGTAAGTACATATTTTAGAATTTGGGGGGACGAAATACGCTGTTCTATCCAGCTATTTACTAGTGTAGCAGTTAATAGGTTTAAAAAATTAAAAAACTACACATCTTAAAATTTTCCAGGGGCGAAATGTCTTCTAGGGGGGGCAAAGCCCTCGCCCCCCCCCCCCCCCCCCCCCGTAGTTGCGGGGCTGGTTGGCAATTTGCCGATAAGACTAACGGCATATGCGGTGTAAACATGGCGCCACTGGCAGCCCCGCATACTAATCGCTAGCTCCACAAGCGCACAAGGGACTTTAACCCCCAACCGAAGTTGGTACCCATTTATCGACCACTAAAGGATGGAACGGTGAGTTGACGTGAGCACATGTGAGTTAGTGAGTTTCTTGCTCAAGGAAATTACTTCCTTTGTGCAAATGCATGGCTCCCCCTGTTCTCAGAAATCTGTATTCGATCCGCCCCTAGGGAAACCGATTGTTACCTAATTACCTACTATAAACTGTACGGAATAGTTGAGAAGTAAGAAAAGCTACAGATTGTGGCAAAATAATGATAATCATGCAAATCAATAATATATTGCATGATAGGTTTACATTGATATGTTTCGTGGTAATTCTATCAACTGGAAGGACTTTAAACCTAATTTACATATTTACGACTGGAATTGCATATTAGTATTAATATTAATAATATTATACATATACATAGATTTGCAAAACTGGCTAAAAGTTGCTAATAGGATTAATGTTGTTCAATTTCCCG
>CAXBUH010000007.1:32500-43675 GCA_963978895.1 Erpobdella octoculata | reverse complement strand
ATCCGAATATTATTTAACTTGCCCTTTACATCATCTTGTAAAATGAAAATGATCGAGAACAACCTACTGAATGTATATCAAATTAATTTTTTCTTGTTAGTATTTTCATGTACAAATATGACAACCATATGTTACCGTCGTCATTTGATAACCTTTTCACAAAATCGTCTCATGTACATTCTCATGATGTGCGTTCTTTGCATTGCTTTCGGTCCGATTTTGCTCGAACAACTCTCAAAACATTCTCCATAAAGTGTTATGGTCCCGCGTTGTATTCAAGTATTCCAATAACAATATCCTCATTGAAAAGCATTTCGCTATTTAAAAAATCGTTGAAATCTTACATATTACAAGCTAGATTCATAATTTCAATATCTATATACTTATGTTAACTTCGATACAGATATGTTAACTTATATATACTTATGTTTACTCCTATACACTTATGTTAACTTTTATTCTCTGTCTCGGTTCGTATCTAAATTTTCGTTTATAGGTCGTCCAGTTAGCGGGAAGTAATTCCCTTTGGATGAACCTTTTGAGCACTTGATTTTTTTTTCCTTATTTATAACTTCACTGTTGTTTTGTTTCGTGCTCAATAAATGTTCAAAAAAAAAAAAAAAAAAAAAAAAAAAAAAAAAAAATAAACATTATACGTACACAATAAACACATTACACGTAGGTACACATTGCACACATTATACGTACACAATACACCACATTATACGCACACAATACACACATTATACCTACGCGATAATACACAATACGCGCAAGATACGCGAACGGTACAGGCAGGGTACGCGCATTATATACGCACATCATGCAACGGCCGAGTTGGTCTTTTTAAAATGACTTCTCCTGGCTCTCGCGGTACCACACGCACACGGGGGCGATTCCTAATTCGCCTGTCGCTGCGACGCTGTTTTCGTATTAAAACATAAATCTACTTTTTTTAATGATTAAAAAACACAAATTTAATATTAAATTTATTTTAAGCACACCCATGAAATGCTGTGGCGTTTACGTTTAGGGCGATTTTGAAAGACATTATTAATTTATTGAATAATAACTATCATTGTTGTTGTGGGTTGTAGTGCTAGCAGATGAGCTTAATAATTTATTTTTGTTTAATAAAAAAAAAAATAATGTCAAAGCTGTCACGTTCTAATTGGCTGTCATCAGCCTGTAATTAGAAAAAAAGTCTTTGAGGATAATTCCGGATTAACTCCAATTTTGAAAGTCATTCCAACGTGAAGAGAAAATCCTGATATACAAAACGGTTCATCGCTAGCCACCTGACGACTTTAGCGAAGGCTACAAGAACTAACGACAGAGCTGCTACAACTAGCTTTAAGCTGTCGTAACTAGCCACAGCTACTACAACAAGCGACGAACGCTACTACAACTAACCACAGCTGTCACAACTACCAGTGCAGCAGCGCAGCAGTAGACATCTTCTTGACTGCATTTCACCCGCTGGCAGTGACGCATGATCCGTGACTACACGACTGCTCCTTCAGCGGAGGTCGCCGGCGCGTGAATCGCTCAAAAAACAACGACTGTGACGACCTTGGAAGACACCGCCGACGTTCCACGCTCGCTGTCGCCGCGATCGCTACCACACCTGCTGCATGTGCCGCCGTTATGACTTTCTGCAGTTACCTCTCGCAGACGTTTGCGCGAATTTTTTAAAGATTTATTGCTTAACGGAATGTATTTTCCCTGTTATTTCTCCACGTTACAAAAACTCTACTACACCACTGCTGTCGTCGCTGCACCGGCTGCAAGAGCTGCAGAAGCTACCGAAACGCTAGCGACCGAGTTCCACTTCAAAACAACGGCTTGTCGGATCGGAGACAAGCGTAGTAGATCGCTAGTAATGGCTGATAATGGTCTTAAAAATTTATGTTGCAATTGTGGAATAAAGAGAGAGAAAGAGTCGAATAAAATATAATTAGTTTCGAAGTTTTTTTTTGGTCTAGAGTAGTCCATAAGTTCGTAGTTGCCGTCGGCGCTACTCTGGCTGCAAAAAAAAGTTGGAGCTGCATCTGCTGTCGTCACCGTCGTCTCGTGATCGCTACTGTCGCCGCACAGCTAGTGCGGCCATTGAAGTCATCAACGCCGTCCTAATATGAAATGCAATTTGAGACTTGTCATTTGTCTACAGCTATCCATCCATCTTTCTCTCGCGCAAGGTGAGCAAGAAAACATCTGTTTGAATCTCATTCTCTGAATGTAATTTTAATGATTTCTTCCATTTCCAGCTTTTTTTTTAACTCCTTTTCTTTTTTTCTTTCTTTCTTTCATTCAAGTGTGACATCGCTCTTTCGTCGTGTTGTGGTTTTTTATGCGGTAGGTAAAAAAACAAAAACACAAAAAATACGTCACACGCATATCTTGTAAATAATTTTATCTTTATGAAAATAATATTAGGTTTTGGTTTTACAGGAAACGATTTATTTGTAGTTGAATTATAGCCGATATTCAGTTTCTAATTTTTTTTTCTTAAAAAACTTAATAAATATTTTGATAAATTCTAAATACACAAATCGAATAAATAAATTTTTCATTCTAGCTTCTACAACGTGTTCACTTTTGAAGTTAAAGGTGAACTAGATATTTAGATCTTTTTAAACTTTGAACTTTAGAGAGCCAACCATATCTGAGATGTATTAATTGTTTATCGAGGACTTCTAGCAGTAAAACTTTTATAGAATGTTCAGCATAAAATATCCGTGGAAGCAAGCGGAAGCTCTTTACGACCAGTTCCGCTCGTTTTAATGCCTCATTCCAACAGACGTCAACTATTTAAGAACGGCCATCTTTGATTTTTCCGGCCATCTTTGATTTCGCCAGCCATCTTTGATTTTTCCGGCCATCTTTGATTTCGCCAGCCATCTTTGATTCGGGAAGCCATCTTTGATTTTAATGAACATTGTGTTGATTTTGCCGGACTGGTTTTTGTTTTGATAGCAGTTTTTTTTTATTTTGAAAGGTTATCTTTGATTATTTTTTTGCGGCTATTTTTGAATCGAAAGTGAAGCTATGTTATCTATTATTATTATTATTATTATTATTATTATTATTATTATTATTATTATTATTATTATTATTATTATTATTATTATTATTATTATTATTATTATTATTATTATTATTATTATTATTATTATTATTATTATTATTATTATTATTATTATTATTATTATTATTATTATTATTATTATTATTATTATTATTATTATTATTATTATTATTATTATTATTATTATTATTATTATTATTATTATTATTATTATTATTATTATTATTATTATTATTATTATTATTATTATTATTATTATTATTATTATTATTATTATTATTATTATTATTATTATTATTATTATTATTATTATTATTATTATTATTATTATTATTATTATTATTATTATTATTATTATTATTATTATTATTATTATTATTATTATTATTATTATTATTATTATTATTATTATTATTATTATTATTATTATTATTATTATTGCTTTCGTTCCATTTCTTTGCCATGCGCACCGCTGTCTATTTGTCGATGGTGCTGTTTATCGCGGGGTTGCCATTCTAACGAAAACTTCCCATTCGCCAGGAAGCCGACTGGAAAAAGAAGAAGAAAGAGAAAGAAAGAGAAGAGAGAGAGAGAGAGAGAGAGAGAGAACGGGAAGGAGGACAAGATATAAAGAAAGAGGAAAATAGAGAAAAAGAGAGGGGATAGATGAAGTTGTTATCTGTGCGTTCTGAGCCCGGCGTATTATTTATAAGCGGGTCATTTTGCCACCCGGGATCGGGGGGTTTGCGCTTCGGTAAAAATGTCGGTGATAGAGCTGCAGAAGCCACGTTGAAAGTCATAGGTCAGTTGATGATTGATTGACCAGAACTACCAGCGAGTTGGTCGGGGGTTGGGTGGGGGGGGGGGTAGGAAAATAAGTTTTTAAATCACACCGAAGATACAAAATAAAAAAATTATAGAAAACAAGAGAGAAGTGGAAGAGAAAGAAAGAAAAAAAAGAAAGAGAGAGAGAGAGAAACGTTTGAACAGATACAAGTGTAAATAAAGTCAAAGTGCAAGAAAGAGGCGACAGAATTAGCATTGTGGAGTTGGAGATGAGCACCGTTTGCAGTACGCATGTCCACAAGAGGAAGAGGAGAAGTAATAGAATGTTGAACTTTTTGTGCTGGTCGTGAAGACTTCGGTGGGGGGGGGGGTGATGGTGGGGGGTGGTGGGGGGTGGTGGGGGGGATGGTGGTGATGGTGGCGAGATTTAAGAGTGAACTATGTTGTTAGGGGGAGTATTTTGTGTTTTCATATGAGGGTTCTTGTGTTAACTTGTATGTATTCATACGTGTGTGTGTGCGTGTGTGCGTGTATTCTGTGTAGGTTTGAAAATGTGTGATTTTATGTGATGTGTAAGTTGGTATCTTATCTGTGTGGATATTCTTTAATGTGTGTGTGTGGATATGCTTTAATGTGTGTGTGTGTGTGTGGATATGCTTGTTTCTGTGAATAGGTGCGTGTCAATATATTTAATGTAAGCAGCTTTAAAGTCCGTCGATATGCACCTTATAGTTTTTTATACTTGTTAGCCTTCGCCCTATCAACACCTGAAAAAATTCAAATAAACACGAAAATATGGACAAGGTGACCAAAAGTTAGGGCTCTTTAAGAAATTATATAGATATAAAAACGCATTAAAGTATATTAAGAAATATATAGACAGACCCAGAAAAATAAAGGCACTTTGGAAAATAAAAATAAAATTTAAAATATAGCAGGTAAAGAATAAGAGAGACAAAGAATGATTGAAATATTATAAAAAAAGTAAGGAAAGATAAAAAGCAAACCGATAAGAAACAAGATGGCGTAGAAAAAAAATGAAAATAAGACAAAGAATTTTAAAAATTAAATTAAAAATGAAAAACCATAGAGATAAAATAATGTAGACAATTAGAATAGAAATATCAGAAATGTAGAACAGAAATAGCAAATATATAAAACAAACAAACAGAACACATAGAACAGATGGATCAAAAGTATAAAATATAAGAAGACTACAAAACAAATAAAGCATATATATATATATATATATATATATATATATATATATATATATATATATATATATATATATATATATATATATATATATATATATATATATATATATATATATATATATATATATATATATATATATATATATATATATATATATATATATGTATATATATACAGAAAATATAAAGCAGACATATAGAACAGATAAAGAGCATATAAAGCAAACATTTAAAACATAAAGCAGACATAGAACATATAAAGCAGATATGTAGAACATATAAAGCATAAAGACTATATCAAGCAGACAAAGCAGACATACAGCACAGATAAAGCAGATCTAAAGAACAGACAAAACAGATATACAGAACAGATAAAGCAGACATATAGAACAAGCAAAGCAGATATACAGAACAGATAAAGCAGACATATAGAACAATCAAAGCAGATATACAGAACAGATAAAGCAGACATATAGAACAATCAAAGCAGATATACAGAACAGATAAAGCAGACATATAGAACAATCAAAGACGTCGAAAGAATGATAAAGAAGAGACTTTAGGAAAAAAGAAAATAATGAGACTAAAAAGAGACACACAGAGATCTTGCGTAATTCCCAGTATTGTCCGACGTGTTATTGGGTTAATACCCTTGTGTTGTTCATGTTCTTGAGTGGTTGTAGTGTGAATGCATGAATGGATGGCCGGACGGACGGTGTTCCAGTGAGATAGTAGAAATGGAAAGAGGAAAGAAAATAAAAAAAAGGGTAAGAAAAAATGTGAAAGAGAGAGGATGAAAGAGAAAAAGAGAGATAGAAAGAGAGACAGAAAGAAGGAAAGGGAGAAACAGAGAGATTAAAAAACAAAAAGAATTAGACAGACAAAGAGGCAAATAGAATTAATGTTGAAAAAAAATCAATTACCTAGAAATGTAAATTCAATGAAGTCGAAATCCCACCAGTCTCATCGAATCTCTCATCGAAATCATCTTGGATCATTTGAATCATTACTTTCGTGTAATGAAAAAAAACAGCATTTACATCAACACTTAGCTCTGTCACAGCGCCAGCTTTCTGAGCCAGCTGACCCAACGACCTTTCGCCTCTACCCGTCGGCTAGCATAACACCCGCTAAAAAACAAATTATCTCACATCCCTCCCTATATGGTCACACACGACAACCATTCTCAATCGGTCCGCTCAGCTACTCGCCTAGCTCTGTTGCAGTTGGTTTGGCCAATATAGGCGGATTACAAGGATATGGTTTAACTGTCTTAGGATTTCTGTGTCCAAGATCAAAAATGTTACAAGCTTTATTATTATTTATAGCGCTGAACTGTAAATCAAACATAAGACATCACAGCTAGCAAGATTTGGCAAGTTCGTTGTGTAATTTCTACAGTGATGAATCTTAATAATGTTAAAACTGTGAAACTATAAGTTGAGATGAGATTAGGAATGGTCACCTATGAAAGGAAAAGAATAGTAAAAAAAGAGAGAGAAGTGAAGAGAGAAAGAAAAAAAGAGAGAGAAGTGAAGAGAGAAAGAAAAAATGAGAGCAAAGCAATTTATTTGCAAATATGTATTTTGTGACTGGCTATTCTACTTAATCTTCTATTTGTCCACAAAAACGGGTGACCTCCCTTCTTCTTTCAGGGTCATATCCACCGGAAAAAGGAAAAAAGGGAAGAAGACGCAGAGGTAGAGAGAGGAACAGGAAAAAGAAAACAAAGAGAAAAACAAAGATAGAAAGAGAAGGAGAGAGTGAGAGAAAAAAGAAAAAAAAAAGAAAAAATAGGGATGGTGGTAAGAAGTGAGAGAGGGAAAAAATAACTAAAAGAAAAATAACGGGGACAAGGAAAAGGAAACAAATGACGGAAGCTGTGAACCAGCGAACCAGAGTATGAAGATAAGGATGAGATGAAAGCAGATGAGTAAAAGAAAAATCTGAAACTATATTTTACTGAGAAAAAAAATAGAGGATTTATTAAAGAATATATTTATATGTCGTCTAAGAATCTAAAATATTACAGCTTCAATACAAGTAATATTTCTTTCTGTTTTTTTATTTCTTTCCTTTCTTCTTGCACAGTTTTTTATTTTTTCATTTATTTTTTCTTTATTTTTTCCAGTTCCATTTATTAATACAATAAAACTAGAAAAACAATCTCAAAAGTGAGCTCAGACGCATCACGGGGATGATTAGCGGGATGACCAAAAAAGTGGACCAACCGAATCAGAACCTTGGCTGTTCGTGGAAGACGTCGATATTTTAGACCCCTGGAGTGATTGCTCTGGTTTGTTGTTCAACTGTAAACAAGCGTTGCTTACCATTTCTACGTTTAACCGTTTGTTTGCAATATCAGTCGTCCTCCATCCGTTCGTCCGTCCTCACATCCGTCCGTCCGTCCTTCCATCCGTCCGTCCGTCCGTCCTTCCATCCGTTCTCCCATTCGTCCGTCCGTGCCCCTATCCGTCCGTCCGTCCTTTCTTTATCCGTCCGTTCTTCCGTACATCCATCTGTTTATTTCGTCCGGCGTCCGTCCATTCATCCATCCATCCGTCCGACCGTATATATCAGTCATTAAAATCTATGCGTGTTATTTGAACATCTCCAGCGGTCAGTCGCTACGCAGGAGTGTGGCGATGGGAGGAATGGATGCCAGGATGTGTGGAAAGAAAATGTGAAAAGAAAGAAGAAAGGACCAATCGCGTTGAACATTTCACACTGACCATCGTTAACGTCTTGCGTGTCCACAAGAAGAAGAGAAAAAACGGGTGATCTAATTATGCTGGTGGTGGTGGTGGTGGTGGTGGTACTAGTGGTGGTGCAGCTGGTGGTGCTAGTGGTGGTGGTGGTGGTAGTACTGGTGGTTGTGCAGCTGATGGTGCTGGTGGTGCTGGTAGTGGTAGAGGTAGTTGTGGGGGTAGCTGTTGTGAGACTGGAACAGAAAATGGAAGAGAAGAAGAAATGTAATGAGAGAAAGAAATAAAAAGGGAGCTGGAGAAATAAAGAGAGAAGAGAGAGAGAAGAGAGAGAGAGAAAGAGAGAAGAGAGAGAGAGAAAGAGAGAAGAGAGAGAGAGAAAGAGAGAAGAGAGAGAGAGAAAGAGAGAAGAGAGAGAGAGAAAGAGAGAGAGAAAGAGAGAGAGAGAAAGAGAGAAGAGAGAGAGAGAAAGAGAGAAGAGAGAGAGAGAAAGAGAGAAGAGAGAGAGAGAAAGAGAGAAGAGAGAGAGAGAAAGAGAGAAGAGAGAGAGAGAAAAAGAGAGAGAGATACTAATAATGTCAATTAGGACTAAACTTTCTCTTCAGTTTTTTCTTCTTCTTCTTCAGATTTTATCACTAATAATATTTTTTCTTTTTAATTCTTTTTTTATAACTTCCTCTTCATGCCGTCAGTGATGTCACGTGGTTGGACTTCCGACATCAGAACGCATGTCTCTTTATTTGTTTTTTTTCTCTCTCTCTTTTTCTTTCTTTTTCTCTCTCTTTCTCAACAGACGGTTTGATGTTTATGCCTACTATCAGCGGCGGATCCACAAATTTTGTAGGGGGGGGGCGGCCCGAATTTGTTTAGTTTTACAAACTTTTGATTACAATCGCTATGCAAATCCAACCCTTTTATTGTTTATTTTTTCCTCTCTTTCTACCTCTCTCTCTCTTTTTCTCTCGACCCAATAGTCTAAAACTCGTGCTAAAACCTCAATCGCCTGAAACCCTATCACTGCAATCCAACTTGAAACTTTCTAGCATAGGACCACATCGAAGATAGAGCCGCCTTAAAAATACAAGGTTCCTTAACTTAGGATAGCTACAAAACTGTAAAACTCCAACCCATGATCTTTATCAAAAAATTCCTCAGCGACATAGATCCTCTAAGAGCAGTCTAGAATTTTGAAAAAAAACTGTTTGTCCAGCAACTTCATATGACTTTTTAGCAGTGGACCCTTCCGTAATGTTACCATTTGATAAAATCCCTTTAAAAAATGAGGCCCTACCAAAATATAACCCGCCCAAAAAAACACAGCATTTTAAAATTCCCAACAAAAATTTAAAATTTTTCAAAAACTTAAAGTTCTCCAGCAATATAAGACTTTCAACAACATAAATTCCATCTTAGCTTAAAACCCCAGCTGTGTGATTTCACCCAGCAACTTACGACCCCCTAGCAACTTACGACCCCCTAGCAACTTACGACCCCCCCAGCAACTTACGACCCCCTAGCAACTTACGACCCCCTAGCAACTTACGACCCCCCAGCAACTTACGACCCCCCAGCAACTTACGACCCCCTAGCAACCTACGACTCCAATATTTTATATCACGGCCCGTAGATCTTCTGTAAACGTTCAATATTTCAGACCCTGGAGTGAATACACATATATATTTTTTTGGAGATGTGTGAAATTTGTCTTTGTTCTTGTTCATCTGCTCGTTCAGATATTTATTTGTCCATCCGTCCGTCCTTCTTTCCATTCGTCCGTCCGTCTATACGTCCGTACGTGCGTCCATCCGTCCGTTCATATATCCGTCCATCCGACCGTCCATTCAGCATCTGTTTTTTATCATCCTTCGGTCTTAAAATAAATACATTTACATGTGAGCAAGACAGCCATAGACAATCAGTCACAACACACACACACACACATACACATACACACACATACACACACACAACAAAGATTTGACACAGAAATGACCTTCTGACGTTTTCCACGTGAACCTTGACCTTCATTTTGGGTTGTTTTAAATTGCTTATTTTTCAAATACAAACAAATTAAAAATAGTAACAAAAACAACATTTTAATTAGAAGAGATCAGATAGATAGATCTGCATACGTTCTCGAGAAAATAAATTAAACGTGAACATAATGGCTTTTCGTACGTACGTAGTACACAGTTACGTACTTACTGTTATATGTAAAATGACGAGTCAAGTGTATATGTACTATGTACAATCTACAGTTGTGTACGAAAATGTCCAGTTGTTTTAAAAAAATGTTCTGCTGTGTACAAAAATGTTCAGTTGTGTACAAAAATGTTCAGTTGTGTACAAAAATGTTCAGTTGTGTAAAAAAATGTTCAGTTGTGTACAAAAAATGTTCAGTTGTACAAAAAATGTTCAGTTGTATACAAAAATGTTCAGTTGTGTACAAAAATGTTCAGTTGTGTACAGAAAATGTTCAGTTGTGTACAAAAAAATGTTCCGTTGCGTACAAATTGTGTCTAGTTAAGTACAGTTGTGTATGCAGAGGTCCACTCTTGGTAATCCGCCACGACTCACATCGATGTTGTTCTTGAATTACCGGTGGATTTACAACGGGCGAACGGTCCGTGTAAATTTACAATCTATTTGTTTGTAAGCAGTAAAGTTTCACAGAGTAAGTGTTAAGTGCCAATGTTTTAAGTTGGCTATAAAGTGCTTGTTGATTGTTGATGGAAGAACGTTCAATGACATAAGAGGCGGAAGTGATGTTGTTACTGTTGTTGGTGGCGATGACGACGACGACGACGACGATGATGATTATGATGATGATGATGATGATGATGATGGTGGTGGTGGTGGTGGTGGTGGTGATTATGATGATGATGGTGACGATGATGGTGGTGGTGATGGTGATGATGGTGATGATGACGATGATGATCATGATGATGGTGATGATGACGATGATAGTGATTATGATGATGATGATGAAGGTGACGATGGTGACGATGGTGACGGTGATGATTACGAAGACAATGATGATATCAAATGAAAAAAAAAGTGCAAGGCCATCTTCTAAAAGCACATATATACAAAAGTTAATCAGAAACAAATCTTCTAATTTCCTTCCACTCTTTCGCTAGCATCTCTCCTTCCGGTGTTTTATATTTACTTTCTTTCTTTTCTCTTCATTTTATTTTGTTTCTCCACAGCAGACCGGAAACAGGAGGCAAAGACTCTAAATCGTGATGGTAATCAGATTTAGGAGAAAATAGACGACCAGAACTCCCTGGCTTGTTTACTTTGATGTCGTTGATCATCATAATCATCACCACCAGCATCATCACCCCCAGCATCATCATCATCATCGCTATCGTCG
>CAXBUH010000007.1:12500-22500 GCA_963978895.1 Erpobdella octoculata | reverse complement strand
TTTCTAGGTCAGCCCGGCCCATTTGAAAGCTCCAAAATCAAAACCCGGCCTGGGGAGTCTTTCAGTTAGTTTGGGTCTGTTTCTGTTCATGTCTCTGTCTATTTTTGTTTGGTTTGTTTATTTGCTTTTGTATTTGTGTGTTTGTTTCTCTTCTTCTGTCTGTTTCCATGCCTGCCTGTTGTAGTCATTGCCTTTCTCTGTCCCGACTTATCTTCTCTGCTGTTGTCTAGGATACCTGTCCTACCAGATTAAAAGAATGAGAACAAGTTAAATAACTTCAACGATGCCCTTGCTTCACTGAGGATTAGTAACAGATGGCTAAAGGTACACTCCTCTTTATCTCAAAGAAGACTTCCAGAAAGACAAAACCCCACTTTGGCGCAGTACGCAGATAGTACGCAGATAGTACACAGGTAGTACACAGATAGTACACAGATAATATAGTACACAGATAGTACACAGATAGTACTCAGATAGTACACAGATGGTACGCAGATAGTACACAGATAGTACACAAATAGCACACAGATAGTACACAGATAATACACATACAGTACACAGATAGTACGCAGATAGTACACAGATAATACACATACAGTACACAGATAGTACGCAGATAGTACACAGATCAGACAGACGAGACAGCACTCTCTTTTCCTTGTCAACCTGATACAGGAATCATCCGAGTTATTACCAACTCCAATATTTCGTAGGTTCAGATTCCCCCAACGGTACAATTTATTTAACCGTGGTTCGTCCTCTACCAATCTACAAATCGTTTTTATAAACAAACAAAAACAAAAAAAAACTTTTTTCAGATGTATTTTGTGATTATACGAGATTGCTTCTTGTGCGTGTGTGGAACATTCGAGAAAACTCTAAAGTATTATTATTATTATTATTATTATTATTATTATTATTATTATTATTATTATTATTATTATTATTATTATTATTATTATTATTATTATTATTATTATTATTATTATTATTATTATTATTATTATTATTATTATTATTATTATTATTATTATTATTATTATTATTATTATTATTATTATTATTATTATTATTATTATTATTATTATTATTATTATTATTATTATTATTATTATTATTATTATTATTATTATTATTATTATTATTATTATTATTATTATTATTATTATTATTATTATTATTATTATTATTATTATTATTATTATTATTATTATTATTATTATTATTATTATTATTATTATTATTATTATTATTATTATTATTATTATTATTATTATTATTATTATTATTATTATTATTATTATTATTATTATTATTATTATTATTATTATTATTATTATTATTATTATTATTATTATTATTATTATTATTATTATTATTATTATTATTATTATTATTATTATTGTTATTATTATTATTATAATTAAACGTTTAATAACGCAACATATGTCAATCATACTAAATTAAGTAATAATGACAAAATCGCAGTTGCGGAATATTAAAACGTAAATTAAAAAAAAAAAAAAAAATTTAAGCTCTCACTAACCGTAGCACACCAGCGCCGTCCAAAGAGACTACCGGGGCTGGGCAATCCATGAAACTCTAGCAAAATGTACGTCTTCAGTCCCCCGGGACAGTGGGGTCGATACGGGGCTCCTAAAAAGGTAATTTCAATTGCATTATCACGGCCGTCTGACGGCGCTGAAAATCTCGTTGTAGCAACTTGGTATTATACTGCACTGTCTTACGAAATTCATCTATCTATCTAGCTAGCTATTAAAGGTTGTCAGTTCAACCTTGCTCGGAAATAAATAAATAAATTAGCAAGCAAGCAAAAGAAAAAGTAAAAACTAATAGAAAATTAAAAATTTAAATAGAAAATTAAATAAAAAAACAATTAAGTATAATTAAATTAAAAAATCAACAAAAGTGAATTTACTATCACCCACCCACCATAAGAGACAGATCGAGGTTGGGTCAAAAGTAGTGGTGGTTGAGGTTGTTGTTGAAGTAGTGGTAATTGAAGTTGTGGTTGAAGTAGTGGTAGTTGAGGTTGTGGTTGAAGTAGTGTTAGTTCATCTCGTGGTTGAAATATTTAATTATTTAATTACTTGAAAGTAATTTTTCCAATAGGATCAATGTGAGGGTCAGTGGCATCTCGTGGAGTCTAATCTTACTCTCTTTTATACACACATACACATACACATACACATACACATACACATACACATACACATACACATACACAATTAAGTATAATTAAATTAAAAAATCAACAAAAGTGAATTTACTATCACCCACCCACCATAAGAGACAGATCGAGGTTGGGTCAAAAGTAGTGGTGGTTGAGGTTGTTGTTGAAGTAGTGGTAATTGAAGTTGTGGTTGAAGTAGTGGTAGTTGAGGTTGTGGTTGAAGTAGTGTTAGTTCATCTCGTGGTTGAAATATTTAATTATTTAATTACTTGAAAGTAATTTTTCCAATAGGATCAATGTGAGGGTCAGTGGCATCTCGTGGAGTCTAATCTTACTCTCTTTTATACACACATACACATACACATACACATACACATACACATACACATACACATACACATACACATACACATACACATACACATACACATACACATACACATACACATACACATACACATACACATACACATACACATACACATACACATACACATACACATACACATACACATACACATACACATACACATACACATACACATACACATACACATACACATACACATACACATACACATACACATACACATACACATACACATACACATACACATACACATACACATACACATACACATACACATACACATACACATACACATACACATACACATACACATACACATACACATACACATACACATACACATACACATACACATACACATACACATACACATACACATACACATACACATACACATACACATACACTCACACATGCACTCACGCATTCAAACACACTCTTACCTTCACTTTTTTCAATATTTTTCAACCCTTTCACTTCCAGCAGTTCTTTTTAAAAATTCTTTTCCTCACATTCCTCGAATTCTTCAAAAGTGTTGACGTGTTATTTCAATTATTGTTTTTATTATTATACTTGCTATTATTATTATTACGCTTATTATTATTATTATTATCATTTTTCTTCTTCTTGTCCTCTCTTCCGTTACTTTCCAAGTGAAATTTGTCACGGTCAACAACGTCGTCCTCTGACCTCCGAGTGACCTTTGAAAGTGATGTCATTACGATCAGACGTCCTTTTCTGAAATGTGTCACAAATGAGAGGTATTAAACGTTATGACCAAAACAATTCTTATTTCTCTCTCTCTCTCTCTCTCTCTCTCTCTCTCTCTCTCTCTCTCTCTCTCTCTCTCTCACTCACATTCTATCCATCTCTTCTTTTTGTGACTTTTCTCTTTTTGTTTTTCACATATTCGTTGAATTTCGCGATAAATTTTTTAATCACATTTTGAACGATAATTACCCTTTAAATACTATTTTTAAATTACTTCGCCGGCTAAGGTTTTCATTACAATCGATAGATGGCAGTTAAACAAAACTGAAAAGTAGAAAATAAACAATAATTTTTAAAAATTTAAACCGCGCTTTCATAAAAACGACCTAAAAATTTATTTTCTACTTTTTAGAGCATTTTATAAAAACGTTATTTTGATTTTTTAAATGATTATATGTTGGCTTCTACTTCTGCATTCAGTTCAGAGAACCTGTGTTCTCATGCATATTCAACTTAATATCGCTCAACCCTTCAATTCAATTCAATTTTATAATTCAATATTTTTTTCCATCCGAGTGACTCGCTTCTTCCGGTTGTCATGCGTGTCCTTCAGAACTTGAATTCCTGAGTATCTGTGTGTGTGTGTTTGTGTGTGTGTGTGTGTGTGTGTTTGTGTGTGTGTGTGTGTGTGTCTCGTCGAGTTTACGCCTGAATGAGTTTGTATGTCACAGTGTGTCACTTTCATTTTGTGCATGCGTAGGTTATTGTTTGTCTCTCGAAGTACACATGTAGTCTTTGAAGAAGTTCCACTGTTTGTTTGTTTGTTTCTTTCTTTATTTGTTTTGGTTTGTCATCTCATTTCTCTCTCTCTCTCTCTCTCTCTCTCTCTCTCTCTCTCTTTCTCTCTCTCTCTCTCTCTCTCTCTATCTTTCTTTTCTCTCTCTACCATGTTTGACAATGTTTCACGATTGTCTTTTGTGAGTTCCAATGTTTGCGTTCCTATCCTCGTGTGCGTGCTTCTAGGTGTGCCATTGAGTACTGCTGATTGTACGTCCGGGTGTTTTCTCACGGGTAATGGAGTTTATGGAGGAGGTCGTGTCTAATTTGGCATAAAATCTCCACCATTACAGGCGATCTTATGCCGATATAAATGGTTGACCATAAATTGCATGTTATGTTACCTTCGACGATCTCTCTCTCTTTTCCTATTTGTCTTTTTCTTTCTATCTCTCATCATTATCATCATCGTCATCGTCATCGTGATCGTCGTCGTCATCGTCATCGTCATCGTCATCGTCATCGTCGTCGTCGTCATCGTCGTCGTCATAGTCATCTTCATCGTCATCGTCATCGTCATCGTCATCATCATCATCATCATCATCATCATCATCATCATCATCATCATCATCATCATCATCTTCATCATCTTCATCGTCGTCTTCTTCTTTTTCTTCTTCTTCAATAAAAACATCACTTCATACCCTAATAACTCTGCGACCGGTTTCCTTTTCTTCATGAATATCAATTCCTCTTCCAGCTCTTCCCCGTTTGTCTTCCTTTCCATCTCCTACGTACACACACACGCACACACGCACTTACACACACACATACACGCGCACACACACACCTACATACACATACACGCACACACACACACAAGCGCTGATTCTTGAATCTTTCCCGAGGCCATACAGGATGTCTCGTCATAAACTGAACAGCCACGCTGCCCCTCCGGACATTTTTTTAATCCCTCTTTCCAATGATTCAAAGAGTCGACAGGATTGGTCGTTCTGTGACCTACTTCTTAGAATAGGTTATTTTGGGAATAAGTTATACGGATTTAACCGATCTTTGATAGAAGGTCATTCGTATAACGTAGGTCGTTTGTACTAGGTAGTTCGTTGGTTCATACCTAGGTCGTTCGTTTAAATTAAGTCGTTAAAAAAAGAAGTATATACTTAACTAGTAGAATTACCCGGGGTTCTTAGAGATTTTTTTTTTCTCTCTCTTTCTTTTTTTGTTTCTCTCTCTCATTCTTTTTTTGTTTCTCTCTTTTTCTGGTTGTTTTCTCTCCTCACTAACACTTAACACTAGCCTTAATCCTAGGGTTAGCGTACTCCTTGTGGTTTCGGGATACGTAGTCGAAATTCTCACCAAGTTTTTGAAAGTTTTTTCATCAATTTAAAAAGAATAGTAAATAAAGTTGACAAATTTATTGGTTTTAGGAGTTTAAAATAATAAAATTCGGTTCCACCGGCCAATCATCAGAAAAATCCTTGGGTTTTTTTTCCAAACAGACATAGATTAGTAGTTAAGTTAAATTGACTGTTACTCGACAAATTAAAATGGCCATAGACATAATTAACTCATTGAAAATATATTTTATAAGGTTTTTCATCTGAGTTGTGCATCCAGGTGTTATATCGAGATATCATTTGAAATATGATGCCGAACACTAAAAATAATAATATTTAATTTAAATGTTTATCCTGGACATTTCTATAATTAATATATAATGGATCTCATAATACAAATTAAAACTAAAAAAATTTGTTTTTTTATAAACATATTTCGCATTTTTTTATTGTTTTTTTTAAAGCTGGTTCTATTTGTTTTGGGCTATATTTAATTGTTTCATTATTTATTCTCTAAAATATTTCTATTATTATTATTTTTTAATTATAATCATGTCTATTTTTCAACTTTCAAGAAAAAAGACGCTCCTTGTTGATATGTAAGGCACGTTTTCGAGCAGATGTTTTATATTCTCCACTTTTTTTTAAATTATCATTATAACTATTATCATTAGTATTTATTAATAATATTTATTTATATATATATATATATTTATTTATTTATTCGTTATATATATATATTTATTTATTCATTTATTTAATGAATCTATAATATAATAGAACAGTGTTTAAGATTAAAAATTGCCCTTCTCCACTCTATCTAACTAACTATCTAACTGATCTTCGATCCTCCTCTCTTAGTCACTTTCGTATCTTTACTGTTAAGCATTCTTCTTTTGCTAAACGCTCTTTTCCCTACTCTGGTCCCTTTCTCTGTAACTCTTTTCCTGAATCTCTTACTAACTCTAATTCACTCGCTGTTTTTAGTCGTGGACTGAAAACATTTCTGTTCGATCAGTAGCTGATTCTTATACTTCGTGACCGAGCGCTATCGAACGCCTGTGTGTGGTTTAATTAACGCCTGTATCTGTCAATTAGACAATTTAGACGGTATGTATGTTTGAGTGTCTGGTGACGTGTTTATGTTGGCTTGGAGGAAGGGAGGCCACCGAAAGCACAAGGCTTTCGTGGGCACATGGCTCGACTCACTCCATCCCGCCAACTAGTGAGGTGCAATAAGTTGGACAAGGACCGGCAAATCGACCTCCCCTGCAGCTAGCAATTTAACCAGCCTCGGGTTATCCTCATAGGCTATGGTATCGCTCCGCCGCCTCCCTCCTAGTTCCCCTATCGAACGCCACGGAAATAGCGCTATATAAATACAATTGATTGATTGATTGAGTGGTGTTTGTAGCGTTACCCTCACGTGACTTATATTTCGTTGTGTAAAATGCGCGACAAGATTAATGCGGCCGTTTTGCAGAATAATTCTATGGGTATAATTTATAATTATTTTGAAAAGTTAAGCAATTTTTTTTATTATTTATTAGATAACAACGGAACTAAACTCTTGGGTTGAATTTATGCTTACTTTAGTGCAAGTTTTGCCGTTTCGCATTTTTTCGCATTTCACAGTGTATGAAGCGTGTTTAAGTTTACTGCTAATGGCGGATTTCTCTTATCGGTGCACAACAGTAAACTAATTTCAAATAAAAAAAGCGTTATTTTATCAATTTCATAAATATTGTTACTAAAAATGGACCACGAAACCACAGAATAACGGAAAACTCGACTCGATAACGTTTCTGTTTCTCACGAGTTGACTTTTAGATCACGGGCGGCTAGCTATATATTATTTAATTAATCAACTATTTTTTTATTCTAGTTATTTAGTTATTCATTTATTTATTTATTTTTCTTTATCATTGTTCCATGTTAAATTAACTAACAAAGATTGGACTGAAGTCATTCAACAAGGTGAAAATGGTAAAGTGACATCTGCTTATTCATTATTTGTGAAAGAATATCTCCTTGCATATAATTTCTGTTTTCCTCTAGAGAAACCCAGACAGAAAAAAGTAAAATTTGACCATGAATGGATGAACTTTACACTTTTCAGACACTGCCGTAAAAAGAACATTCTCTATCGTAATTTTTTAAAACACCCATCAGAAGAAAATAGAAGAAAATTCATAACTTGTCGCAATAAATTTAAATCCTTAAAAACAACCACAATCAAACAACACTACTCTTCTAAATTTGAATCTTATGAAGGTAATATTAATGCAATCTGGAAATTGATAAAGACTTTACTAGGCCAATTCAAATCAAAAGAGCATCAGGAAAATTTTCTCACAAATGATGGATCCGAAATAAGTTCACCTTCTCTGATTGCTGATATGTTTAACAAGTATTTCTCAAACATTGGGTCAAGCCTTGCAAAACAAATTCACTCTCAGGGTTCTTATTTCACTGACTTCCTCAAGAACCAAGTGGTCGATTCCATGAATGTCACACCAGTAACATCAACTGAAATCCTCAAAATTGCAAAAAGTTTAAAAACATCTAGAAGTTGTGGTCCAGATGGTATTGATCCTCTAATAGCAAGTCAATCTATCCAACTAATTGTCTCTCCTCTAACATCTCTGATCAATAGTTCCCTAACATTTGGAATATTTCCTGACCAATTGAAAATTGCTAAAGTTGTTCCACTTCATAAATCCGGTGAAAAAAATAATGTAACAAATTATCGGCCCATTTCAATATTATCTTATTTTTCCAAATTCTTTGAAAAAGTTATGCACACAAGATTATACAGTTACCTATTAAAGTTTTCTCTCCTTTCACCATACCAATATGGATTTAGAAAAAACCACTCCACATACATGCCACTAGTTGTTCTTCAATCCAAAATCGCTGAAGCTCTAGATCAAGGAAACTTTGGCATTGGCCTATTCCTAGACCTTGCAAAAGCATTTGACACTGTAAATCATGAAATATTATTGAAGAAGCTTGAGTACTATGGAGTCCGGGGAGTTCCTCTTGACTGGTTTCGGGATTACATGAAGAACCGATCACAATATGTCTGCTACAACAATGTGTTATCACAATCTTTACCCATCAACTGTGGCGTACCACAGGGCTCTATATTGGGTCCACTCCTATTTATTATATATATCAATGACTTACCTTTAATTTCTAACCTGTTCAGTTTTTCTTTATTTGCTGATGACACTAGTCTGTTTGCTTCTGGTGACAATTTGAACATTTTATTTGACAGCGTTAATAATGGTCTCATATGTATTTATGATTGGTTTTGTGCCAATAAGCTTTCTTTAAATGTAAAAAAAACCAACTATATCATATTTCATCCAAAGAGTAAATCTATTATTACAAAGTCATGTCTCAGCATTTCTGGTGTTTCTATTACCCGTGTCACCTCATATAGATTTTTAGGTGTGTTTCTTGATCAACATTTAACATGGACTGATCACATTAAGCATGTTAAATCTAAAGTTTCTAAGTATATTGGAATTATGTATAGATTACGTCGTTTTATAGACACAAAAACTTGTATTATGTTGTATTATGCATTTGTCTTTCCCTATATTTCTTACTGCAATATTGTTTGGGCTTCTAATTACCCAACTCGTCTTCTTTCTTTACACATTTTGCTCAAACGACTCATCCGTATTATTTTTTTTTTACATCCTCTTTCTTCTTGTAAGTCAAAATTTACTGAAAATAAGCTTTTAAACATTTATCAAGTCAATCTGTTTCAAATTGGTTCTTTTATGTATAAATATTCTAATTCTACTCTACCTCAATCCTTTCATGATTTCTTCTTGAAGTCGTCCGATATTCATACCCATTTTTTGCGATCATCTAATCTTTTCCGTCCAGAATTTGCAAACACAAGACTAAAAACCTTTTCTATTAAATGTTTAGGTCCGCGTACATATTCAGTCATCCCTATTTCAATACAGTCCTCTGAGTCCTTTTCATTATTTAAATCTCGTCTTAAATCTCACTTATTAAAATTATAATATATTCTATCATCTCAGATTCGAACGTATATTGTATATTATTAAATGTTAAATTTTGTTATTTTGTTCATCTTAGTAATTTATTTCAGTTATTTTACCATTCTAAATTTATTGTATTGTATGTACCTGTATTATTATTATTCGTAAATGTTTCATCTGCACTGGTCATCCTCAAGCGAGATTCATCTCTTCGGATGTTCCTTTTGGGCACTACTCATTCATTTTTTGTTGCATGCTTTTATTTCAATTTTTATGTGTTTCTTTAATGTGTTTTTGTATGCCCAATAAACAATGATAAACAATGATAAACAATTAATTAATTAATTCATTTATTTATTTTTCTTTATTAATTAAATAATTTATTTATTTATTAATTAATTAATTTATTTATTAATTATTTATTTATTTATTTATTTTATTTTATTTATTTATTTATTTATTTATTTATTTATTTATTTATTTATTTCTTTGTTTGTTTGTTTGTTTGTTTGTTTGTTTGTTTGTTTGTTTGTTTGTTTGTTTGTTTGTTTGTTTGTTTGTTTGT
>CAXBUH010000007.1:0-7500 GCA_963978895.1 Erpobdella octoculata | reverse complement strand
AGTGGAAGTAGATGTTGGTGTGTGAGTGAGTGAGTGAGTGGATGGGTGGATGGATGGATGGATGGATGGATGGATGGATGGATGGATGGATGGATGGATGGATGGATGGATGGATGGACGGACGGACAGACTGATGGACGATGGACGGATAGACGGATGGATGGATGGATTGATGGATAGATGGTAATTAAAGAGAACGGACGACGGACGGACGAGCGAATAGAAGAAGAAGAAGAAAAAAGAATTAATTTAGTGAGGTGTTACGGTCAGTTGGGCGTCGCGAAAGGGCGCTGGAGTAGATTTTAATGGCTGAGTAATTGTATAAAAGGAAGATTGATGCCCGAATTCATTGATGGAGAGAACCATCGCGAGATGCGATGAATGCATTTCGTCCGGATGGAGGAAGAAGAAGAACAGCATGGATGGAAAATTGATGGGCGGACGGACGGATGGATGAATTAATAGATTGATTGATTGATTGATTGATTGATTGATTGATTGATTGATGGATGGCCTGATGGATGAGTGGCAAATGCAGGACTGTCTGTCTTAACATAGCTATGGACTCCAGTGACGGCAGTTTGTTGAGCCCTGAAAGTTATATTAATGTTTAGTTCTCATCAATTATTATTTTATGAATTTAATTAATTGAAAATTAATTTTATTACAAATATTATAATTTTTTAATCAATAATGTTTTTGTTTTTAAAGGAATTCGTTCGCTTCATTTTCACTTCTTATGTAAATTTAATAGCTTTCTCATATTGGTTTTTTTTGTAAAAAAAAACCAATAACCTTTTGAATAAAAAAATCCGATATCAAAACATTGCAAACTTAATTAAATTTAATAAACTTTTTAAATAATTGATTTACGGTGAGACTTGCAGATAAGGGGGGGGTCCAAGTGAATGTCCAATGGGTCTATGACCTGAGGTGGCTATAGATGTATGGACATGGACACATGAGCCGAGCATGGGTTTTGACGCGTAGATGTGCTACATCGCCGGCGGGAAAACTAGTTTTTATATAAGTTCTAACAATAAAATAAACCAATAAATTAATAAATAAATAAATATATAAATAAATAAATATATAAATGAATACATATATAAAAATACATAAAATAGTTTATGCATAATTTATTAACCGATTCAGGCATGAACATCTTCCTATCTTTTTTCCTTCTCCTTCAAATCCTGGCAGACTCCACCCCTCCGGCATCCATGAAGATTCCCCTCATTGGTGAGAAAAGAAATAAATTATTAAATGAATAAATTAACTTGTTATTTAATTAACATATGCATATTCAAATATACAAATCAATATGGACATACATAGATGCGCTGCTGTTTTTAAATTAAATTTAAAAAAATTAGTCTTAAAACAAGTTATTAAAAATTGCATAAAATACAATTACAGACTTCATTAACACAATACACAATTATTTCTATTTATATAACGATTACAAAATCAATAACGACAACCAGTATTGAATAATAGCGAAAGATATAGCTGTAATAAAATTAGTGGATTACATTACGAAGATTATTATCGGCTCTCGGAAAGAATTACGCACAGCCTTCCAGTTTGTGTTCTGCGCTGCTGTCTCTCCTACCATGTCACAGTTGCACAGCCATGGCAGCCATTTAAAGTCTTCAAGCCCTGGTGAAGCCGGTGAGATTCGAACCGCAGACCTTACGGTCTAAAGAGGACCGATTAACCGCACTGCCATCAGCCAACCTATTGTTCTTTATAGAAAAGTGATAATGCCGATTACAGGATAGATTACAATCCCTACTATAAAAGCGCAATGATGTATTATGTATGTATGTCACCCGATTAGCATCTGCAGGTCTGAAAAAACTCACGTTGATAGATTATGAGACGCTGAACAAGGTTTGTTAGGGCACTTTTTTGTTAAATTGTTTAAATAAAAAGTTATTAGCCGCGAAAGTCTAACGCTTTGCGGATAAATATAGCATCGTTCGTCATCGCTAAATATAGACAAGTTGAAAATAAATAAATCACCAAAGTAGTAGTCGGCGGGTTTTTTATTTATGTAAATTATTATTAACGACAATTTACTATTTTGCAATTATTATTCCTCTTATTTTAATTATTATTAATAACGAAGATTAACTATTTTGCTAATATTATTTCTATTATTGGAAAGTTCGACGCTTTGCGGAAATATTTAATGAAATTATTATTAACGACATTTTTCTATTTTGTTATTATTATTCCTTTTATTTTAATTATTAATAATATTATTAATTACGAAAATTAACTAATTTGCTAATATTATTCCTATTATTGGAAAGTTGCACGCTTTGTGGCTTTGCGGATATATATAGCATCGTACGTCATCGCTAAATATAGACAAGTTGAAAATAAATAAATCACCGAAGTAGTAGTCGGCGGGTTTTTTATTTATGTAAATTATTATTAACGACAATTTACTATTTTGCAATTATTATTCCTCTTATTTTAATTATTATTAATAACGAAGATTAACTATTTTGCTAATATAATTTCTATTATTGGAAAGTTCGACGCTTTGCGGAAATATTTAATGAAATCATTATTAACGACATTTTTCTATTTTGTTATTATTATTCCTCTTATTTTAATTATTAATAATATTATTAATTACGAAAATTAACTAATTTTCTAATATTATTCCTATTATATTGGAATGCGCCATAACTCAATATGAACAAGTTGAAAATAAATAAATCACCGAAGTAGTAGTCGGCGGGTTTTTCCCAATTTTAAACAAGTTGTAAATTATTATTATTAACGACAATTTACTATTTTATAAAACGTGTTCATATGCAACTGGCTATAATAGTCACACGCTTCGCTTGCGAAGCGTGCGTAAAGTTATTACTATAATAGCGCATAGGTGTTGTTTTTGAGCTTAAAGTGCGATTTGATTGCGACTACCTTTACTATTAATATGTAAAAACTCACACGCTTCGCGCGCGAAGCGTGCGTCAACTGCTGGTTACTGAATAAAATTATTATAATTCTTGAATAAATTATTATAATTCTTGGATAAGTTATCATAATTACTGAATAAATTATAATCACTTAATAAAGTTAAAAGTGATAATGCCGATTACAGGATAGATTATGACAATTACTGAATTAGATTATTATAATTCTTGAATAAATTATGATAGTTACTGAATAAATTATGATAGTTACTGAATAAATTATGATAGTTACTGAATATATTATAATAATCACTGAATAAATTTTGCTTACTACCTATGCACAGGCGTTTTCTTCTGTCTGAACATGGTAATCATAACCTTGTCCTCGTTCTTCTCGGCTACCGTAATAAACCTTCACATGAGATCTGACAAAAACAACTCCGTGCCTCCCTGGCTCAAAAAAGTAAGTTGAAGGTCGACAGAGGGGGGGGGGAGAAGATTGTAGGGGAAATGGAGTAAACGCTATTGAGCGACGGTGGTGAGAGCGATGATGATGATGATGATGATGATGATGATGATGATGATGATGATGATGATGATGATGATGATGATGATGATGATGATGATGATGATGATGATGATGATGATGATGATGATGATGATGATGATGATGATGATGATGATGATGATGATGATGATGATGATGATGATGATGATGATGATGATGATGATGATGATGATGATGATGATGATGATGATGATGATGATGATGATGATGATGATGATGATGATGATGATGATGATGCTGATGATGATGATGATGATGATGATGATGATGATGATGATGATGATGATGATGATGATGATGATGATGACGATGATGTTGACGATGGTGATGATGAAACCGTCAAACAGGGAGATAAATGTGAATACTGGTCGCAACTTGCTCTGAAATATTTTTAACGAATGAAGCCAATTTCGATTCGGCAATTTCCATGTCAAGAATTTACCACTCGCCAAGATTCAAAGTTTTTTTTTGCTGCTGAAGATGGCGGCTGTGGTGATGATGATGATGGTGGTGGTGCTGATGATGATGGTGGTGGTGCTGATGATGATGGTAGTGGTGCTGATGATGGTGGTGATGCTGATGGTGGTGGTGGCGGTGGTGATGACGCTGGTGGTGACGGTGATGATAAGGAAAATGATATTGATGATGAAGTTAATAGTGATGGTGATGTTGTTGACGATAACGATGATGACAGTGATGCTATTTATTGGATTATTCCACAAGTTAATAAGTGCCCAGGCATCAATTGTAAAATTTTAAATACTTCAACCGTTCTCTTTTCCTTTGTGCCGCACAAACTTGCTCTTCTACGACCATGAATAACTAATTTCAGAAAACAAACTTGAAATTACACTTTTGAAAATATAAAATACCGTCTCTCTCTCTACTGAAATAACTCTTCGGTGCAAACAAAACTTGTTCAACATGATAAATATTACCAGACAAGACCTAATCACATGGAATAAGGAACGGGGGAAGGTAGGGAAGGAAGTGAGGGAGGGAGGGATGACCCCCTGCACCACCATCTGTTCATCCAGAAGGCAAAGGGATAGACAATGCACCATAGCAATAGTTTGTGTTCATGTCACTCGTTTACCACATCAGCGGGAGAATTACGACTTCACTGCGGACGTGTAATACCATAATACCATAATACCATAATACCATACCAGAATCGTATTTTTAAGTGGTAGTGATATTTTGAAGAAGGTGAGTACGCTCGCTGGGCTGTACACAAATAGTTGAGATTAATGAGATGACAAAGAATTGCAATAATTTCATGCTAATTTGTTTATTGCATTCGCGTGTATATATATTTTAATTAATTGTAATTTTTGTTTTAATATCAAAAGAAATTTATGAAATTTAGAAAATTAGAACAAATAAAAACTGGCGCTATAAAAATGAATTTGAGCGTTTGTTGGTCGAGCGTCGGCCGTTCGAAGCTTGTGTCGATTTATCACGTGACGAGGTGGTTGTTTTGTTTCTCGGAGGAGTGCCAGGTGTGCCAGGTGTGTCGGTGTGGAGGAGACGGAAATGAAGACGAAATGACATTTGAAAAAATAAGAAAAAAATAATTTAAAAAATCTAAAACGAAAAAGGAGCTAAAAAAAGCGAAACTCGAGAAAGGTAGAGTGAGAGAAACAGAGAGTATAAATAGGAGAGAGTAAGATGGAATAGGAGAAAAGAAGATCAAATAAAAGAGAGAAAGATTGAATAGGAGAGAGTAAGATCGAATAAAAAATAGTAAATTATTTGTTGATGATAATAAATATATTAAATTATATTTTGAGGATAAGTCTATAAAATAAAATAAAACAATAATCGCAGTTATCTAGATACTCAATACGAGAAGTATGTGAGGATGGAAACTTTAATAAATATTCGAATCAATATGAAAAAAAACAAGTTTTTTTTAGAAATTTTAATATTGAAAAATTAAATATCGTTTTTAAAAAACAACTCAAAACTGATTTCTCTACAAAAATTGTTACTTGAAAAATAAAATAAAATTTTAATTGGTTTTATTATTTTTCTAATTCAAATGTTGTACAACCATTTTGAAAATTTAATAAAAATGTAAAATCTGTAACTGCAAATAAACCCACCGAGTTTCAGCTTGATTGGATAACGGAAAGTTGTCTTCATTTAAGTGTCAAAAGATCTCACCATATGGCTCAAGCAAGCAAGCAAGCAAACACTTTGAAATTAATATAAAAGATTTAAAAAAGAGACAAGAAGTGTAGCAGCTAAAAAGGATATTAACGAATCTCGTTCGACGGTGGGGCCACTTAAAAAATTTCTTTTCATACTTTTTATTTCATTAGCCTAACATTAACATAGCATTAGGATAGCATTAACATGGCATTAGCATAGCATTAGCATATATTTAAAAAATCAGGTATTATAATGATAATGGTCATTTCGGTTAAATGGTTTGTGCGCATATCTGAAATAAATTAATACACGAGCAGGTCACTAAAAAATATATACAAAAAAAATATTAATATTGAAAAATACTTTAGCATGCTTGAATATATATTTATACTTCAAAGAAGGCGGTAAAACTAGACGACCGATAACTTAATATTACGAAGTAAAGTCGGATAATAAAGATGATAACGAAAGAGAAACTGTGGAAATCCAAATGGTACACTTAAACCGGATGGAACGAAATCTGAATGCATGAGATCCATGGGAATTGAGCGTTTGACAATGGAACTAAAAATGGCCGTTCTGAAGCGCTCTGTTGTGGAATAAAGCGGAAGACGGAGTGGAACGGAAGAGGAAGTCAATGGAGGGAACTGATACTTAATGAAACGGGATAATATTCAATAGAATAGAGTAGTACATAGTGAAACGGGGTAATACGTAATATCATGCAGTAATACTTAATGAAAAGAGGTGATATTAAATAGAATTGAGTCATACATAATGAAACGGAGTAAAACCTTATAAAATGAAGAAATCAAATGTAGTGATAAAATAAACAATATGAACTGCGTGGGTAAAAAAACTGTAGAAATTATTTGAAAAATAATGTGTTAGCTAATTTGAGAAAACAAAAAAAATTAATTAAATAATGTTAAAAACAAGTGAACAAATTCTTGATATTTTGTAATTAAGCAGGTTTTAATTTTTTGTAAACTATTTTTCATCATTATGAATTTATAAAATGAAAACAAAAAACTTCGAAAATATTTGATATGTGAAGTCTGTGAGAATGGAAAATATAAAAAACTTCTGAATCAAAATGGAAAAGACAAAGTTTTTATTATAAATATTTGATTTGAAAATGTATTTTTGCTTTTTTAATTAATTTAAAATAGATGGTTTTATTTCTTTGACAAAATTTGTAGTTTTTAAAATGTTGAACAATTTTGTTTTTTATTTTATTTAATAGAATGCATTGTCGTCGACGGCAATTCACCAAGTTTTGAAAAAAATGCTTATAATCAGATAATCATTTTAAAGTTTTAATTAAATTAAAAACTTTTATTTGATATATTGTTATTCAATAATAAATAAAAAGGATAAAATCAGACACCTCTTACTATTACTACGAAAAAGTTTATATGTTCGAGTTATAGAGAAATCAGCAGCTCTCGCTCATTTTAAGCCATAGTCTATTTGAACCTTAGCCATTTTCTGTTAATATTAGTGGAAAGTTGTATTGAACCGTGTTAGATTTTGTGGTCATGTATTGACATGATTCAATTTAAAAAAAAACTTAATTTGAACATCTTTTGTATTTCTAAATTGAATGTAGTTGAAATCAAAGTTTGTGTTGAAAAACTCGTTTTTACAAACTTTTATTTAGGTTACAATCTTTGTTTGTGTGTGTGCGTGTGTGTGTGTGTGTGTGTGTGGCATTCTCTGTACGCAAGTAAAATGTAACCAGCTTTTTGAATAGCTAGGAAACTTCCAGCATAGCTTTGTATTGCATGAAAATACATGATTCAATTTAAAAAATACTTAATTTGAGCATCTTTT
>CAXBUH010000005.1:0-32491 GCA_963978895.1 Erpobdella octoculata | reverse complement strand
GTGAAAATTTCATTACGATCGGATGAATGGTGTAGCAATGCATAAACGCCATTAACATATATACATACAAACATTCATTTTTATATATATAGACTAGCGGGGTTACCCGGCGTTGCCCGGGGTTTTTTAGAGGTTTTTCTAATGTTTGTCTCTCTCGCTCCCGTTTCCTTCTCCACTTTCCCGTTTTCGTCGCGTTCCCGGTCGCTTTTCCGCTCTCGGTCGTTTTCCAGCTCCCGTTCGCTTTCCCGCTCAGAAGTTTTGTTATCGATTTTCTCTCTTGCTCGCGTTTCCTTCCAAGCTTGCTCTCCCGATTCCAGTCGCTTTCCGCGTTCCCGGTCGCTTTCCGCGTTCCCGGTCGCTTTCCGCGTTCCCGGTCGCTTTCCCGTTCCCGGTCGCTTTCCCGTTCCCGGTCGCTTTCCCGTTCCCGGTCACTTTACCGTTCCCGGTCGCTTTCCCGTTCCCGGTCGCTTTCCCGTTCCCGGTCGCTTTCCCGTTCCCGGTCGCTTTCCCGTTCCCGGTCGCTTTACCGTTCCCGGTCGCTTTCCCGTTCCCGGTCGCTTTCCCGTTCCCGGTCGCTTTCCCGTTCCCGCTCACGCTTGCTCTCCCGTTCCCGGTCATGCTTGCTCTCCCATTCCCGGTCACGGTTGCTCTCCCGTTCACGCTCATTTTTTCTTTTCCATTCTTTCATAACTTCTGTTAGCCTATAAAACGTAAAATAGATTTGCTAAGACTATATATATATATATATGAATGTTTGTGGGTTAGTTTGTCTATTATAGAAACGGGAAAGCGACCCGGAACGGACAGCGAGCGGGAACGGAAAAGCAAGCGTGAGCGGGAATGGGAGAGCAAACGTGAGCGGAAACGGGACAGCGACCGGGAACGGGAAAACGACCGGGAGCGGGAAAGCGACCGGGAGCGGGAAAGCGACCGGGAGCGGGAAAGCGACCGGGAGCGGGAAAGCGACCGGGAGCGGGAAAACGACCGAAAACGGGAAAACGAACAGGAGTGGGAAAGCAGGTGGGAAAGGAAATGGGAGAGAAAGAGACAAACATTAGAAAAACCTCTAAAAAACCTGGGCAACGCCGGGTATCTCCGCTAGTATATATATATATATATATATATGTATACATAAACACAGACACAGACACACATACATGCACATACACATACATACATACACACATACATACGCACATACATATATATATAGTTCCCGCTCGCTCACCCGCTCCGCTCCGCTCATTTTGTGACGGATTTCAAAAATTTTTTTTTTATTTTTTTATTTTCATTGACTCTCAAGGTTGTGTGAAAATTTCATTACGATCGGATGAAGGGTGTAGCAACGCATAAAGGACATTAACTTACATATATACAAACATTCATTTTTATATATATAGACTAGCGGGGTTACCCGGCGTTGCCCGGGGTTTTAGAGGTTTTTCTAATGTTTGTCTCTCTCGCTCCCGTTCCCTTCTCCACTTTCCCGTTTTCGTAGCGTTCCCGGTCGCTTTTCCGCTCTCGGTCGTTTTCCAGCTCCCGGTCGCTTTCCCGCTCAGAAGTTTTGTTATCGATTTTCTCTCTTGCTCGCGTTTCCTTCCAAGCTTGCTCTCCCGATTCCAGTCGCTTTCCGCGTTCCCGGTCGCTTTCCGCGTTCCCGGTCGCTTTCCGCGTTCCCGGTCGCTTTCCCGTTCCCGGTCGCTTTCCCGTTCCCGGTCGCTTTCCCGTTCCCGGTCGCTTTCCCGTTCTCGGTCGCTTTCCCGTTCCCGGTCGCTTTCCCGTTCCCGGACGATTTCCCGTTCCCGGTCGCTTTCCCGTTCCCGGTTGCTTTCTCGTTCCCGGTCGCTTTCCCGTTCCCGCTCACGCTTGGTCTCCCGTTCCCGGTCATGCTTGCTCTCCCATTCCCGGTCACGGTTGCTCTCCCGTTCCCGTTCACGCTCATTTTCTCTTTTACATTCTTTCATAACTTCTGTTAGCCTATAAAGCGTAAAATAGATTTGCTAAGACTATATATATATATATCAATGTTTGTGGGTTAGTTTGTCTATTATAGAAACGGGAAAGCGACCCGGAACGGACAGCGAGCGGGAACGGAAAAGCAAGCGTGAGCGGGAATGGGAGAGCAAACGTGAGCGGGAACGGGACAGCGACCGGGAACGGGAAAACGACTGGGAGCGGGAAAGCGACCGGCAGCGGGAAAACGACCGAAAACGGGAAAGCGAACAGGAGTGGGAAAGCAGGTGGGAAAGGAAATGGGAGAGAAAGAGACAAACATTAGAAAAACCTCTAAAAAACATGGGCAACGCCGGGTATCTCCGCTAGTACATACATAAACACACACACAGACACACATACATGCACATACACATACATACATACACACATACATACGCACATACATATATATATAGTTCCCGCTCGCTCACCCGCTCCGCTCCGCTCATTTTGTGACGGATTTCAAAAATTTTTTTTTATTTTTGACTCCCATTGACTCTCAAGGTTGTGTGAAAATTTCATTACGATCGGATGAATGGTGTAGCAATGCATAAACGACATTAACATATAAACATATATACATATATACAAACATTCATTTTTATATATATAGATATATATACTAGCTGACCCAGCAGACGTTGTTTTGCCTTATAAAATATTTTAGTTTTCTTTTATTAAAAGTTTAATGTACAAATTTACGACAATTTAAAAATTCAATATCAATCACAAAGAGCAATCGAGAGTACAATGACCGGGGTTTTTGAAAGTTTTTCTATCGTTCTTCTCTCTTGCTCCCGTTTCCTTCCCCGTTTGCTCTCCCATTCCAGTTTGCTCTCTCGTTCCCGCTTGCTCTCCCGTTTCCGCTTGTTTTCCCGTTCCGCTTGCTCTAGGTTCCCGCTTGCTTTCCATTCCCGCTTACTCTCCGTTCCCGCTTGCTCTCCTGTTCCCGCTTGCTTTCCCGTTCCCGCTTGCTCTCCCGTTCCCGCTTGCCCACCCGCTCCCCCTTGCTCTCCGTTCCCGCTTGCACTCCCGTTCCCGCTTGCTCTATCTCCCGTTTGCTCTCCCTGTTCCCGCTATACAGTAGAAGTCCAATAATCCGGCACGTTAAGGAACGAAACTTTCGGTCTATCGGGAGGTGCACCTTCTTTTCAGTGTAGGCTTTGCCGTTAAACAAATGTACATTGTTACCAATGCTTTTATTAACTCGTCGGCTCTGTTTCTCTGTCTGTTTCTCTGTCTGTTTCAAATCTTGCAATCAATTTTTGAGTCACTTCCTGATGATAGATTTTTTTCAAATTTTGCACACATGCTCAAGATAGAAGACAATGCAATATTCAATTATTAGTTTTACAATAAGTCAATTAATTTAGTTAATTTTCTTGAGGATTTTATCGAGGGGTTTCTTGAGGGTTTTCTTGAGGGTTTTCTTGAGGGTTTTCTTGAAGGTTTTCTTGAGGGTTTTCTTGAGGGTTTTCTTGACCACAAAACGCTAACCGACTGGCAGACTATTTTACCAAGTTAACACGAACCACACTCACTGACCGCGATTCTCAAGCGTGTACGAAATTTTCATGAAAATAGTTGAGATATTTAAATTCGATGCTTTTTGATGATATTTTATTATTATTACCAATGCTTTTATTAACTCGTCGTCTCTGTTTCTCTGACTGTCTGTTTGTTTCTCTGTCTGTTTCAAATCTTGCAATCAATTTTTGAGTCACTTCCTGATGATAGATTTTTTCAAATTTGCATACATGCTTAAAATAGAAGACAATGCAATATTCAATTATTAGTTTTACAATAAGTCAATTAATTTAGATAATTTTAATTAATTTCGATATTTCGATATAATTAAGATATTTAGACTTTAACATAAATCAAAAGAGTAATATAAGAAAAAATTGATTGCAAAATTTGTGTTTTAATTACATATAAGAGCATTGGTTTTAAAAATTCGTTTTTAATTTACTTGTTTTTTAACTACATACATACATACATAAATTGTAATTATAAGAGCAATTAGGTTAATAAAAACTACAAATACAGTATGCAAATACAACAAAGTTTATTTTACATTTTATATAATGTATGTACACGTACTTTAAAACATATTTTACTTAGATTTAAAAAAGTCACGAATGTCTTTTTGTTTTCTTGATTTTTGGCGTTTAGTATTAAATTTTTTTCTAATGATATGGAAATCAATAATTTCTGAAGCACTGTAGCTAGTACAAGCCTCAGCAAAAGAGATAAACTTATTTAGTGATTCTGCAGCTTCTGCCCAGCTGATGTTTTTCTTTTCTTCCATTTCGGCATCTGAGTCACTATCTTCAAGATTTTGAGTAGGCTGAGGGTTTACTAAACTGTTGATAATGTCCTCATCGGTTAGTTCTTGTTCAAAAGGCTCATTCTCGTCGATAAGAAGCCACTCCTCTACCTCATCTTCAGGCTGGTTTTTCAAGGGATTGTCAGCACTTCTAACGACATTCAAAACTTTGATCAGAGCGTCTTGATGGTTTTCTTGTTCATCAGTCTGTAGAGTTAGGTCAGATGCAGGGTTTGCAGCTGGCCAAAGGTTTTCCAATTTTCTGGAGCGATGCCGGACTATTAGGCATTCCGGACTGTTGGATGCCGGACGAATAGACTTATAAATATTTTTGACTATCTTTAGTCTGCAGTATTTTTTTGGTATCTTCAATAATTAATTAATGAAAGAAAAGAAAGACTGCAAACTGAAGATAGCCAAACTCAGTCTCGAAGTAGTTGAAGCAATTGTTAAAAAAATAAGTTTATGAATAAATGTAGCACCCCCACCCAAAGAAAAACATCATATTTGGAAAAATTGGAAGGCCATACGATTTGGCCTGAGGCGGTTGCTGAAGTTTGAAAAAGGGAAAAGCCCGCCGCAGGGGAAAAATGTTTTTGACTATCTTCAGTCTGCAGTCTTTTTTTTTGACGACAGACAGATAGACAGACAGAGAAGTCAAGTTAAGTAAATGTGTAAAAATAAGTTTATGAATAAATGTAGCACCCTCCCATACCCAAAGAAAAACTCATTGAATTTTTAAAAATTGCAGGGTCCTCCGATTTTGGTTTGGAGGAGTTTGAGCCCCTCCATGCCTCCCTAGTTTCACCCCTGTAAAGGACACTTTAAAAAACCTTTCTTGAGGTTGCTGATTAAAACTTAGAATTTCTAAACATATCTTAGTGCAAGTTCACAATGGATTTGCGGAATAGATTAAAAACGTTTCTAAACCTTAAAAAATTAGCTCTAGGATATTTTAATATTGTGCTGCTGAATCTTGATGGTATTATCAATGCAATACATGGCCTATCCAAATTGACATGGCTAAGGCTCCATTTAAAACTTTTTTTGAAGTTGTTGAACCTTCAGATATGCAATCGTTGCTCAAGATGCTCGACAGTCTCCCCGATTTATTACATTTGGACTTAGGTCGATTAAAGTTTGTTTTTCTATAACAAAGATGATACTGATGAAAGTCAAAAATACATGAAGATATTCTTCAACTGTATTAAAGCTAATAATATTTTCTGCTTTCAAAATGTATCTGTAGAAGATTTGTTTTTGTTTAGAAATCTCGTAACAACTATAAAATCAATGAAATATGGTCTTTATGATTATTGGTCCTTCAGACATGTTTTTGATCAATTAAAATATTTGGTGGAAAAACAAGAATATCATTCAATCATAAAAAGTAATTTTTCTGTTATTATGAATTTTTTGCGCAGAGAATTATATAACTATTGTAATTATATAGGTGGTTATATAATTCTAGACATTTTCTGGGATTTAGTTAGACTTGGATTACCAAAATCCGATTATAGAAAATTTCTCAATGTTATAGTTTATCAAGTTGTTCATACAAATCTTTACGTTGTCAGGTTTAGTCAGATTTCTTTCTGTGATTTGCCAGATGAAATATGGAAAGAGCTGTTAAAAAAATAATGTGTGGATTTCCAGGGTTCTTAATCAGAAACATTATAAACGTCTTATTTTCTATGCACATTTTATAATAGCGCTTAAAAAATATACATTTAACAGTAAAATTATTCCACACGCGTTGGAGATTTTAAATTTTCTTTCAAAGCCTTGTTTTATTTTGGAGCTAAAAAATATGATTGGAGGACAGCAGTTATTAAGCGAAATTAGGAATTTGAAAAATTTAAAAATTTTTTTTGGAAAATGATGCTTAAGTATTGTTTTAAAATCTTTTGGTTTTATTAACTACATGGTTTCGTACCCCAGCGTTGTTTTTGTTTTTTGTTTAGTTCTCTTTTATTTGTAGCTAATAAATATTAAAAAGCAGTTTTCAGTTGCTTTAAAATGTTTATATCCTTTGTATTAACTCAGAGACGTAGATTCAGCATTTTCCAAGGAAGTGGGCAAAATTTTTCCGTCATTATATAGCTTACTGACAGGGTTACCCGGTGTTGCCCGGGGTTTCTGCTTAGTTTTTTTTGCCAATTAAACGTCAAATAAATAACAGATTTTTTTTAAATTTTTTAAACGTTTCTCATTAATGAATTCTACCGGCATGCCAAATGCTGTTTAGATTGCCTCTCAAGCTTGTGTAACGATCCGATTCTACATACATACATACATACATACATACCATGGATATCTTGATATAACTACAGTAGGCCTAAATAGGTATTTTTTATTAGGTTGTGGATCCAGTTGTTATACCAAGATATCCATGATACATACATACATACATACATACATACATACATACATACATACATACATACATACATACATACATACATACATACATACATACATACATACATACATACATACATACATACATACATACATACATACATACATACATACATACATACATACATACATACATACATACATACATACATACATACATACATACATACATACATACATACATACATACATACATACATACATACATACATACATACATACATACATACATACATACATACATACATACATACATACATACATACATACATACATACATACATACATACATACATACATACATACATACATACATACATACATACATACATACATACATACATACATACATACATACATACATACATACATACATACATACATACATACATACATACATACATACATACATACATACATACATACATACATACATACATACATACATACATACATACATACATACATACATACATACATACATACATCTATATATATAAAAGAACATGTCCTGACTGACTGACTGACTGACTGATAATCAACGCCGAGCTCAAACGCCTCATCCTAGGAACGTGAAATTTGGAACTTATATTACTTTTATAGCGTAAACATCCGCTAAGAAAGGATTTTTGAAAATTTTGCTCCTGAGGGGAAAAAACTAGAAAACAAACTTTTTTCTAGAACAATGTATATCTCGAAAACCAAAAATGAGGAGATTTTGAAATTTGGTATATAGATTCTTTTTTGAAAATAAAAAGAGACGTGTTTCACCATTTTTTGAAAATTCGGTTTCCCGGACCTCAAATGTGGGTTGGAAAATTGGGTTATTTTGTTTTTAAAGTAGCTTCTACTCAAAAACTGTTAATGCTACAGGAGTTAAAATTAGTATTTAGTTTCAAGTCGAAAAATAATGAAATACGTGTTTTAGCATTTTTTGAAAATTTTGTTTCCAGGACTTCAAATGTGGGGTGGAAAATAGGGCTAATTGTCTTTTATAATAACTGCTACTCAAAAACAGTATATACCACAGATGTAAAAATTATTATTTAGTTTCTTTTCTAAAAATAAAGATATACGTGTTTCACCATTTTTTATAAATTTGGTTTTCCGGACCTCAAATGTGGGTTGCAAAATTGGGTTATTTGGTATTTAAAGTAGCTTCTACTCAAAAACTGTTAATGCTACAAAAGTAAAAATTAGTATTTAGTTTCTACTCTAAAAATAATGATATACGGGTTTCACAATTTTTTGAAAATTTGGTTTCCAGGACTTCAAATGTAGGGTGGAAAATAGGGTTATTTGGTTTTTAAAGTAACTGCTACTCAACAACTGTAATTGCCACAGATGTAAAAACTAATACTTAGTATCTACTCAAGAAAATAAGATATACGTGTTTCATCATTTTTTGGGTTATTTGGTTTTTTAAGTAGCTGCTACTCAAAAACTGTTAATGCTACAGAAGTAAAAATTAGTATTTAGTTTCTACTCCAAAAATAATGAAATACATGTTTTAGCATTTTTTGAAAATTTGGTTTCCAGGACCTCAAATGTGGGGTGGAAATAAGGGTTATTTGATTTCAAAATAACTGCTACTCACAAACTGTAAGTGCTACAAATGTAAAAATTAGTATTTTGAAGTTTTGTGTCGGTTAAAAGTAGCTAAGTCCAGTTTATCATCGGCCGGGCCAAGCCGTTATTTTATAGTCTTCACACGGGCCAGGCCAAACCTTAAATCAAAATGTAAAAATGGGCCGGGCCTAATTCAGACGGGCTGTGCCGGGCAAGGAGTTTAGGTTTTTAAAACAGGCTGGGCTAATTTGTCGACAGGCCGAGCCGAGACCTAAAAAAATGATCTCTAATTTGGATGCACGGTTCAAACTCTCTAATTTCATGCGAGCGAAGCCGCTACGGGCACTGCTAGTACATACTTACATACATACATACATACTTACATACATACATACATACATACATACATACATACATACATACATACATACATACCTACATAGTTACATACACACCCATGCATACTTTGAATGAGCATTTAGTGCCGAAATATTGTAAAAAATAACATACATACATACATACATACATTCATAAACACACACACATACATGCACATACACATACATACATACACATATACATATACATATACATATACATATACATATACATATACATATACATATACATATACATATACATATACATATACATATACATATACATATACATATACATATACATATACATATACATATACATATACATATACATATACATATACATATACATATACATATACATATACATATACATATACATATACATATACATATACATATACATATACATATACATATACATATACATATACATATACATATACATATACATATACATATACATATACATATACATATACATATACATATACATATACATATACATATACATATACATATACATATACATATACATATACATATACATATACATATACATATACATATACATATACATATACATATACATATACATATACATATACATATACATATACATATACATATACATATACATATACATATACATATACATATACATATACATATACATATACATATACATATACATATACATATACATATACATATACATATACATATACATATACATATACATATACATATACATATACATATACATATACATATACATATACATATACATATACATATACATATACATATACATATACATATACATATACATATACATATACATATACATATACATATACATATACATATACATATACATATACATATACATATACATATACATATACATATACATATACATATACATATACATATACATATACATATACATATACATATACATATACATATACATATACATATACATATACATATACATATACATATACATATACATATACATATACATATACATATACATATACATATACATATACATATACATATACATATACATATACATATACATATACATATACATATACATATACATATACATATACATATACATATACATATACATATACATATACATATACATATACATATACATATACATATACATATACATATACATATACATATACATATACACATACACATACACATACACATACACATACACATACACATACACATACACATACACATACACATACACATACACATACACATACACATACACATACACATACACATACACATACACATACACATACACATACACATACACATACACATACACATACACATACACATACACATACACATACACATACACATACACATACACATACACATACACATACACATACACATACACATACACATACATATACATATACATGTACATGTACACACGTACACGTACACGCACACGCACACGTACACGTACACATACACACACATATATATATATATATATATATATATATATATATATATATATATATATATATATATATATGCTAATAGAAAAAGAAAAATTTTTATCTTTTAAAATTAAACTTTTTCCTACTCAAGCAATACAGCAAATTATATTTGAAAATTGAAATTAAACTGAAAATGAGCGCTAAAAGCCATCAACCGATTGTGTTAAAACTTGTTTGTACAGATTTTGTTATATTTCATTTTAAAGACGTTCTACTTGAACTTTCTCTTTCAGAAGAAAACACTCTTAGCTATAAAGTGAAAGAAGATGTTAATTTACCATCAAAGATTTGTCAAGCATTTTTCACAAGAAGCCAAGAACTGGGATTTCAAATTTCCTATGCATATTTGTTACCTTGTTTACTTGAGCCAAACAAATTTAGTTGCAATGAGTTAATTCTACAGCATTTCAATATGGAAAAGTATTTAAAGCCTTATAGTCAAATACTTGAAAAAAAACGTTTCAAAGTTATCTCTATTACTTACTATTCAAACGAAGACCAATCTCCAATAACTCATATACCTCCTCCTCAGATATGGTTGCAATTTTATGAAATAATGTGGAATTTTCAACACCCGTCAACTAACCTAGAATCTTTAGAATTAGATGTGTACTGCTGTCAACTGGAACATTTTCACGACTCAAACAGTACTCCATGGTCATGTCCAAAATTAAAACGATTATTTTTACGGTGCGAGTACTCAAACGGAGTTGAACACAGCGACAAAGACATAATCAGTTTGCTGAAAATTGATTTTCCCAATAAGAACTTAGAATTTCTAAAGATATCTAATTGCAAGTTCACAATGGATTTGTTGAATAGATTGAAAACGTTTCTAAACCTTACAAAATTAGCACTAGGATATTTTAATATTGTGCAGCTGAACCAAGATGTTATTATTAATGCATTACATGGCCTATCCAAATTGACATGGCTGAGGCTTTATCTTAAAACTTTGTGTGAAGTTGTTGAACCTTCAGATATGCAAGCGGTGCTCAAGCTGCTCGACAGCCTCCCCGATTTATTACATTTGGACTTAGGTCGATTAAAGTTTGTTTTCAAAAAGAGGGTTCAAGGCACGTGTCATAAATTACTGGTTTTTGCAGGAATGTTTTTCTATAACAGAGATGATACTGCTGAAAATCAAAAATACATGAAGGTATTCTTCGACTGTATTAAAGCGAATAATATTTTCTGCTTTCAAAACTTATCTGTAAAAGATTTGCTTTTGTTTAGAAATCTAGTAACAACTATAAAATCAATGAAATATGGTCTTTATGATTATAGGTCCTTCACACATGTTTTGCATCAATTACAATATTTTGTGGAGAAACAAGAATATTATTCAATCATAAAAAGTAATTTTTCTGTTATTATGAATTGTTTGCGCAGAGAATTTTATAACCATTGTAATTATATAGGTAGTTATTCTGATTCTACAATTCTACACATTTTCTGTCATTTAGTTAGAATTGGATTACCAAAATGCGATTATAGAAACTTTCTCAATGTTATAGCTTATCAAGTTTTTCATACAAATCTTAACGTTATCAGGTTTATTGAGATTTCTGGCTGTAAGTTGCCAGATGAAATATGGAAAGAGCTGTTAAAAGATGATGTGTGGATTTCCAGGGTTTTTTATCTGACAAAAGAGCTGTTAAAAGATAATGTGTGGATTTCCAGGGTTTCTTATCTGACACGCTCATACCGAAATCTTCTTATTTGCTATTGGCATTTTATATTCGCGCTTAAAAAATATTATGCATTTTACGGAAAAATTTTGCCACACGCGTTGGAGATCTTGAATTTTTTTTCAATGCCTTGTTTTGATGCTTATTATGCGCGTCGTTTTATTTTGGAGCTGAAAAATATGATTGGAGGACAGCAGTTATTAAACGAAATTAGGAATTTGAACAAATTTAAAGAATTTTTTTTGGAAAATGATGCTTAAGTATAGTTTTAAAATCTTTCGGTTTTATTAACTACATGGTTCGTTTACCCAGCGTTGGTTTTGTTTTTGTTTAGTTCTCTTTTATTTGTTGCTAATAAAATAATAAAAAGCAGTTTTATTCAGTTGCTTTAGAATGTTTATATCCTTTAGAATAACTCAGAGACGTAGATTCAGCATTTTCCAGGGGAAGGGGCAAATTTTCCCCGCCATTATATAGTATCGGAAAATGATGCTTAAGTATAGTTTTAAAATCTTTTGGTTTTATTAACTACATGGTTTGTTTACCCAGCGTTGCTTTTGTTTTTGTTTAGTTCTCTTTTATTTGTTGCTAATAAAAATAATAAAAAGCTGTTTTATTCAGTTGCTTTAGAATGTTTATATCCTTTAGAATAACTCAGAAACGTAGATTCAGCATTTTCCATAGGGAAGGAGCAAAATTTCCCCGCCATTATATAGTTTACTGACAGGATTACCCGGTGTTGCCCGGGTTTTTTTTCTTAGTTTTTCTTTTTTGCCATTGAAACGTCAAATAAATAACAGATTTTTTTTAATTTTTCAAAATGTTCACATCAATGAATTGTACCTTCGTTCCAAATGTTGTTTAGATTGTTCCTGCGGGTCAGTGGCGTTGCGAAGGGGGGCAGGGAGAGGCATCTGCTCCCTGGCGGCAGGCTTTGGGGGCGCAAAAAATCAAAAGGAAAGACAAAATTTTCACCAAAATTTAGTCATTTTTGAACATGTAAAACATGTAAACTTAACAAATTGTTTTTTTGCACTATTTCACACAAATGTTTTCCAACATTTTATTGGATAGGGGGCTCACCGAGCTCCGGATATGGCTCGGGCACCTTCGGTTTTCTCGATTTTGGTCATACAATTGGGATGACAGCGAAAGGTGGGGGCGCATTTTTTATACCTTGCTCCGGGCGCTAGATACCCTCGCTACGCCACTGCTGCGGTTTGGATGTAGTAAGCAAATACGAGTATTTTTATTCCGCCGCTTACCTGGTGGTTGGTGCACCAACCCGTGAACATATCTCTCCGATCCTCCGTCAATTGCACTGGTTTCCTATTTCGTCCAGAATTTCTTATAAACTACTAACACCCACAATATTCTTCAAAACAGCTTCCCAACTTACCTGCTCGATCTTATAAATCTCTGTTTCCTGCATTCGTCATAATAACGCAAGAAGAGCTTTTTCTGTTGCAGCCTGGAATGGCCTACGCTCTTCCATCAGGATATCAGAAACTATTGACTTTCAGTTCAGTTCAGTTCCAATTACATTTTTAAGTTACATATCTTTGCATCTTTTTTCACTAACGGTTGTACATGTTTGCATGGCCTTTTTGAAATAAAAATATAAAAATATGCGTTGAAGGTGTTATGTCATTTTTATACTTAAAACATAAAAAACGAGTCCAGAGATCATATAAAAACAGTATAAGGCCGTTAAAAAACTATTATCTATAATATAGTAGACCACGTCACTGCCTGTTTAATTTTTTTTTTTTTTTTTTATTAGTTTATAGTCCTTTACACCAGGTGTTTTAAGACTGAAATGGCTGTATGTAGAAAGCACCTAAGTACTTCCTGTCGTGGATCATAATTTGTTCTTTTCAACTTTTCCCTCCTCCAGGCTTGGGACTGGCTTGCAAATGCAAGGTGGAGTTAGCCTGTTTAATGATTCTGTTACGCTTATATATATAAATATATATATATATATATATATATATATATATATATATATATATATATATATATATATATATATATATATATATATATATATATATATATATATGTGTGTGTGTATGTAAGTATATATATATATGTATGTATGTATGTATTTGTGTATATATATATATTATATATATATGTATATATATATATACTAGCGGACCCGGCAAACTTCGTTTCACCTCAAAGAGTGTATTTTTTAAGCAATAAAAAACAATAATAACAAATATCCTATATATAAGTTTAAAAGAAAACAAATATTAAAAAAAACGTTCACTTTAATAGTTTATTAGAAAAACATTGGTTGAACTCGGGTCGATTCTCTTTAATCCAGCACTTTATGATACACTATGTTTTTTGTTTTATTATCGGGCGAAAAAACAAATAAATCTGATGGTCTGCCGACACGTGAACACGCCACATACAATTGACCATGAGAAAACATGCATTATCCAAGTTCAGACCACAAACACTCAAAGATTGGCCTTGTGATTTGTTAATCGTCATAGCAAATGCTAGGCGAATCGGAAATTGAATTCTTTTAAACTCAAAGGGCAAATCGGTTGGGATCATAGGAATCCTCGGAATGAGTATTTCCTCGCCTTTGAATTTTCCTTTGAGGATCGTCGCGTGAAGCACATTGACCATTAGTTTCTTTAAAACCAAACGCGTTCCATTGCATAGTTTTGGTTGATTTAGATTTCTAAGCATAATAACTACTGATCCAACCTTCAGTTGTAAATTGTGCGGTGGTAAGCCAGGCACATCCAAGGAGTTCAAAAATTCAGTTGGATAGTTAGTGGCACGGGAAAGCGACCGAGAACGGGAAAGCGACCGGGAACGGGAAAGCGACCGGGAACGGGAAAGCGACCGGGAACGGGAAAGCGACCGGGAACGCGGAAAGCGACCGGGAACGCGGAAAGCGACCGGGAACGCGGAAAGCGACTGGAATCGGGAGAGCAAGCTTGGAAGGAAACGCGAGCAAGAGAGAAAATCGATAACAGAACTTCTGAGCGGGAAAGCGACCGGGAGCTGGAAAACGACCGAGAGCGGAAAAGCGACCGGGAACGCTACGAAAACGGGAAAGTGGAGAAGGGAACGGGAGCGAGAGAGACAAACATTAGAAAAACCTCTAAAAACCCCGGGCAACGCCGGGTAACCCCGCTAGTATATATATATATTTTTTTTTTTTTTTTTTTTTTACAAATTTATTTATAAAAAAAAATCACAATTTTGACAAAAAACAAATAAGGGGCAACAGAAAAAGAACAAATGTTCCTGCGAGACTGTAACCCTGTACATAAAATTGAAAAAAAAAGTAAAAATTTACAAAAGAGCAAATATCTTCACTGAATTGGTATGAAGTCTTTCAAAGTCTTGTGCAGCAGGTAATTTTTCAAAGAAGCCTTGAATGAGCTGAGAGAACTTTTGTTGATGTCATGCGGCAGAGAATTCCAGATCTTAGGACCAACAAATTTTATCGAGTGCATTCCAAGTGTCGACCGGATCAATCCTGAACGGAAACAGTGTTTAGAACGCACAAAATGGTTGTGAACTTCTTCTGCTTTATAAAGGTGACTCGTTGAATATTGGGGTGAAAGATCATGTGCATACTTATACATGTAAATTGCTGATTGATATAGACAGACTTGATCAATTGTCAACAAATGGTTGTTTATCCGAGTGGTTTTGGTTGAATGACTCTTGGGCAGGTGAAAAATTGCTCTAATAATACGTTTTTGTAGAATCATTATTTTCGTTATTCGACTTCTGTAGTTAATACACCATATAAAATTACAATAGTTAATGAAAGGATATATTAATGAAAAGTACAGTGTCAGCAAAACCTTGCTAGGAAGAAACCACGAAAGACGATGAATTATACCTGAATGCAGGGAAACTTTTTTGAAAACATAGTTTACATGATGAGCCCATGTTAAGTGTTGATCAACGTAGACTCCTAAAAATTTTGTTACTGAAACATTATCTATTTTAGAGCCATCAACTGTTAGTTCTATGTTGTCTGGGGAAAACCTTTTACGAGGATTATGAAATACAATGTAGTTAGTTTTATCAGCATTGAGAGATAATTTATTGCATTTAAACCAAAAGGATAATTTATTCAGTTCAGTGTTTGTTTTTTGTATCAAATCTGGTAAAGATTTATCTGAAATGAAAGCAGTTGTGTCATCAGCAAATAGAAAATATTTAAAAAACAGAGAGCTATTGGAGAGATCATTAACCTAGATTATGAACAGAAGCGGCCCGAGTATAGATCCTTGGGGAACACCACAAGTAATAGATTTGAAACTGGACAATTCATTGTTAAATTGTACACATTGAGATCTCCCAGACAAATAATTTCTAAACCAGTTAAGCTCAGTCTGAGATATACCGTAGTGCTTTAGTTTTGCAATAATGATATTGTGATCAATAGTGTCAAAGGCTTTGGATAAGTCAAGGAAAATTGCAAGTGGTATTTCACTATGGTCGATTGAGTAAAGAATTTTATCTTGTAAGTTACTAACAGCCATATAAGTAGAGAAACCTGGACGAAAACCATACTGATGTTCATATAATAATAAATTTTTGTTGAAATAATTGTAGAGCTGTATATGAACAACTTTTTCAAAAAACTTGGAAAAAAATGGTAAAATAGAAATTGGACGGTAGTTAGAAGTTGATGATTTTTTTCCTGATTTGAATAACGGTATGACTTTTGCTAATTTTATTTGATAAGGAACAATACCGGTTTGTAGTGAACAGTTAATGATACACGAAAGTACCACTGCTATGTGATCAATAGATAGAATAGCAAGGTGAGGGTCGATATCATCAACCCCAGAAGAATGAGAAATTTTAAGTTTTTTAGAAATATTAATTATATCTAAGTGAGTACAAGAAGAAAATTTAAATAATGTTGAAACTAAAGGTGGTAAAAATTGTTTATAAGAATCTCCATAATCAGGAATCTTGGATGCTAAATTAATTCCGATATCAGTAAAGTAGCTGTTAAACGCATCACTAATAATTAATTCATCAGTTGTCAAGCAATCGTTGACAACAAATTTATCATGCAATTTATTATTTTTATGATTTCCGTTAATGAGTGAGTTAATTAAAGTCCAAGTTTTCTTGATGTTGTTTTTGTAAGAAGTAAATTTTTCAGCATAAAATTGTTTGATAGTTTTTTTCTTCAGAGATTTGAATATGTTTCTACTTTGAACAAATTTGACTTTATTTTCAAGAGTTGGCTCTTTAATGTAATTTTTGTAAAGTTTAGATTTTAATTTGCACCTATCAAGTAATTCCTGGTTCATCCAATCTTTTTTAAATTTTGGATTTGCTAAAGGAAAACTTGAAATAGGGAAAGATTCATTATAAACCTTATCATATAAGTTTATAAACATTGAGTAAGCTTTTTCAGGGTCGGCATTTTCGCAAGCTTGAAATACACAGGACCAGTTTGTATTTTGCAACAAATTGAGAAAATGTAATTTGTTTGCAGGCTTTGTAGCTCTTCTGTTTATAGATTTTTTGGCATAGATTTTTGTTGTACGTTTCATTGTTATGATTATGGGAAGGTGATCCGATAAGTCGTAGTAGATTATTGATGAAGAAATATTGCAGAGTGGCTCATTTGTAAAAATATTGTCTATTAAAGATTTCGATTCGGGAGTTATTCTTGTTGGTTTGGTGATATATATATATATATATGTATAGGGGAGATGGGGGCTTTTTGATCTCTGGGGCACATTGATCTTTTGGCAATAACGTAATAATTTCTAAATTAAAAAAATTAAAAAAATTGTTTATGGTTTGTATTTGTTTCCGTACTATTTGTAGTCCTATTTCCTTTTCAACAATCCGCCGCTGAAAGTTGATAAATACGAAAGTTTGATTTGACCGGAGAAAAGTACATCTTCACAACAGTTGAGTTTCTGTAATTACAAATTAAATAAACATTTTTTCGGGAAAATTAATTTTGGATTGTATAAACGCATGTCTAAGGCTTATTTTATGGCATACTTTAATTCTCAAACAACATTTATTGATGAGATATCGCCATTTATAGCGTGGTCCATGTCATAGGGGCTCTTTGATCTGTACCAATATGGGGTACGTTGATCTGTTGATCAAAGTGCCCCTTGTACTAGGATACTAAATGTACGCATTCTCCGGGCATTGGAGGTTTAGTGTAGTCCTATAATTTGATATTTTCATTTGTGCAAATGATGACTTATTTCAATTTGAAAAGGATGATATTGTTTGTAAACTTCCAGACCCAATTCATCATGGCGGGACTGCTCGAGCCAGTCGTCACTTGGTCTTTGCAGGAGATTTATCCATTTTCCTAACATGTGTTGAATTTATATAACTTTAATGATTATTATTATTAATAAAAGCTATTATACCTGTTTTCATGTGTTTTTTGAGAGAACTGGATGTGGGATCGTACTGAATTTTACCTAGGATCAATGTGCCCCATGGGGGGGATCATAGTGCCCCATATGCGGGGCACTTTGATCTTTTTTAGGGCTTGCACCAAAGTTCAATTTAAAAATAGTTCTCTTAGATTATAAAATGTCAAACTTAATTGAATACATAGAAGAGATGTTCCTCTCTGTAATTAACAAAAAAAAAAGTAAATTTTTTGAACGGCTTGACTGTTATCGCCAAAAAACCTCAAAAGAGATCAAAAAGCCCCCATCTCCCCTATATACATATACATATATACATATATATATATATATATATATATATATATATATATATATATATATATATATATATATATATATATATATATATATATATATATATATATATATATATATATATATTAGTTTTGTTTTTCCTATTATTGAAGTTCAGCTTTTATTAATTAAAAAATAATGTATATTTTTTTAAACAAAATGTCTCTTAATATGAATGACGACAAAGATCCTGTGTCGAGAAAACGGCGTCTAGCTAAAGAAAGGCAACAGAGATATCGCGCAAGACAAACTCCACAATCAAAAGCAAATATTCGAGTTTTAGATGCAGAAGCTCATCAACAACGCACTACACAAATGTCTGTTGAGGAATTGCAAATTTTTCATGCTTTTCATGCCGCATCACAACAACGTTATGTTTATCGACTTACTCCTCAACATCTAGAAGCTTTTCACACTTCCATTGCTCCCTCACGACGTCATCGAATTGAGCAAATATCTTTCCATGAATTGCAGTTACATCGAGAAACCAATCCTGCCAAGGAACGCCATCAAGTTTTGCAAATGTCTCCCAATGAATTGCAACTACATCGAGAAACCAATGCTGCCTCGCAACGCCATCGAGTTGAACAAATGTCTCCCAATGAATTGCAGCTACATCGAGCTGCTAATGCGATCTCCCAACTTTTAGCATGAAATCGTGTGAGTGAGGCAGTTCGTAACGAAGCAATTAACTTCAACGAAACTCAATTCGATCAACATGATTGTGGTGAATTTGATGTTTTATGTACTTCATGTCGATCAAGAAATTTTGCTGCAGAGCAACCATCAGATGGACTATTCACTTCATGTTGTCGAAAAGGCAAAGTAATGTTGCCAAACCAATTGACATTCACGGTAATACACTTGGATATCCCGATTTTCTTAAAAGCCTCATGTCAGACACGTCCAATCCAGATAGACAAAATTTTCGACAACATATTCGATCATACAACAGCGCAGTTTGTTTCGCTTCCATGGCCGCAAAAATTTTTGATTTGCTTATATATAGAATTTTTTATGGTTATCAAATGTCATTTTGTTTTTGTTGACTATTTTTATAATAACGGGCGCCGTATTTTAAAACTTCCGTCATTTTTGACGGGCTATCTCTAGTAATGTATATTGAAATACTAGCAGTGTCCGTCGCGGCTTCACTCGCTTGAAATTAGAGAATTTGAACCGTGAACCCATAGTAGAGTACTGCACGGGCCGATTTTTACGACCCAGAACGTTGACAACTTGGCCCTGCCCGAGTCATAAGCCAAAATTCCAAGCCCAGCCCGTTTTTACAGGCCTAAAATGTCTATATACTTAGCAAAAAATCTCGGCCCCTCCCACCTAAACTTCAGGTTTTGTCCGGCCCGTTTGAAGACCCTAAAATCAGGGCCAGGCCTGTGCAGTACTCTAATCCATTTTGAACGGCCACAAAACTAATTTTTCAAACAAGTGAATTAAAAAACAAAGTTTTTTAAAAACACACTTCTATATTTTTACACTATTCAAGTGATCATTTGACATCCTCTGGACGTTGATGTTGTTCAATCGATCCGAAAACAATATATGTTACATAAACAACGAGCATATTAGCATAGACAATAAATAGTTCGACGAAAATATCACAGATAATTATTTAATTAAATTTTGTCCAATCCAAAAATTTGATAGAATGCATTGTTAATCAGTTCGGAGGTATGTTTACATTTTTAAGTCTCTAGCCCATCGGAAAGTTAGTTTAAAATCGATTGCAAAATTTGACGACAGACTAGACAGACAGACAGACAGAGAAGTCAAGTTAAGTAAAATTGTGTAAAAATAATGAACCGTATCTTATTATTTTTTTAAAGAAAAACCTAAATAGTGAATTATAATGTTTTCACATTTACAGTTATTGTGTTTTCAAGCAAAGAATCTTTTTCTATACCCTTCATTTGTAATCTTGGAAACCAAAACAAAAAAAATGGTAAAACATGTGCAACTTTATTTTCCAAGTAGTATCTAGATAATAATTTTTATATATGTAGTATTTTCAGTTTGGGAGTGGTCGTTATTCTAAGAAAAATATAACACTAATTTCCAACACAACCCACATTTGAAGTCTTGGAGACCAAATTTTCAAAAATTATTAAAACATGTATTGGTACTAAATTGCAAATTTTTGCATTTTTAGTTTTTAGAGTTTAAAATCAATTATTCTTTTTTTCAACCCGCATTTGAGATCCTGGAAACCAAATTATCAAAAATTGGTCGAACACGTGGTATATCTTTATTTTTTGAGCAGATACTAAATAATAATTTCTACATTTGTCGCATTTACAGTTTTATGGGTAGCAGTTAATATAAAACAAGTAAAGGAAAAAAAAGAGTTTTTTAACATAAATTTTGATTTCAAATACACTCGATGTGTGTCTGTGTGTAGGTGTGTATGTATACGAAAGATGTTCAAATAACGTTTTTTTTTTAATTGAATCACGTATTGTCATCCAATATAAAGATATGCTGAAAGTTTCAGCTTCCTAGCTAGTCAAAGAGATGGTTAAATTTCACTTGCAAGATTTGCGTATAGAAAAAGCAACACACACAAAACAGAGATTGTAACCTAATTACAAATTTGTGGGTGTTTACGCTATAAAAGCAATATAAGTTCCAAATTTTACGTTCCTAGGATGAGGCGTTTTAGCTCGGCGTTAATTATCAGTCAGTCAGTCAGGACATGTTCTTTTAAATATATAGATTGCTGCCAATTTGATACTTTTGAATTCGTTTCCATATGCAGTGAATTTAAATTTATTTTCAAGAGTAGGATTAGTTAGATCATTGGCATATAACAAACGAACAGTTACATTTTTATTTATATAGATATGTATCTGACATTTTGAAAAGCATTGATAAGTTAATACAAAACGTTTTTTAAAGGACTAAATGGGGCGAGGACGTTGATCTTCAATAAATCCGCCACTGGCTACAACTTACCTCCTTCTCTGGTCATCACTTTTTAGGGAGAAAAGTGTATAAGGATTTGAAAAATTGTTGGAAAACGTATTTGCGACTACCTCCCACTAGCTTTCAATTATTTTTTTAGAAAGAAAAGTATAGAATTACGAAGAAAAAATTCTGGAATCTGTTGGTTTTAAATTGATTTTGCCCCCTTAAGGTTTGCTGATATGACGCCCCTGATAAAAGGTACAATAAAAAGCTATTTTTTCCTTTTGGAGAACTACTTTTACGCCAAATTTCGTTCAATATGGTTTATTCGTTTGGTTTTGTATGAAAGACAAATAGTCATTTTATAGATATAGAAAGATTATAAGTTTATGTGTTGAAATGACTCTACTTTTTTCAATAAACAAGTGTCAGCTGGCCTTCTATAAGTAAAACCAGCCAGTCAAGATGTCATATACATTTTAATCGATATATATATATATATATATATATATATATATATATATATATATATATATATATATATACTCCTGTAAATATCGACACTCGTTGCTCACAAAACTAATTTACTTTGTTGTTTTGTCAACCTGGTTCAATTTAATTTTTAGTTCGTTAATAAAATTGTTCTAAATTCCAGTTTGCGTAATTCTTTTAAATAGTGACTTTGGTAACTACGGAAGTTGTTTCGATACGAAACTTCGATAAGAAAGACAATCGTCATTGGTCACGAAAAATATCTTCAAGGAAACTATTTGCTTGAACCTCTTTTACGAAATACGCAGTCAAGTAAATATATTTTTCTGCCACATGAACAGCTTGCGGTATTCTGTGAAAATTTAAACACGTTTATCGGGGAGTAGTAGTAGTAGTTGATATGACCGAAAAGAAATTCTCAATTTGAATTCATTGTCGATTCACGTAAAAAAATTTCCCATTTAAAGATAACTTTGCAAAGAGTACTCTTGAGCCAGCATGTTTGCTAGGTTAGCAAGTTCTTATAAAAAGACGACACAGTAACACAAGCTATAGAGAAGGCATCAGCTGACAATCAACAGCTGATTGTCTATAGGACGGTTCTAGTGATCATAAAACGATTTTAGATGAGTTATGATGCCGCTATTTGGTTAATAAGCCGATTTCGTCTAACAAGAGTTGCTTTATAGCATTTTAAACCAACAGCAATAAGCAACCAAGGTGGAATAAGGTCGTAACAGAATTGATTTGTTGCTATCGTGTTGGCATGGACGCTCCAGAATCTATACCGTAGCAGCTAGATTGAATTTTTTCTAAGCAGTTAAAATTGCTATGGAAAATTTCTTTAGAATGTTTTTGGTTTCGTAAAAATTTGCAGTGCTGTTTCGCTGTGTGCCAGTTACTAGGACTAATCGAGTTGTTGAGATATCAAGCAGTGTCGTTTCGCTATGATATGATATGATAAATACACCGATGAACATGCAAACGAAATCTTTTTGTGTTGAGTTGAATTTTTTTAATTTTCTGTTTTTTTTGCAGATATCATCTGACTTGGTAATAATCTTCAAATAAAAATGAAATAACACATCAATGGTCAGTTTTTACCAATGCTTTTATTAACTCGTCGTCTCTGTTTCTCTGTCTGTGTGTTTGTTTCTCTGTCTGTTTCAAATCTTGCAATCAATTTTTGAGTCACTTCCTGATAATAGATTTTTTTCAAATTTTGCATACATGCTCAAAATAGAAGACAATGCAATATTCAATTATTAGTTTTACAATAAGTCAATTAATTTAGTTAATTTTAATTAATTTCGATATTTCGATATAATTAAGATATTTCGACTTTAATATAAAATAAAAGAATAATATAAGAAAAAATTGATTGCAAAATTTGTGTTTTAATTACATATAAAAGCATTGGGTTTTAAAATTCGTTTTTAATTTACTTGTTTGTTACTTATTTTTGTTTGAAATTTATAATTGCAGTTAGTTCAAAACGTTAATTTAAAATTTAAACAATATTTAATGATCTAAATATTTTCAGTTGATTAACATTTGCTTCTTAGATAATATTCAGCTAAGTCCAGAAAACTCTTGTTACTCTTGTCGCATACAAGTACACAAGAAACATCAGGCAACCTCATGTTTCTTGATTACCGTCAACATGAATAAACACAGTTCCACAACAACGAGAAATGGAAATAAAAAATTAGCAAAATATTTTGAATTATACGACTCAGCACCTCCAAAAGATGCTCTCCCGTTGCGAGGAGAACGTTCGTCAAGCTGTTTAGCCCTTCCAGGTCAAGCTGATGACGAACAAGCGAATTCATATAACTGTCATCAAACTGATGACAATGATGACGATGATGATTCTGATGATCATCTCTCTGACGCCCCGTCGTGTTCTTCTCAGTGGAAAAAAACTGATTTAAACAAGAATTTAACTGCTCAATTGTGTGAAACGGTAAATTTTCCTAAATGCGATCATGCAACACGCAACAATCACGATCCTAATAGTGAATCTGAAGATGTTAGCAAAAGAAAAAATGGTGATTTAACCGGTCGTCCACTCTCTAATAACGTTAGATTAATTTTAAATTGAAAGAACTATATTCAAAAACTAGCAGTGCCCGTAGCGGCTTCGCTCGCATGAAATTAGAGAGTTTGAACCGTGCATCCATAGTAGAGATCATTTTTTTAGGTCTCGGCTCGGCCCGTCGACAAATTAGCCCAGCCCGTTTTAAAAACCCAAACTCCTGGCCCGGCACAGCCCGTCTGAATTAGGCCCGGCCCATTTTTACAGGCCTAGAAGTTCTATATACTTGATGAAAAACTTCGGCCCGTCCCACCTTGACCTCAGGTTTGGCCCGGCCAAACTGAAGACCCTAAAATCACTAAAATATCTATATACTTGGTGAAAAACCTCGGCCCGTCTCACTTTGATTTAAGGTTTGGCCTAACCCGCGTGAAGACTCTAAAATAACGGCTTGGCCCGGCCGATGATAAACTGGACTTAGCTACTTTTAACCGGCACAAAACGTTAAAATACTAATTTTTACATTTGTAGCACTTACAGTTTGTGATTAGCAGTTATTTTGAAATTAAATAACTTTTATTTCCACCCCACATTTGAGGTCCTGGAAACCAAATTTTCAAAAAATGCTAAAACACGTATTTCATTATTTTTGGAGTCGAAACTAAATACTAATTTTTACTTCTGTAGCATTAACAGTTTTTAAGTAGAAGCTACTTTAAAAACCAAATAACCCAATTTTCCAACCCACATTTAAGGTCCGGGAAACCGAATTTTCAAAAAATGGTGAAACACGTATCTTTATTTTTCTAAAAGAATCTATATACCAAATTTCAAAATCTCATTTTTGGTTTTCGAGATATACATTGTTTTAGAAAAAAGTTTGTTTTCCAGTTTTTTCCCCTCAGGAGCAAAATTTTCAAAAATCCTTTCTTAGCGGATGTTTACGCTATAAAAGCAGGGATGGGTTTTAACTACTTTAAAAGTAGTTAACTACTTTATTCAACTACTCATAAAAAAAGTAGTTAGTAACTATTTCCTAACTACTTTTAACAGCAGTAGTTATTAACTACCTCTTAACTACTGTTTAGTAGTTAACTAGTAGTTAACTACTTTTTAACATTAACCAAAAAACTTTTAAACATTTGCAATTAAATACAAGTTAAATATATCTTATTTTTAAAACTTTTGGTTCATTTCATTTATGTATGTCAACAAATTTTCTTTGATCAAATATTTTTTTGTTCATTATTCAAAAAATTTAATTTAAATTGTGGAATTGTTGCTGTTGCTAAAAGATTCTTCATTTTCCAAAACAGGACCAAATCGTTTCCAAGGTATAACTAGAAGTAGCCCGTCAAAAATGACCGTTTTTGTGATTTTTATCGAACTATCAGATATTAAATAAAGAACGTTTTCTACTCTACCATTATTAAATGTGGATGGCCAGCAATATTAAAAAAATGTTCAATGCTTTGGATCGAACCAGGTTTAAGCAGATTAAAATCACTGAATTTCATGCGTACCTTCGTAAGACAGTTTCAAATCTAGCGATGTTTTATTTTAAACTTTAAATCCAGCATTATGTTTGATGCAATCGGATAAAACTCTTGCATTATAAGCCTAGGAAAAACGTTTTTGATCTTTACCTACTGACAGTGTACAACTTTTATTAAAACTTTTATTACATGCAATCGGATAACCTCTTGCATAAAAGCTTAGGAGAAACGTTTTGGATATTTGGAACTGATAGTGTGCAATTGCGTAATAACTTTAATTACACGCCTGCGCGCACTAATTTTACCAATTGCTGACCACCACGGCCTCTGCGTTATGCAAAATTGCTAACATACATACATACATACATACATACAGACATAGGAAATTATGTATGTAGATTACCACAGTGCTTATGAGGAGGTAAAAAAAAGCACATCGTCAGAATTATCAATATTATCTTGCTCACTTTTTATCAAATCTGATATACTTTCACCACTAGATCTTCATTATTTACATACATGTCATATACTGGCTCATCCACTTCAGTTTCATGATCTATAGAGTTTTTTCAGCCATCAAAAAAATAAAGTAGTTAAAAAAATAGTTAACTACTGTAGTTATTAACTATTTAAAAAAGTAGTTAACTACTAGTTGTTAACTTGTTTAACAAAAAGTAGTTATTGACTATTTCTTAACTTATTTAGAGTAGTTAATAACTAGTAGTTAACTATTTATAGTTAGTAACTACCCATCACTGTATAAAAGTAATATAAGTTCCAAATTTCACGTTCCTAGGATGAGGCGTTTGAGCTCGGCGTTGATTATCAGTCAGTCAGTCAGTCAGTCAGTCAGTCAGGACATGTTCTTTTATATATATAGATGTCGGATCATTGTAATCGGCAAGATAACGAAAATATTTCACGTTGTACATCGCTTCCAGCGTTTAAAGAATTTCAAATTCCATTATTCTTTTCCACTCTCATCCAAGAGTTTGAAAACCAAGATTTTCTGATGGCAACATTTTTAGAATGGTTTAAAAACACGCTACTCGACCAACTGTTTCCACATTTGACAACAAAAATTGATGGCGAAGACGACGATGATGACGACAAAAATATGAAACCATCTGCTTTGTCTTCTGACTTGCCACGTAGCCATTTGAATTCTGATTCTTGCTATAAGATTTCAAATTCAACTTGTGCACCTGAACTTTCAAGTGGTATGGTTGATGAAAAACATGAAGATGTTTCGAGTAATGAGGATTCGAAAAGGTTTGACCTGAGCACAAGACTCTCACCAAGAGGAAAACAAAAACAAAAAATATTTTCTCCTCCTGTAGATAAGAATGATCTTTTTTCTCGATTATCTACAAAAAACAACTCTTTGAAATTGGAGCACACCACAAGCGACAAAGTTATGAAAAAATTCAAGTCTAAAGATATTTCAAATTCGTCTCAAATCTCTAATAAAACTTTGCCAGGTCATCGAACTTCTCACATGTCAGGTTATAAAGATGGATCTACTAAACGTGAAACTGATGATGAACAGATAGTCCATCGAACGAGAAATGTTTGCAAAAAATTGATTCCAACAAATTTGAAAGGCACTCGTTGTCAACAGAAAGCTAAAAAGGAAGAAAGAGAAGATATAAGAGCACCAGTCAAAATAGAAAATTGTAAATATGACAGGGGTTCGAATGTTGACAAAAAAACGATGTGTAAACATTTCAATAAAAAAGTTGAAGATGAATCGAAACAGGACCCAGCATTGCAGTTTGCATACACCCTTATGACTTTGTTTGAAAACAGTGTAAACCTTAAACCGAATTGTGAGTTACGACACAAATCTTCTTCAAATGAACACCTGCTTAAAGATTCTTATAATACCCACTCTGATAAAAACATGACTTACAAAACTGATCCCATGGATGCAAACAAGCAAACGACTGATTTGTTAGAAAACGACATCTGCGATTCAACGCATCAACACAGCGGTGGTTCGCGTAATCCAAGCGAATGTTCTAAGAAAATATTAACAAAGCGTTTCAAATCTAAAAAATATTCTTTCCATTGTTCAAAACCCAGCGTTAAGGCAAGCTGTCATCAAACCGCCAGAGAACGTAGAAGGGAGAGACGAACTACAAGTGAAGTTTTGTCTTCCACTTTGGCGAAATCGAAACAACGAAGTTCACTTTTGAACTTCCGCGAAACGAATTTTCAAAAAAATAAAACAAACTGTGAACAGTTTCACGAACTTCAGTGTTACGACTTCAACAAATCCGGATGTCCCCCGATGAAGAAAAGTATCTCACTCTTTAAAGAAAATGCCAAAACTGCTTACCAGAGCAGTCCAAATATCTCCAGGAACTCGAGTGTTCTTTTAGATTCATATTTAGATGAAACAAATTTGTTATTGATGGATAACACAGAAGATAAATCTTTTCAAGCAGTGCAGAACATTCCAACGTACTTTGAAAAGGAAACAATCAACTACAGCAGGTTTTTGCAATCACAAACTCCTGAAATTCCAAGCGACTTAAAACTTTCATTGAGCAGCAAACGAAATAAAGAAAGTTTAGACAACTCTAAGAGGAGCTCCCTAGAGAAAGTCATTTCTGTTTGGTCTCTTGAGGACGGTGAAATTCATCCGATAGCAAAAGATTTGAGCTCTTTTTTACTTCAGTTGAGCGACGAAAATCAATTAAGTTCTAGAAATGATAGAAGTTTATCTTTTAAGAGACAAATAAATTCAACTGTGAAATCCATGGAATTTGAAACGTGCAACGAAAAAAGAGCGATGAAATTGAGAAGAAAAACATATCACATCCGTGAAGAATTTACTGATAGTTATCCATCGCGTACTGTCTCCTTGCCATCAAACTCAATTATTACAGGCTCATCTCATGCCAGTATCGCACCAACATTATCGAGACAAAAAATCTTTCAATTCTTAGACCTAGAGACGCGATATTCATTATCAAGATGGATGGACCGAAGATTTGATCCGCCAACTATCAAACAACACGTATTGGATGATTCCTCATTTCATGCGAAATTAGAAACAACAAAGAAAAAATTATTTCCAGACGTCCGCTTGTGTGATTCGATGGCAAATTTTTCTTTTTCTTCTAAGACAATGTGGAGCGAAAGTGCTGTGTTTTCTCAGACGCCTAAAAAATCAAAAGAAAAGTTTGAAGTGAGCGATATTACGTGGACTCCTCTTTCAAAAGAAATCGATCAAGGAAAAACCAACGAATGCCAGAAAAATTCTTCTTCATTAGAAAAACTCAAAGAAAATCAACTTGATGATCGATGCGATGAAAGCACAAAATGTCCGACAACGTCGATTTCTGTTGACAGTCCAGTTAAGATTGGAATTTCGACTTCTTCACAAACCGTTGAAATTTTTGTTGAAAAATGCTGCGCAACAACTTCAATGAGCGACTTGACACACGATGACAAACATTCGGTGTCTACACAAGTTAACGAAACGGTTGCGAAGTATCTCGATACTTGTCACAATCTCGTTAAAGTACCACTCTCGTCATGTCCACTAACGTTGAATGCGAAGCTGTACGAATGCGCGCAAGGAAAATTAGAAAACTTTTCCCAATCTAAGTTATTCTTTCATTCAGAAAATCATTGCGATACGACGAATGACCAAAGCAAAATTAAAGAACGTCGCCGTAAAATGTCACACAAAGTAGTATCGACGCTTGGAAGGGAAAGCGAAAGTGAAATATTTCCCGATATCGATTTCCATCTCAAAAATTCCAAAGTTGCAAAATTAAGTCTAGACAAACAATCACTTAAAGAAAACCAACGTAGAAATGTAATCACCGGGTTTTATAAATATCAGAGTAATGAGGAGGAGGAGGAAGAGGAAGATGGAGCCAAGAAACAGGCACAAATGAAGCTGAAATACTTTGAAAAGCGTAACAGAAACACGTCTTTTAGAAAATCGGAAAATGTTAACCAAAACTGTTTTCACGGAAACACAATCGATATAATTAAAACGGAAATGAATCCGAACAACGGAAAAACTTGTACTCCATTCGGTGCAGTTGAGAGTTTAGAACAGAAGAGAAGAGACAATCACTTACTTAGTGCTAATGAAAATTTCTCAATTTGTCTTGCAAAATGTCAATTCATTGAAGCTCTCAAATTGACTTTCGAAGAAGATTTCTCAGTTGATTGGGAAGACCCGTGGTCGGGTGAACGTGCCTTGGTTTGTGCGGTGGTCAAGTCTCAATACGAGATTATTTCGAGGTTACTCGATATCGGCTCCATACTGGACGCCCCTGACAATAATGGTAGGACCGCTTTTCTGGCAGCTTCAATCCTGGTTGACAACAAAGCAGCGTGGATTCTGTTAAGCCATGGTCTGCAAATTACAGGCCTGGTACCTATCAAGATTGCTAACGGTCGCTCCAGACATCTCTTTCAGTTTGTGAAATTTCTAAACTTAGCAGTTTTGTCAGGCTTCAATATGAGCAAAGATATAAAATGGTTTGAGACGATTTTGAAGGATGACAAAATTTTGAAGCCTGACACCGCAGTGGAATCGCAGAACCAAACAAACAAAGATCTTCAATTCCTTGCTCAGCATCTCTTGTCATCCTGCAAACAACCACGTTCTCTAGCGACTTGTTGCTTTGTTGCGATACGTCGAAGTTTGTACGATGCGAGAAGGGGAAGGTCGATTTTGTCTTCCATCGATCGTCTTCCCCTCCCAAAGTCGTTGAAAAAATTTTTATTCATGGAGAACGCGATGTAGATCAATTTTACAATCATATTCAGTGACTCGCTGCGAACATTGCGCGAGTTCATTTTGAGATTCGACCAGCGCAATTTTGTGTACAAACAACTTGAATCTTCATTCTGCACGTTTTGCATGCGAGGATTTGAAAGTTTTTATCTTTCTGTCCAATCAGATGAACCGAACTGGTTGTGGGAAATGCAAAAACTATTAAACTAGCTTGTTCAATAAAACTTTTATTTATTTGATTTTATTTCTTGGAATTATTTTGTATATTTGCCGATCCGCGTGCACTGCTCAATATTTTTTAAATTATTTATGTTTTATTGAATTGTATGATGTGACATATAGATGAGTTTTCACACGAAATTAGAAATAAACTAAAATAATCGGGTACTTTTTAACTATTATGAACTAATTAGCGGTTTCTTTTTACCGTAAGAAATCAATGAAGAAATAAGGAGAGAGAATCGACGGAAGTATGATAAATTGTGACAAGAAAGTAGAGGATGGGGAATGTGGGGGAAATGAAGAAGATAATAAGGTAGATAAAATGAAAATGATGAGAGGCTAGGAAAAATGAGAAAGTGGGAGAACGGAGAAGATAGAAAGAATGTGGAGAGAATGTGATCTAATGTCGTTATTTATGCGAATAAATGTGTCTAAAGTTGCAAAATCTGATAATAATTATAATAATTATTTGAAATGAGATAGCGACAAACCAATTGCAAGCATTAATTAGTAATTGATATAAAAATTCTGCTTCACTCCAACAAAATGAAACAAAATATTAAACTAAAATAAATTATCAAATTTGTATTTAAAAATATATAGATGATTTTCTGCTGTACAATTGTGGCACTCATTTGGTGAAATTTCAAGAGAGTGCAGTTATGAAATTAGGAATACAAAAATATAAGTAAGCGGGAAATGAAATAACTTGAGACCGTTTCTTCGGTAACTCAAAATCCTAACAAGTTGGTTTATGATCATATCCGTGTAGTTTTTTTAAATAGTTTATAGTCCTTTACACCAGCTGTTTTAAGTCTTAAATGGCAGTATGTAGGAAGCACCTAAGTAGTTCCTGTCGTAGATCATATTTGATCTTTTCAATTGTCCCTCCTCCTTTATCCAGACTTGGGACTGGCTCGCAAAAAACGAGGTGAATTTTTTATTAATAGCTGTTAATTACAAGCTTTTATTTAGGTTACAATCTCTTTTTGTGTGTGTGTGGCTTTCTCTGTACACAAATATTGCAAGTAAAATTCAACCAGCTTTTTGACTAGCTAGAAAGCTGATACTTTCAGTTTTATATTGGATGACAATACATGATTCAATTAAAAAAATAGAAAAAAATCTTAATTTGAACATTTTTCGTATTTCTAAATCGAGTGTATTTAAAATCAAAGTTTGTGTTGAAAAACTCGTTTTTTCCTATACTTGTTTTTTTTTATAATAGTTTATAGTCCTTTACATCAGGTGTTTTAAGACTGAAATGTCTGTATGTAGGAAGCACCTAAGTACTTTCTGTTGTGGATCATAATTTGATCCTTTTAACTTTTCCCTCCTCCTTTCTCCAGGCTTGGGACTGGCTGCAATTAGCGAGGCGGAGTTGATACTTGTTTTTAATTAGCTTGTATATGTTACTAAGTCTAGAATCCGTAACGGTGGTGTTTTTTCACAAAAGCATTTTCCATGATAGATCGTATACTTCGTTGGATGAGGTTTTCCTTACATTTGGTAGATGGCAGTTGAAGAAAAAACTGAAAAGTAGAAAATAATTCAATAATATTTTAAAAAATTAACGGCCTAAGGTTTGCCATATAGCGAAACAAAGTAAAAATTGAAAATAATTTATAAAATTTAATTTAATTTTAATTTAATAAGCGCCTCGGTCACCTCATAACTACTTTTGCATACAATACATTAATACAAATAAGAATTTAAATTTCACAGGGGCATTAGGTTTTCATTAATTCGTTAGATGGCAGTTGAAAAAAACTGAAAAGTTGAAAATAATTAAATATTAATTTGAATTTAATGAGTGCCTTAGTCGGCTTACAACTACCAATTTAGAAAAATAATGTTCAG
>CAXBUH010000004.1:7500-39190 GCA_963978895.1 Erpobdella octoculata | reverse complement strand
TGAATTTTTATTGACAATCAAACTCTTTTGAAGTCGGTAATAACCTCTGAAGGAGACGAATTGAATCTGTAATGGACCAATATACTTCTCCCTTCCTCTCTTTCTCTCTCTCTTTCTTTCTCTGTCTTTCTCTCTCTCTCTTTCTCTCTCTCTCCCTCTATGTCATAAAAAATAATTATCTTTTATTTTTTAGCTTTTCAATTAATTAATAGCAAAACTTGTAAACAACAATATATTGTTTAAATAGTTTTTGTATGCATTTATTTAACTTTTCTCTTTTTATCGGCCCACCAACATGGAGGAAGGAAGTCATTTGTATTCAATTCTTTTTTTTTATTTTATATTCTGGCAGCAAGATTTATCGCTGCTTTTTTTGAACCAGCAGGCATTTTTGACTAGGTCGGGTTCAATGGCGAAGAAATTATTTTTCAATTAATTTTTGACAACTAATTATTTAACTTATTACACAAAGGAAAGAAAAAAGATATGCGTGTATGTGTATCTGTGTGTGAGAGAGAGAGAGAGAGAGAGAGAGAGAGAGAGAGAGAGAGAGAGAGAGAGAGAGAGAGGAGAGAGAGAGAGAGAGAGGAGAGAGAGAGAGAGAGAGAGAGGAGAGAGAGAGAGAGAGAGAGAGAGAGAGAGAAAGAGAGAGAGAGAGAGAGAGAGAGAGAGAGAGAGAGAGAGAGAGAGAGAGAGAGAAAGAGAGAGAGAGAGAGAGAGAGAGAGATCCGGACATTGCAAAAGTCGTCAAGAAAGTCTACGATCCTGCCACCTAGTAATAATAATAATATCTTAAATATATCTCACATTGTCCCACTCGGTCATAAGTATTACTTCTTCCTCACCGTTTAGTAATAATTACTATAAACACAATATTAATAATAAATTAAATTAATAATTAATAATATAAATATAAAGATTAATAATATATTTTGTTAATAATTAATAATATAAATAGTAATAATAGCAATGTAAATTATTATTACAAACAATTATAATTGTTTGTCTCACTAGTGCATTCAGTCAAATATTTGTCATACTATTATGTTTATCATTAACATATTTCAAATTCTGTTGTATTATTGATGGTGTCCACTATACTGTGCCATATTATAGCACTTACATGTCCCAATCAGGTTCTATTATTGCACTTATTTCGCATGATATACCACATTATCATAATTACCCGACAATCGGTGACACAATATCACAAATATGGCTAAACTGACGAGAGGTATTATCGCGTGAACTCTGTTAATTTGTGCGCCACTCAATTGAGTAATTTTTCAAGCTATAAAACTCAGATTTGTGCGTGTGGGTTTTTCGGTAATAAAAACTGTTTAAATCTACTGTGGACTCATAAATCACAGCTCTGCGATAAATAATTTTTTGTTTAAATTTTTTTTATTTTTTTTTATTTTTTTTTATAGAAAGCTTCAACGTTTTTCGAGGAAAAAAAAAGTTTTTATTCGCTTGAGTGTTTAACCGCATCTTTTTAGTTAACCACATTGTTCTCTCTCTCTCTTTCTCTCCTCTCTCTCTCTCCCTCTCTCTCTCTCTCTTTCTCTCCTCTCTCTCTCTTTCTCTCTCTCTCTCTCTCTCTTTCTCTCTCTTTCTCTTGCTGTTTCTGTTTTTTTTCATCGGTCTGTATTCGCTCATTTCATACTCGTTCTTTTAGTCAGCCTTAATATCCTTTAATTTTTTATTTATTTTGATTCATTATTCATTATCATACTCATAATTATTTCTTTATTTCTTTTGGCCTATGCGTTTTGTCAAAGGCTTAAATAAAGTGACCATTTGTTATTTATTGACTTATTTACTTATCAGCGGCCAGCTTTACATAGAAACATAACATTTAAAAGTAAAATGAATACGCAAAATGTATATATGCATAAAATAATGAAAGAGAACAAAAATAAATAAAGGAATAAACAAATAAATAAGTAAAAAGTTAAATGAAAAATAAATGAAATAAAATAAAATTACGTAAAATAAGATAAAATAAAATAAATAAAAATAAAGTAAAATTTAAAATTGTCTGTCTATAAATCGTTAAGTCCTTATGTACAATGTTTCCATCTGTTTTCCAAATTTTTATCGAGTTTTTCAAAATTTTCCGTCTCAAATGAAATATTTATCATATTTTCAATCTGCAACATTTTTGTTTGTCTGAGCCCTTTCGAAACTTATGCAATTATTTCTCTCTCTCTCTCTCCATTTCTCTCTTACTCTCTTTTTTTTCTCTTTTTCTCTCTCTCTTTTCTATTTCCTCTTCCATTTTCATCGTTTACTGTCTCCATATAGCGAGCGCTTAATGCAGCAGGTGGCGCGTGCAAGCGTCCTTCAAGCGATCGATACTTTAAATGCTTTATCGCTGGTTTTTATTTTATTTTATTTTATTTTATTTTAATAAAAAAAAACATGCCATCCACGAAACACTGCAAAAAATAACAGGTAGGCAGAAATACTGAGAAATATTCAGACAGACAAGGAAGCAAGCAGACTAACTGAAACGAATAGACAGAGAGAGAGAGACAGACAGACAGACAGGCAGACAGACAGACAGAAAGACACTGTTGCTTTTGGACTGTTTTAACAATTCCGTTTTTAATAATTGAAGATCATCGATCTTTTTTTATATAGTATCTTTTTTTCTCGAAATACGAACAACCGGATGTAGCAAAATCTTTTCCGGGAAACCAGAATATTATATAAGGTCAGATAAACAGAGGAAATGAAAGAGAAATAAAATAATTTAAGTTATTTCAAATTGATGATATATATATATATATATATATATATATATATATATATATATATATATATATATATATATATATATATATATATATATATATCGCTATAACGTATTTTAAGGGACACAAGAAATGGGTATGATATATCTAGAGTATAAAAAAAAAATCAACAAGTTATGAAGAAAAAACAAGTTGCATTTATTGTACATGTAACGTCAGTGAGGCTGTCAAAAGTGTAGTATTATGGTCTGAAATAAATATACGTAACTTTCTTCTGACTAATGGTCAACTGACTGGGATGCCTTATCATCTAACTTAGAGAAACCATTTTTATACAGAGTGTCGTCATGATGTTGATAACTTGATGACCCGATGCTCTTAGCACGGGCAAGATTCAAAATCTATTCAGCAAAAATAATCGAAAGAGATGTTACTTACGATAAAGTGACTGAGTTTAATAAATTGAAATCAAAGAGTAAAAAAGTTTTCACACAAATTCGTGACCCGCAGGTCAAAAAGGCTGCAAATTAATTTCCGCCTTTTTTGTTTGATTATCAATAGTGAAGCATAAAGCGTCTATAACTTACAATCACGTTAAAAAGGCAGTGCAACAACATAGGTGCTAATGCAAATAAACACAAAAAAAATTGAATTAGCTGTAAATTAAGAGGTAGGGTACTTGATCTTTCAGGTCTCTTTGAGGTGCCAATTATACTTGACTGCTGCTATTACTACTACTACAGTCAGCGAATGAGTGATGTCGACACTGAGCCACGCCAGAGAGTGCAGGTTCAAAAGGACTCCACGACGTATAATGATAAGATGTTTTCAGTGCAGTGATTAAAGTGAAATGTTCTAAATTGGTTTTACAGTGAAAATTATTCTGCATATTTTTTGGGTTGACCTTAACATGATGGGAATTACGGAATACAAGATGGGAATTACGAAATATAAAATGGGAGTTACGGAATATAAAATGGGAATAACAGAATATAATATGAGAATTACGAAATATAAGATGGGAATTACGGAATATAAAATGGGAATAACAGAATATAATATGAGAATTACGAAATATAAGATGGGAATTACGGAATATAAGATGGGAATTACGGAATATAAGATGGGAATTACGGAATATAAAATGGGAATAACAGAATATAATATGAGAATAACAAAATATAAGATGGGAATTACAGAATATAAAATGGGAATTACGGAATATAAGGTGGGTATTACGGAATATAAAGTGGGAATTACGAAATTCCAGAGATTCCGTATTAAATTAATTTTGTTAATTTTCCATCGCTTTCCCATACGATTTCAATCAGGGTATCGATTTCAATCTCTGAAGCAGATTTTTTTTTATATACTAACGTGTGTTTGAATCGAAACAAATCGATTTGTGGTTTTTATTTTATTTTTTGAATTTTATCGAGTTTTAACGATCAAGAAGCGCACGACGCTTTTAGTATTTTTTGTTCCCAATGACGATGTTTATTCATGCAACGTTGATCGTTGATGATGATGATGATGATGATGACGATGATGATGATGTCAAAGTGATGATGATGATGACAATGACGAAATGATGATGATGATGATGACGATGATGAGAATGAGGATGAAGAAGAAGATGAGAAAATGGAAGATGATCATCTACACTTAATACTATATTGCATGGTTAGATTAAAAAAAATACGTTTTATTTTCAAACTCGAGGTGGCGAACAATATTTCGGTCAATTGTGGCCAACAAACCGTCACGATCATCAAAGAAAAACTCATAAAAGAGAAACGATCTGCTGTTACACAAAGCATTTGTCGTCGTTAATTCTTTTTGTTGTTGTTGTTGCTGATCTACAATATTCACGAGCGTGTCATTTCTGCAACTCCTTGGGGAGGGGCCAAACTTTTTTCAAAAATTTTTGTTTTACAAAAATGCAAACTTTTTCTAAAACACTTCAAAAAATATTTCACGGCCAGAAAGAGAGTAGTCCGAAGTACATTTTCAAAAACTTTTATTAAAAACCCTTTTTATTTATTTTCTATCAATTTTTTTTTTAATCATTGGGGGGTCAACTGCCAAATAACGCCCCTGAGAATATTACGCTAATGCGCATGATGTAGGTCAGAGTTTAAAAATCCGAGCTTATATAGGAAGTTCGAGAAGAAAAAACTGTATGCCTATAGACTCTACTAGGCTATATATATATATATATATATATATATATATATATATATATATATATATATATATATATATATATATATATATATATATATATATATATATATATATATATATATATATATATATATAAAATAGATGCTGATTGATCGATTGAATATCAACTAAGAGCCATCTGCTTCATATCATACATCTTACTACAGATCAATACAATTTGATGTATAAAATTTGATGTATATATATATATATTATTATTTACATAGCAGAGTATTAAATTTTCGTTTAAACACGCGCTATTAAAAATTATTCGCCATTTGATGTTTATAACTTTTTGCCTAGGTTTTTTAAATGACGTTTCCTTACTTTATAACCAGAACAATTGTTTTGAGACATTTTTATCTATTTGCCAACTGGCCAGTTTCGAGTAGTTGTTATCTTCAGGGAAAAAACGATTGAAAAGTAAACAATGATACAAAAAGAATGAATAGCTTAAATAATAAATACTAAATAAATGATTTGTATTAGCAAATTTAAACTGAAATGAAAATTACAAAATTATTAGAAAAGAACTATTTATATATAAAACAACAGGAATTCATCAAATAAAAAGTGCTTCTACATAAAACCAAATATATTTTATAGTTAGGTAGATTTTGTAAGTGAATAATGAATAAATAACTACTTATTTAAATTAAATAAAGAAAAATATAATATTTTGAAAAATAAGTATTAAAAATTAATTTTTAAAAACATTAAAAAAATAATGGCATAAATATACCACTTAAAAAATCCAACTATCCAATTGAGTTGAAATTTGATGGGTTTATTTGTTGCTGCGGACTTTGCATTTTGTTAAATTTTCAGATTGATTAGAAAAAATGTAAATGAATTATAGAATAAAATCAATTAAATTTTTTAAAAGTTTTAAAAAATTTGATACTTTTATGTAGAAAAAGAACCATCAATTTTAAGTTTAAAAAAACTCGATTTTTAATTTTTAATTTTAAAAATTTATAATAAAATTTGTTTATTTCATATTTTATAGACTTACAATCATAAAGAATACTTTGCAAAACGAATTACAAAGTTAAAAGGACTTTTAAAAATCGAAATTTGTAACGGTTCACTTGTTATGACAAACATTTATTTAAATAGCCAAGCTAGCCAGCTTCGATATTGTTATATTGTCATCATCAGGGCTAAGGTAAAACGATAATACGTAAAATTTAATAATAATAATCGGTTAATATTAAAATTAGAAATTAAAATTATATTAAATGATTTATATTAAAACGTTTTCTGCTAATAACATAGTTAAATTTAAAAAAAATGTAACTTCAATTTTTAATTTAATCAACTATTGATATTAATTTAAATATATAATTTGATAACTTTTAATATAATTTATTTTAATGTAGTTTTAATAATTAGATACTTTATACGAAATGCATAAATAACTTCTTGGCTTAGACTTTTAAACTATTAGAATAATAGGAGTTAAGAAATTGTGAACCTAAAATAATTTTGATATGTTACTAAACATTGAAATGATAAAAGAGATCAAATACTGAGAAACTTTGAACAAGGTGCATAGATCAAATACATGATTCAATTCATTAGTAGAAAAAGGTGAATTATAGCTAGCAGAAGCTCTATAGCGACAGGCCCAAAACATTATCCTTTGAATCAGATTTCATATGTTACGTTATTTAGAATATAAAACATATAAAATAAAACTATCTTTGTTGTTCATGTAGTTTACTGCACTTATAACAAAGTACGCATATTTTAAGCAACTTAACTCTAACCAACGTTGGTGTTACTGGAGTAAACTTTTATGTTTTTTTTCTGTATGAACATGTTTTTCATATGTTTTTCAAATATTCATCATTTTCTGTATGTTACTAAGAAAGGACGAATTGCATTTATGATGATCATCTATTCCATGCATGTTCTGCGCTCCGGATAGCTAAAAGTGGACCTGTTTGTACGGTTAAATGACATGTGCTTGCCGTGAAATGATTGGAAAAATGCATTTTTTCTTATAAGTTATAAAAGTGTATAACAATATATTTATTGAACGACGACGGTTATGAACTTAAAAACACATTAACCAGGGTGGTGATAATGATAAAATTGTCTAAAATGATAAAATTGTCTAAAGGAGAATTACATGAATTCGGGGAATGGTCGATAAAAAAAAAGAATTTCACTGTAAGTGAGGATCTGATGTGAGTGTGTGTCAGGTAGAACTCAATGAGACAAAAAGATGGAAGGACGGACTGAAACTATAGCTGGTACAGCGAGAATAGCTAGTGTTGTAGTAGTAGTAGTAGTAGTAGTAATAGTAGTAGTAGTAGTAGTAGTAGTAGTAGTAGTAGTGGTAGTGGTAGTGGTAGTGGTAGTGGTAGTGGTAGTGGTAGTGGTAGTGGTAGTGGTAGTGGTAGTGGTAGTCGTAGTCGTAGTCTTAGTCGTAGTGGTAGTGGTAGTGGTAGTGGTAGTGGTAGTGGTAGTGGTAGTGGTAGTGGTAGTGGTAGTGGTAGTGCTAGTGCTAGTGGTAGTGGTAGTGGTAGTGGTAGTGGTAGTGGTAGTGGTAGTGGTAGTGGTAGTGGTAGTGGTAGTGGTAGTGGTAGTGGTAGTCGTAGTGGTAGTGGTAGTCGTAGTCGTAGTCTTAGTCGTAGTGGTAGTGGTAGTGGTAGTGGTAGTGGTAGTGGTAGTGGGTAGTGGTAGTGGTGGTGGTAGTGGTAGCGGCAGCGGCAGTGGCAGTAGCAGTAGTTGTAGTAGTAGTGGATTGTTAACCCTATACCATATCTTTAACTACAATACTCCAAGATTTCAACACTGAATATTACAGAAACCTACAAGTAAATATTAAAGACAAACATTGAAGATGTTACAAATTTTATTTTCGTGTTTATCGGCTCTTGTCTGTTGATTGTGTCTTTTGTCACTATTTGTCGTACATCAAAAATATCTTCATGAAAGAGAGAACATTTTTCTGTTTCGTCTGAATTAAGGAGGTTTGGGTGACTCAAAACTGGAGTTGATGGAACACAGAAGAAATTGAAGCTGCACACGGCTGGCCGGGAGATTATATAAATCTGTAGATGGTTCTGGACTGAAGTCCTTTTCAACGGGAATTGGTTTGAGCGATTGGATAGTGGATGGAGCGGTCAGGGTGCTTTCGGATGTCTTCTTGAAATGCATCAAAGTTCGTTACAATAAGCGAAACCTTATACGAAATTTTAATGTAATTTTAATAAACGAAACCTTATACGCGGGGACGCCCAATGGCCGATACGTCGTGTGATGCAGGTTGCCGAGTATCTGAGTCATTGGGCTGTATGATTCAGATCTGTCCCAAAAGCGATGGACCTAGGAGAAATCGCTAGGACATCATAGTTCGCAAACTCAGTGAAAAACTTCAATCTATGCGATTCAGCACAAAAAACAGAGAAACAAATTAGAACAGAAAAGAGAATAAGAATTCCGGGTCTCTGCGCTTGGAAAGAAAATCAGCATCTTGCGTGTGGAATGTATCTATCGTCTCAGATCTTTTAAACTTTAATGAGGAACGCGAGAGAAAAATAAGAGATGTCCACATCAAAGAAAACAGCCCAGGCCAAGTTAACGACTTAAAACTTATATTCACACCCTTTTTTGTGCAATTGTAGAGGGGTGATGGCAGAAAAATCTGACAACTTCTGGACTAACATCGGCGTTGGAAAAAGATTGTTGACTTTCTATATACAACTATCTACTCTATTAAATACATATAATATAAAGAAAGTTTTAAAATGTAGTACGTGGAAGGCTGGGAGAAGAAGACGACACAACAGAAATACATGACGTGGAATGATTGTATGTTATGATGCGATTGTCATTTCCGTGGTTTAAACTTTGATATCTGTCTCTGGATTCTCTCAGAATTATTTGGGGACATTAAATAATTATGTCGAGGTTTCGAGGACAATGTAATTTCGCCCTGATCGCAAATGTAGGATTTTATAAATCTGAGAAAATAAATGTTTTAAACAGTATTAAGTAATAGTATCTAGTAGCAGTAGCAATAATAATGGTAGTAATAGTGGTAGTGGTAGTCGTAGTAGTTGTCGTGCAGTAGTATTATTATTAATAGTAGTAGAAGTAGTAGCTGTCGTTGAAGTAGCAAAGAGCTGCACTGCAAGATCGGTCGCGCTTGACTGACTGCCATTCAAAACGTCTGCTCCCTTTCGACACGCAAGTCTGGTTTCAAAGTAATTTTTGTAGTCGCAAGACAGCTGAGTATATTGGCGTTTAGAAAAGCATTCACGCGTGTCTAAACAGTACCTCCCCCTTCTACTCTTGTACCCCCCTTTTCACACCCCCCCCCCATCCGTCATTTTTTCTTTCTATGTCTCTTTGTTACTCTACCTCTGTTCGTTTGTTTTCCGTCTCCACGTGTACTTAACTGTCTTGTCTGTCTTGTCTGTCTTGTCTGTCTGTCTGTCTGTCACAGGTGCAGTTTTCAATTTTTTCGAAAAATTGTTCAGTAAAATTATTTCAACGTTTGTTTTCTTCAAAGCGTCACCCGGCCGTCACAGCGGGCTGTTAACGTCGTCGTCGTGCCCCTCTCTAGGAAATCACAGGCCCATTTGCGTACAAAAAAAACGGCATTTTTAGAAGACGTTAAGGGGTTTAAACGCCTGCCCACGGTTGGTTGGTGTTACTGGTCTGCCATTTGTTTTTTTTTGTGTCACAGAAATAGTTTCAGAAATCAATTTTTATAACAGAATACCTATATCAACTGTTGCTACTACTACTACTACTACTACTACTACTACTACTACTACTACTACTACTACTACTACTACTACTACTACTACTACTACTACTACTACTACTACTACTACTACTACTACTACTGCTACTGCTACTACTTCTACTACTACTACTACTACTACTGCTACTGCTGCTGCTGCTACTGCTACTGCTACTGCTACTGCTACTGCTACTGCCACTGCCACTGTCTGTCTGCCACTGCCACTGCCACTGCTACTGCTACTGCCACTGCTACTGCTACTGCTACTGCTACTGCTACTGCTACTGCTACTGCTACTGCTACTGCTACTACTACTACTACTACGACTACTACTACTACTAATACTACTACGACTACGATTATGACTACGACTACTACTACTACTACTAATACTACTACGACTACGACTACGATTACGACTACTACTACTACTACTACTACTACAACTACCACTACTAAACAATTTTAATACGTGTGACATTGTAGTATTTGAGAAGCGGTGATGCGTCTTAAGAATTTAATTCTTCGTTGACTCGAGCAAAATGTACACATTCTCATAATGTTCACATTCTTTGTGTACGCGTCTCTCGCCCTGTCTGCATGTACAAATGTGTATTTGTGGTTTTGTGTTTATTTGTCTATATGTCTGTCTGTCTGTCTGTTTGTCTGTCTGTCTGTATGAGTGTCCATCTATTGTTAGAGATCTGAATGAACATGACTTCTGAAAAATTCTAATTTAGAGAGCTGAAGCTCCGTTTAAAGTTTTCGGCTAACGAAGAAGTTAGAAAGCTCTTTCTGTTAAAGTGTTCTAAAAAGGACATGAGATTTAAAACATGAACTTGTTTTAACTAATCGAACTTCAGAAGAATATCCATACAGACAGGTTTGCTTGTCCATTTTGCACATTCCAGTAGACATATCTGAGACTGTGAATGTACTGGAAAAATATGCTTTAAAGAAAATATAACTAATAGAACATTAGAACGTTTTGATAAAAACTGTCATATTATAAATAAACAAAACTTCAATAAAAACGATGTTTTTTTAAAATTAAATTTTGTACTTGGTTTTTTTATTAAATTTATTTTGGCGACATTAAAAATAAAATTATAAATGAAAACACGTTTCCGTTCTGTAATGTTTTTCCAAAATTAATTCTCCGCACTGTCATTAAAATTTTATGAATTAAAGTTTTATTGCGAACGTTAACAAACTCGTTTTTGTACAATAAGAGTCCGAATGATTGGCAGCTTCAGCGTAAGAACCACGCTCTAACCGAGAAGCAAAGCAACGAATGTAATGAACAAAAGAAGATTTATCAATATTTCATACATGTCGAAAATTGAAAGTGTTTTCAAAGTTACATAATTCAACCTTAAAAATTAGTTGTTGTTTTTTATTTCTTCTTTTCTTCCTGATTTGTTTAAAAATTGTTTTTTTTCGGCAAACATGGGGTTAACCAGAACCACCCACGCGGGATGTTCTCTGTTCTCCATCCCCCTCAGGTATTCTTTATAAGACACTCCGTAGTTCCCTCCACGGTGCCAATAACTAAACGTTTTGCACACACACACATACATACACAAACACACACACACATACACATACACACACAAACACATACACATACACACACAAACACACACGCACAATTTTCCACTCAATAGACACAAAAACAAATTAAAAAACTGTGTCGACAAAAAAAAGCGCTTGAAGTGCTTAAAAGCAAAAGATTCGCAATTTTAATTTGTTTTTTTTTAAATAAAAACCATGACATCATTTTTTTTATAAAACCTGAAATGAAGACTTTGAGAAATTAAAACGATTTTCTGCATAAATTTGCGTATAATAAATAAATATTTGTTTTAATTTTTTTCTTTAATTTCTTTCACAGTCTTGTCAAGGTATTGTTATTGCCGAATAAATTCTTAAACCATTCTGAGAATCCATTATATGATTTGCAATATCCATGGGCGTAAGAGACGGGGCATGGGGGGGGGGCAAAAGCTTCCCCCAGTTTGAGTGGTTAAGTTGTTTTTCGGGTAAGCGGAGGAAAAATAAAAAGAGGGTTTCAAAAAAGGAAAAAGTACCCCACGACTACCCCCCCCCCAGGTCATCAGGTCTTCGAGGGGGGGAATTTTAAACTGGATTATTGGATTCAATTTTTTTTCGGACATACGCCAGCCTTCCCCCACCGCATAAACCTCCCCTACGCCTATGGCAATATCGTAACAATTCAATTATTGTCAGAAGTGGGATCTGAAAAGAATGTTTTCGAAAATATTAGACAAATTTTCCAAAAAAACTACTTGAGTTGAGGCGAGAATTAAGAAAACGAGAACTCAATTCTTCAAAACTCAATGAAAAAAGGGAAACATCTGACCTCTTAGACCGCCTCCGAACGACATTGGAACGCCAAGGTTCTGATTCAGACGGGTTCGAATTTGATCTCACTGAATCTTCGACTGACTGTTTGAAGAACGCGCAAGAGAAGACGACGATGTAAAAAGGTCGGAAGAAGCGCCAGAGAAAAAAGAAAAAAATGATAACAAGATAGCACAACAAAGAATAAAAAAAATTATTTTTTTTGGGGGTGGTCGGGTCAGCCCTGAAGAGGTGCGGCCGGTGAGGGTACGCTGCCATTGAACAACGAACAAACAGATGTAAACGAGAGACCCTCTGACGGTGGTCTACCTTAGTCTACCACGGGTGCACAACTTCCGCCATTTTGTTTTCTCCGACAACTGGGACAGCAGGCGGCGCAAACTCACAACATCCTGTTATTGTTTTTACAACCGGCAACGAAATTGTTCTTATAATTAAATTACATTGTTTACGCACGAGAGCAGTAATAAACGTTCGCCTTGATGAATCACTGCTTTCATTTCTTTTTTTTTGTTAGTTTTTTCTCTTCAATTTTCAAAAGATCTTTTTAAGTCAGGGATAGGAGCGATTGGGGGTGGGGGGGTAGATTGGAAAAAGGGGGTCGAATGTTGAACCAAAAAAAATGTACGTTTTTTTAATTGTCAAAAAAGGTTTTAGTCAAGTTTGATGTTTTAATATTTTAATCTACTTTATAATTGTTTTAAAAACAGAATAAAAACGCAGGAGTTTTAAATGATTTTTCCTCCGCGCCTAACCCGAACTATAGTGCTAAAAAAACTCAACACATGACATTGAAAGCCGATCCATCGTCACATTCAAAAGGATAGCATTTTTCCAACACGGTGAATGTCTCGAACACCTTTTTAATGTCACTCACCGGATAATGTCAAGGTAAAAGAAATTCACTAAACCAGCTGGATCGGATAATTTCCAAAATTCATCAAAACCGTTAGCCGACTTCTGGCCAACCTCACTCAGCTGCGGGAGTCGAACTCCATGATGAGGTTCGCCGACAACCGCCACTCTCTGCGCAAACAGTGGCGTAGCGAGGGGGGGCAGGGGGGGACAGTTGTCCCCGGGCGCAGGGCTGGAGGGGGCGCAATATCAGTGACCAAATTTTTTAAATAATTAAAAAAAAATTTAAATTTGTTGAGGATCTTTTCAAAAGTTATCTGGAGTTCAGCAAAGAATTTGCACAAAAAATAACAAGGCACTGTTTGTGAATTGTGACAATCACAGTTTAAACTTGTCAGGGGTGCATGCTGCAAGTCAAGATCCAATTGTAGTTACTTTTTTTGGCAGCATTGAAAAAATTTATCAATTCTTTTCAAGATCAACCCGTCGATGGGAAAAACTTAAAGAAGCAGTTACCATCACAGTCAAGCGTGAATCAGAAACACGATGGAGTGCTAGAGCAGAATGTGTTAAATCAATCCATGATGGACTTGATAATATAGTTAGTCTACTGGAAAAAATGTCTGAAGATACAACTGAAACACAAGAAACTAGAGGCGATGCTGTAATTCTGTTACAAAATATTCTGAGTTTCAACTTCTTAGTTTTCCTTCTTTTCTGGCATGACATACTCAAAAAAAATCGACCGTGTTCAGAAAAGACTTCAATATCCAACAATGAATTTTCACGAAGCGTCTTTGGATATTGAATCTCTGCACATGGATATTACAAGAATCTGTGAAGACATATGCCATGATTCAGTGCTAAAAGCAAAGGAAAGATGTGAGCTATGGGGTGTTGCTGTAGAAAGTAGAATCAGGCGACGGAGAAGGATGCCTGGAGAACTTGCCCGAGATGCAGGACTTTCGGCAGAAGAAGAAATTGTTCCGATCATGAAGAGCATTTTAGATCGACTTCAACAGGAGATGACAGCAAGGTTTACTCGTCTCAAAGATCTGAACTTCAAATTCGGATTCTTACTTGATGTAGACAAACTTTTGAATGACAAAGATCTTGACAGTCTCCGTCATCATTGTATTGAATTTGGAAATTTTTATGACTCGGATGTTGAAGGAATTGAGTTATTAAATGAAGTATGTGACTGCAGAATGCTCCTTGAGACCCGCCAGGATACTGCACCAAAGACTCCTACAGAACTCTTGTCGTTCATTGTTAGTTACGGAGAAGATGTTTTTCCAAATTTGCGTGTTGCTCTACAAATCCTTCTTACCATAGCTGTCTCGATTGCCAGCTGTGAGCGATCCTTCAGTAAATTAAAAATAATTCTTTCCTACCTTCGAGCATCCATGGGACAAGATAGACTTAGCGATCTGGCCCTAATGAGTGTGGAGAGGGAAGTTCTTGAACAGATTGATTTTGATGATATAATTAACCAGTTTGCTGCAGTAAAAGCAAGAAAAATAAATTTTGTTTAAAACTCAGCTCAATATGCATATAGAAATTTAAATACACTGAAATGCATGTATATAGGCGCCAGAGACTGTAGTCTACATGCAAATACTGAGTACGACAGTTATTATATTTTATGTAGTTTGACAGATTTTATGTAGGTGGGCGCAGATTTTGTGTTTTGTCCCCGGGCGCAGAAGACCCTAGCTACGCCACTGTGCGCAAACTTAATTTTTCAATCAGTCATTTATTATATTTTTTTTTATTTAAAATAATTTTTTAGTGCAAATATCTGCATAGTTTTCAAAATCACAGCAGGAAGTTGTCAGTTGGTTAGTTACCATTGAAAAATAATTATTTATTTATTTATTACACAACATCCTGATTGAGGTGAAGGTCATTATTATGACTAATTATACTAGCGGAACTTTTTTGGTCTTGCTGGGCAACAGTTGAACTTCTTACTAGGTTTGACCTTTTCGAGTAACCCTTTGCTCATCCGAGGGCGTATTTACGTATCTATTGTGTGTGCGTGTGTATGTGTGTGTGAGCGTGTACAAATTGTAAGATTTTGTGTATCTGGTTTGCACGCCTTTTCATCGATATCATTGTCACCGTCATAATAACCATCATCATCGTCATCATCATTATCATCATCATCATTGTCATCGTCATCATCATCATCATCGTCATCGTCGTCGTCGTCGTCGTCATCGTCATCGTCATCGTCATCGTCATCGTCATCATCATCATCATCATCCTCCTCATCCTCATCGACATCATCATCATCATCATCATCATCATCATCATCATCATCATCATCATCATCATCATCATCATCATCATCATCCTTATCGACATCATCATCATCATCATCTTCTTCTTCTCCATCACTGATCTGAAATTGCTTGAGAAATATTTCTACTTTACGTCGAGTTGACGAATGACCTGGAGATTAGAAGTTAAGAGGTGACCAGATGATGATGATGATGATGATGATGATGATGATGATTATGATGATGATGATGATGATGATGATGATGATGATGATTATGATGATGATGATGATGATGATGATGATGATGATGATGATGATGATGATGATGATGATAACGACGACGACGACGACGAAAACGACGATGACGATAATGATGATCAAGTTTCAACTTATTGTAAAAACATTTTAAATTATTAACATTAAATTTCATCAACACAAGAAAAAAGAAACAATAAAGAAACAGCAAACAAACTCGCTCATGCGATAAAATCTTCCTTTTCCGGAGAAGAAAAAAAACGAAAAGCGAAAGAAAAAAGTTGAATAACAAACGCAACAAAAAAATTTAATGATGATTTTAAAGTATGAAGAACAAAATACCAATATAAACAAATAACACATCTGATCATAATAGGGCATTTAAAAAACATCTGGCACACACATATATACTAGCGAGGTACCCGGTGTTGCCCGGGGGTTTTAGATCTTTTTCTATCGTTTTTCTCTCTCGCTCCCGGTTCCTTCCCCGCTTGCTCTCCCGCTCCCGGTCGCTTTCCCGCTCTCGATCGCTTTCCCACTTGCGCTTGCTCTCCCGTTCCCGGTCACATTCTCTTTGCCGCTCGCTCTTTCACTCTCGGTCACTTTTTTGCTCCCGCTTGCTTTCCTGTTCCCGCTCATTCTCCAGTTTACGTTTCCGCTCGCTTTTCCGCTCCGCTCATATTGTGACCGATTTCAATTTTTTTTATTTACAAAAACCTTCCCCCATTGGCTTTCAAGGTTGTGTGAAAATTTCATTACGATCGGATGAATGGCTTAGCAATGCATAAAGGACATACATACATACAAACATACACACACAGAGACTAATATATAAATATAATACTTAATAAAACCTTTGTATATATATATGAGATATAATTTATTACATTTCTTAATCTCTAAAATCATGAAAAAATTGTCAGAAACTGTAAATCAATGTCCCGTCTGGCTCCACAGTGTAAGCTGAAAACGACTCATAAAAACAAACCCTTTTTGTAGAATATTTTTAAAATAAAACTTATAAAAAATTCTTCTATAAATAAATTAAGAAACAATGCGACCCTGAGTCTCGGATTAAATTGTTTGACATAAACAAATAAAATTAAGGCTTATATATATATATCTATTATTTTGTTTCGTTCCGCGGAAACTCGCGTTTGAACGCACAAACTATTTTGCACTTAAATTGCATTTAGAACGGATGGAAAGTAATTTTTTCCCAGCTTTTTACTACAAAAAACTTCACAAATTTGTTTTCGTTTCAGATTCAAACCGACGCGTTGTTAAAATGCATGCGCTGTAGCCAGTCAGCTGTTATAGCTGATGTCTCTCATTGGTTCCCGATTGCGTCTGGACTGATTGGATGGTAGATGAAAAAGCAGGAATGAATGGTTTTGTAATATCCGGTTATCCGAATTCAAGTTTTACGGTTTTTCCTTTTTTTCAATGTGTTTTTGCCCTTAACTCCACCTCACATTTTATTAGGCAGTTTCATTTCTGCCAGTCCCATATCTGCCAGTCTGATTTCTGACAGTCCCATATCTGCCAGTCTGATTTCTGACAGTCCCATTCTGCCAGTCTCATGTCTGCCAGTCCCATATCTGCCAGTCCCATATCTGTCAGTCCCATATCTGCCAGTCTCATGTCTGCCAATCCTATTTCTATTTCTCCCAGTCTCAAGTCTGCTAGTCTCAAGTCTGTCAGTCTTATGCCTGAACAAAAGAGGAGGGAGAGAAAAAATGTCAAACTATGATCCACGACAGGAATAGCAAGCTGGGTAACCCCGCCAATAAAAAATAATAAGAAATAACAAAAGTGATATGATACTGCCATTAATTAATTATTTTAAATGTTGAAAATAACAGGTGGATGGGCTTAGTGAACGCTGCCCTTGTTGATCCACATTATCAGGGTTTCAGACTGACTGAGGCTAGGAGATTATATAAATAGATATATCTTTTTTATACATTTCAATTTTTTTAAATTAAATTCATTAAAAAATTAAATAACTTTATTTACATTTTAACCAAGAAATAGAATAAAAATTTGTATTATTTATTATTTATTATTTATTATTTATTATTTATTATTTATTATTTATTATTTATTATTTATTATTTATTATTTATTATTTATTATTTATTATTTATTATTTATTATTTATTATTTATTATTTATTATTTATTATTTATTATTTATTATTTATTATTTATTATTTATTATTTATTATTTATTATTTATTATTTATTATTTATTATTTATTATTTATTATTTATTATTTATTATTTATTATTTATTATTTATTATTTATTATTTATTATTTATTATTTATTATTTATTATTTATTATTTATTATTTATTATTTATTATTTATTATTTATTATTTATTATTTATTATTTATTATTTATTATTTATTATTTATTATTTATTATTTATTATTTATTATTTATTATTTATTATTTATTATTTATTATTTATTATTTATTATTTATTATTTATTATTTATTATTTATTATTTATTATTTATTATTTATTATTTATTATTTATTATTTATTATTTATTATTTATTATTTATTATTTATTATTTATTATTTATTATTTATTATTTATTATTTATTATTTATTATTTATTATTTATTATTTATTATTTATTATTTATTATTTATTATTTATTATTTATTATTTATTATTTATTATTTATTATTTATTATTTATTATTTATTATTTATTATTTATTATTTATTATTTATTATTTATTATTTATTATTTATTATTTATTATTTATTATTTATTATTTATTATTTATTATTTATTATTTATTATTTATTATTTATTATTTATTATTTATTATTTATTATTTATTCGATTGTCTTTTAAAAATTTAAGATTGATTTCGTTATGATCGTTTTAATACACCCGGGAGCACCTGGTCCAAAACTACGGTACTACCACACAGGCAATTAGGAATCTGAGAAAGCGCAAAATGGTGACTAAAATTGGAGCAGGATGACGCTTAAGAGCATATTGTTTTGTAATCAACTGTAATCAAATTGTAATGAATTTTAGCCAGCTGATTAGTAACCATGCTAGATAGTTAGTTATATTTTAAATTTGTAATGTTAAACTTTTTTTTCTCAAAAGGCTGATGACCGGGGGGTGAAGGAGTTAGTCGTAGGTAATTTTAGAAAACACTTTCCAAAACCTACGCAGCTATTTTTCAGGAAATGAACAATCGGAATGACGCCCCTACGTAGATATAGACATTTTTCTACAATGCTTTTATCTACTCGTCGTCTCTGTTTGTCTTTCTGTTTCTCTGTCTGTTTCAAATCTTGCAATCAATTTTTGAGTCACTTCCTGATGATAGATTTTTTTCAAATTTTGCATACATGCTCAAAATAGAAGACAATGCAATATTCAATTATTAGTTTTACAATAAGTCAATTAATTTAGTTAATTTTAATTAATTTCATTTTTATATGGGAAGAAATATAATAATTTATATTCGTGACTAGCAGAACCTATAGAATAGGTTAAGGCTTATTTTTTTTGTATATTGCGACTTTAATATAAAATAAAAGAGTAATATAAAAAAAAATTGATTGCAAAATTTGTATTTTAATTACGCGAGCGCATTAATGTAAATACTAGAAGCTTAAATAAGCAAACGGTTCACGAAACTTTGGTGTCCGCGCTTTGAAATATTTAATTTGCCGTTGCTGCTCAGAAAGCAGTACGTTTTACAAGTTTTTGGCCTGATAAAATGCTTAGAAAAATGGGAGGAAATTTTGATAAACCAATAAAACCCAAAACTGTACAGATTTCCCAAAACTCCGCGGCTGATCCGGTGGATCCGAGCCAATCCGGCGGATCCTGGCTTTCAGCCACCAACTTAATCTCTTACACTATTTTGCCGAAAAAGTAGGCTCTCAGGCTAGATAAAAATGTATTCACTAGCAATCTTGTGGTTTATCTTACATTTTTACCAAAAAAAAAATTGCCTCTTAACTTAACAGTAACTTTTTGTTTTGTAAACTTACAACCAGCCAGCTTGTAAAATTACAGCCAGCCAGTCTGTAGCTAAGCCAAAAAGTTGTCTGACCAAAAAAAAAAAAACTTTTTTAAGCCAACTGGTTGCCAGAGTAGCCAGCCTATTAGAGTGTATTATGTAATTGTAAGTCGTGCGAAAAAATACACAATACACAGTTGTAATTTTCAAATGAATACCGGACATATCTCGTTAGGCGGTGCAACATCAAATGACTGCATAACAATCAGCAGTGATTTCAAAGCTTGTTCAGTATTGTTCTCTTTTTTTTCTCTATTAGCTCATTTTTTAGTTTTTTCCTCTCGTTCTCTCACTAGCGCATGCAAAACTGAAACTGAAACAAAAATACAAGAAAAAAAACAGAATTAGCTTACAAAGCTTCAATCAGTATTTTTTCATTCGATTTTTTTATTTCATTTATACTTGTATTTCTTCTTTCTTTTTTTCACTCGTTAAATATGGTGTAATTAGTTTGGCTTATGACGCATGACCATACATGTGACAAGCCCCAGATGAAAGTCCCCTATTAAAGTCCCGGATGAAAACCCTTGATGAAAGTTACCGATAATAGTCCCTAATGAAAGTTCCTTGTAAAAGCCCCCGATGAAATCCCCCCTATGAAAGCTCCAATAGGGTATATATGCCCCCGACACACAAGTAAAAGCAGACACAAATCATCTCGTTTTAAAAAATAAATTCGGTTTTAAAATTTCAATTATGAAAAAAAAATTATATCCCTAAACTAAAATAAAAAATTCATATAGAAAAACATTCTGCGAGTCCGTTTAAGTATTTTTTTTATCCATCTCCATCTGTACTCGCGTTGGAATTGCGTACATCACGTCCTGTACGTAATTCCAACGAAGGCAGCCTTCTTTACTTTTACGATGCAAATAAATAAGCAAACATTTTTTCGCCATTTTGGTTTTTTTTCGCCATTTTGTTTTCTTCCGCCATTTTCTTTTTTCGACCATTTTTTCGCCATTTTGATTTTTTCTTTGCTGAAAGATTTAATGCAGACTTCAGCTAATTTTTCTTCTCTTGTCATCTAATCGCACGCACAATTTTTTTTTACGAACTCACTTCCGTTTAATGTCTTGAATTATTTATATCTTTGTACTTTGTATTTCAAATAATTTTTATCTTCATTTTTCATGTTTTGTTAATATTATTATTATTATTATTATTTGCTGGCACAACAAACAAGCATTGATAAATCCAGACAGGCTATAAAAACGATTATAAATTATTGCAGCGCTGTCTACAAAATCATTATCAATTTATAAAATAAAAAATTAATTAATTTCTCTTCTCGTACAATTAAAGCATTTAAAACATAATCACTCAGCGTGGTAAATTTTTTTTCTCTCGTAATCTTCAACGCCATTTTAATTAACGTCAAATGGAGTCCTCAACGATTAATATCGTCTCGATACATCACCGGTACAACTAATTAGCAGTTTCAAGGACGTATTCTTTAAAAATAAAATAAAACAACAACAAAATACACACTGCACTTAATTTCAAGAAAACAAAGAATTAAACAACGAGAGATAATTTGATTAATGATTTACATTTTAAAGTAAATACTTTATTAAATATCAAAACATTAAATGTATTTTAATTTGTTTTGTGAATGAATTATTCTACCCTAAATTGAGTTACGATGTTAGTACTGAAAACTCGATTAAAAGAATTGCTCTCACCATCATTCGAATAACCGCGAGTAATTTCAGACATAATGTAACGATAAAAACGGTATCGCGGTAATTTTGTTTACATGCGTGTGAAAGTTTGTAATCTAGAGATTGTAATCTGTATTGCAGACTACAAATTTACTGTAATGGAAATTTATATTAAAAATGTGCTGTAATAAAAATTACATTACAAATGTAATGTAACAAGTAAGAAACTAAGTGTGTAAATAAGTATTTTTTACGCGTCATATATGTAAGAGCATGATACGCTAAGTGGCAAATGCAGTAAGAAATAAAAGTGTTTTGATGTTGCCCTTAAAAATTTGAATGTAAGTAGAGTTACAAAATTTGTCTCGTTACACATTACATATGCATATGCGTTTTAATAATAAAAAAAAGTATGATTCAAATAACTAATGTGCTAGAGTAAAGTATTTGTAGAGAAGTGACTGATGTGCTATAATAAACTATAAATGAGTTGTATATCAACAGTATATATTACAGCGAGGCTGTATATAGAAAGCCATTTATGGTTTTGTTTCTTCAGAAGCTTTCAAAACTCGTCTTCTTTTTCAATTGGATCTTAACTTTTTTAGTCATTTTACTCTTTATGTTTTCTTTCTTTCTTTTTCTTTTATGTTTTTAATAGTATTAGTGGCACTTTGCGTTCTTCTGCCTTTTTTCACAAAAAATACAATAAATAAATAAAATAACTAAATAACTAAATGAATAAATAAATAACAATTTTTCTGAATCAAACAAAGGAAGGGTGAAAATTGGAATAAGTTTTTCGAAGACTTTGAATTCTTTTCTCAAAATATCATCTATTTCATCTCACTTCTTCACATGCACACGTAGCCACACACACACACACAAGCCAACAAATAGACAAACACACACATGCACATACACGCACGCACACATACACATCTGTCGCATAAAAAAAGACCACAGTTCGCAGTTTACGCACTAGCATCCGGTTCAAAAGTTTACAGCTTCTCAATCTCAATTATTATTATTATTATTATTATTATAATTGTTTGTACTCAATATATTTTCAATCTGCATGTTCTACTTGTTACTGAGCTTGTCGAGCTATCGGTATTTTAGTGTTTAAATAAAAAAGTAAATAAATAAATAAATAAATAAATAAATAAATAAATAAATAAATAAATAAATAAATAAATAAATAAATAAATAAATAAATAAATAAATAAATAAATAAATAAATAAATAAATAAATAAATAAATAAATAAATAAATAAATAAATAAATAAATAAATAAATAAATAAATAAATAAATAAATAAATAAATAAATAAATAAATAAATAAATAAATAAATAAATAAATAAATAAATAAATAAATAAATAAATAAATAAATAAATAAATAAATAAATAAATAAATAAATAAATAAATAAATAAATAAATAAATAAATAAATAAATAAATAAATAAATAAATAAATAAATAAATAAATAAATAAATAAATAAATAAATAAATAAATAAATAAATAAATAAATAAATAAATAAATAAATAAATAAATAAATAAATAAATAAATAAATAAATAAATAAATAAATAAATAAATAAATAAATAAATAAATAAATAAATAAATAAATAAATAAATAAATAAATAAATAAATAAATAAATAAATAAATAAATAAATAAATAAATAAATAAATAAATAAATAAATAAATAAATAAATAAATAAATAAATAAATAAATAAATAAATAAATAAATAAATAAATAAATAAATAAATAAATAAATAAATAAATAAATAAATAAATAAATACAATAATTAATTAATGTATATCACGAATTGACTAAGGATATAATGAGAATAAGGAAAACGTAACGATGGGTAGAAATCAACTTAAGCAAAATAAAATTGCACCTGTTTATATTTTTATTGAATTTATGTATCGACATTAAAATTTAATATTAATGCTAAATGTCAGATTAATCTTAATACAAAAAGTTAGTGAAAATTACAAAAGTCCTCGTTTTATAGCGAAGAGATTTAAGCGGGTTCTTGGCTAATGCATTAAAATGCTTAACTTAATAACTTTCAAATATTTTATAAAATTATAAATACTAACGATTTAAAAATAGTATTGTTATTTTTACAATTTACATTTTACAATTAAAAAAAAACTTGAAATTTCGTTCTGGTTATACTGGTTGGCGTTGGCGAAATTTTTTTCACATTAGACTAAATTCAAACTAAATCTCAAATAGTCGTTCTAAGCTTTTTAGTTTAGCTCTGTCAGTTTTATAGTTTAATTGACTAATATTACCGATATTTTAAATTCATTTTTATTTGCGTCAAACAGTAACTAAAGGACATTGAGTTTTTCCGTAGGTGAAAATTTTCTCATTCGAAATAAATCTACAAATTTCTACCTACGAAATAAATATTAGCAGCTGACAGCTATTAAACTACTGTAATGTAATTAAACCAATATAATGTGAATAAAAAACCACGAATTCTCTGAAAAGTTTTCAAAAACGCGCTAAAAATTTAATACAGGGATGGGATGTCACAGCCATACATAACCAAATCAAATAAAAAAAGTGCAACAAGTAAGCCGCAAAAAAACTATGATTTTTCACAAATCCTTCCTATTTCTGGATTTGCCGGCTTTTCATTAATCACAAAAAATTATTTTTTTAAATGACATTTTATTGAATTTATATATGTAAACCTTTATTTAATTGTATCTGATTAGTTTTTGTTTTAAAACATAGATAATTATTATTTTTAATCTAATTTCTTTTGAAAATTTTTCTAACCTTAAAAAAATACATTGTCACGATGAGCAAGCTTATATTTCAAATTTCATCTTGATTAGAAAACGGGAAGTTAGTTAATTTTTGCTTTCAAAGTTCGCAAGCAATCCAGCAAGCAAGCAAGCAGACGAGCAAGCAAGCAAACAAGCAAGCGAGCAAGCGAGCGAGCAAGCAAGCAAGCAAGCGAGCAAGCAAGCAAGCAAGCGAGCAAGCAAGACCGGTGGTGAATTAAATATAAGAAATTTAAAAATAGGTTCAAAGCGACATCTTCTAATGGTCATAATAAAACAACAACCACCAACTTCCTGGCACAACCATCGTACAAGAAGCTGGATTGGTCGCAAGTCCTTGACCCGCATTGCTGAACAACCACCACTGTAAAGCATTCTAGTTTTATTCAGACTTTTAAATTTAGAAACCAAAAACACGCGCAAGTTTTTGAAAGTTTGTACGTGAATGGGGAGGGGTGCGAGGTTGGGGGGTAGGAGGTAGGATGGGTGGCTTTTGCGCAATAGGAATTTTAAAAGTTATTACTGCTGGCTTCAGGGATACCCGTAAACGTAATTGTAGACCTCTACGTTTATATGCTTGTTTGTCTGTTTGTCTGCTTGCGTGTTTGTGTTTGTATGCGTGTGTGTACGTGCGTGTAATAAAAAAGAATTTAATTAAAATTAAAAAGAAGCTCTGGAAGAAGAAGGTCATCTTCCGGTTGATTGAAACGTCTGCTAAGTTCTACGGCTTTTGTGTGGAGATGGTTGAATGTATTATGAAAGATGATGGTGGTGATGATGATGATGATGATGATGGTGATGGTGGTGATGATGATGATGATGATGATGATGATGATGATGATGATGATGATGATGATGATGATGATGATGATGATGATGATGATGATGGTGATGATGGTGATGGTGGTGATGGTGGCGATGGTGGTGGTGGTGGTGGTGGTAGTGGTAGTGGTGGTGACGATGACGATGACGATGACGATGACGATGACGATGATGATGATGATTAATTTCTTTGCATTATTATGCATCCGTGCTTACTAACTAAACATTTTAAAATAATGGTGCTGACTGCAATTTGCAGAAAATTATATTTTGTAAGCTCATAATAGTTTTATAATAAAACCAGTCACCTTCGAACTCTTTTATTTTCAATTTCTTATTGTAAAAGATATGGCTTCGACCAATCACACAAGAAACCTTGTTGTAGGACAAATAAACAAAACAAAACAATGAAAAATATGCAATGGTTATTAATATATAAGAAAAATATGCAATGGTTATAAATATATAAGAAAAATATGCAATGGTTATAAATTTATAAAATTACGCATGTGTTTTCTTTCCTCGATTTTGATGACGTTTTTGTGCATACATTTACAGCTGCATAAATTTACAGCTGCATAAATTTACAGCTACATAAATTTACAACTGCATACATTTACAACTGCATACATTTACAGTTACCTAAATTTACAGCTGCATAGATATACAACTGCAAACATTTACAGCTGCGTAAATTTTTTTTAATAATTATTGTCACAAAGTACTAGTTTTAAAAGCCAGCCAGGACAACTTTCTTCATGTTGCATAAATTTCCAGCTGCATACATTTACAGCTGCATACATTTCCAGCTGCATACATTTACAGCTGCATAGATTTACAACTGCATACATTTACAACTGCATACATTTACAACTGCTGGCAATTTATTACAGGTGCATGCATCAACAACTGCATACATTTGTGTATGAAGGATAACATTTTTCAGTCTACTTAGGAGTTCCACACGCACTCTGGTAATTAAATAAACTTTAAATTAGATCTCTATAAAAATTGTTTTCAAATGTTATTTTATTAAATCGAATAAATGAATTTAATTTCACAATTTTTGAATCATTTATGAGCTAATATGCACTTAAAATTGAGGTAATTTTGTGCACTTGTCTTTGCAACCGTTGAAAAGAAAGTGGAAAAATTTGTCGCTGAAGATGATTGAAAAGACAACAACAGACTTATGTACCTTTCAGAACATAAAAAAATTCGTTTAAATGCTTTTAAATGTTTTATTCACAAACGGTTGGTTGAAGTCGACTCATTCAGTCGGTTGAAATATGGTCAGTGCACATTCAGGATAATGTCCTCGTGATGACGATGATGATGATGGTGGTGATAATGATAGTGATGGTGATGGTGATGGTGATGGTGATGGTGATGGTGATGGTGATGGTGATGGTGATGGTGATGGTGATGGTGATAGTGATGGAGATGACGATGACGATGACGATGACGATGACGATTACGATTACGATTACAATGACGATGATGACTATGATGACTATGCTGATGATGACAACAATCATGGTTATAATAATTTGTTGATCACAGCTTAGAACAGAAATCATCCAATTAACTATGAAGGTCAAGATAATTGGAAAAATAAAAACAGATAAAACAGTAAAAGATATATCAATGAACAAACAATATCTAAAGCAGTTAAAACCATGGCTTAGCGTAAGCAGTGCAAACTATGGCCTAACTACAGTAAAATCCGTTACTTAGTTTAAGGAGAGGAAACCAGGACTTTACTTAAACAATGAAAATGATGGCTTAGCTCAAGCAGTAAAAATCATAGCTTAGCTTAAATAGTGAAAACCATGGCTTAGCTTAAGCAATGAAAACAATTTTTCAACTTAAGCAGTAAACACATAGCTCAGTTTGAACAATAATAGCAGTTGCACAAGCAATCGTTGAAGCAGAACAGCAACTGATAGTATCAATGTGCAATCAATCAATGTGACAGTAATATTGACAAAACAGCGACAGATGAAACAGCACTGTCAATCTTAACCTAAATAGAACAAAGTCGTACATATCTTTTAATTTCACTAATTCCAATTCCGTATCTAAAAAAGTAAAAATTATTAGACAGCAGACATTTTTATCTCATCCCAATTATACAAAAACATAAGATATTTTAGAGGTCCATTTTCTGTTAGTATAGTGGTAAGCACTGGCTTTAAAAAAAAAGAAGCTAAATCTTCGTTAGTATAGTGGTAAGCAATGCGAGTGAACTCCTTGCTTAAGGGAGCTACGCTGGTGGCGCCGGTGAGGCTCGAACCGCCGGCCTAACAATTGTCAGGCGGACGCTCTACCGCCCTGCCACCAGCGCCTCAGTTAAACGATGGATTAAATCCTGGCCATTTTAGTGTTAAGCATTGTTTTGTTAGAATATAAAATTCATTTTTTTAGTATGGTTTCTTGAAAAATTCAATTTTTGTTAGTATAGCAGTAAGCATTGGCTTTTTAAATGATTAAATCTTTGCCGGTATAGTAGTTAGCTTCAACTTTTTTAAAAGATTCAATTTTTGTTTGTATAGTGGCAAGCACTGTCTTCCTTCTCACAAAATAACATCACTGAAATAAACTCAAATTCTTTCTCGCAGAGAATGCAAAATATTTTTTGAGAGAAAAACATTATTTTATACTTCTTCGTTTTTGATGGGTGACATTTTGTAAGCATTTGAGTTTTTAGATTAAATTTATTTTTACTTTTTTTTTTTTTAGTTTTTTTGCTGGGTGAATTTAAAATATTATTTAATTATTACTTTTAAGTTTTCTTTTTCAACTGCCATCTAGCCAATGTAAGGGAAGATCAGCCAGTAAAATATATGATTTATCGGGGACAATGTTTAAAAAACACTAAACACCATCGTATTGGATTCGACACCTAGTAAAATATATAAGCTGGTAAGAAATCTACAACTATGTACAGTATCTAGGCAATGTTTTAATTCTATATTCGCTGACAGACAAACGAACCAACAAACAGACAGACAAGAAAATGACCTAATTAAAACTTTGTTTTTGAAACTTCTCAAATTTTATGCTTTCATCGTATTCCATGCGTTTTTCACGGCGGAGAGGTTTTACACAATTTCACGTTAAGTGCGTCTGGTTTGGAAAAACTTCTGCGATCCTGTGACGCAAAACGAATTAGTGAAATTAAAAGATGTACGACTTTGTTTCCATTGAAGCCTTCGGATTTTTTTTGTAACGCTGTTTATGAGGCAATTAGCAAAACCATTGTTTGACGTTTGCATAGGAAAACTAAAAGACCGTTCCATAATGTCGTTGAGGCATAACATTACGCAGTTACTTCTGTCATTATAAGCCGCAATGCTGGCTACGCCTGGTTTATCTTATATGTCGATTACTCAAAGAAAAAGTAATAAACACAAATTATGCTTCTTATATTATTTTTCATTTTTATAAAAAAGTTTTATTTTTTTTAAAATTATTAATTTGTATGGAATTTATTTTGAGCTATAAAAAGACATTTTATAAATGAACTGAAAATTGCAGTTTAGTCGTTCTGATGTTTCATATTTTTATTCCAAAAACGTATGAGTCATATCGCGACGACTGCAATTTTGTTTTTAATTCACAGGTTTTTTGAATTTGAAAAATTTAAAAAACACGAATGTTAAAGACGAAAAGAGAACAGATAGAAAGAAAAGAGAAAGAAAAAAAAAGAAAAAAAGAAAAAAAGAGAGAAAGAAGAAAGGCAGAAAGAAAGAGACAGAGAGAAACAAAGAGAGGAATAAACTAAACAAAGAAATATTTAAAAACAAAATTAGGTCGTAAATTGTTTATAGAAGGACTGTTTGATGTTTAGTGTTTGTTTATCAACAATTGGCTTCAATTTTCAATAAGCCTCAAAATTTATGCTGACGCAGTAAATGTCACATGACGACAATAAGCTAGTAATAATAATAATAATAATAATAATAATAATAATAATAATAATAATAATAATAATAATAATAATAATAATAATAATAATAATAATAATAATAATAATAATAATAATAATAATAATAATAATAATAATAATAATAATAATAATAATAATAATAATAATAATAATAATAATAATAATAATAATAATAATAATAATAATAATAATAATAATAATAATAATAATAATAATAATAATAATAATAATAATAATAATAATAATAATAATAATAATAATTATAATAATAATAATAATAATAATAATAATAATAATAATAATAATAATAATAATAATAATAATAATAATAATAATAAAACTAAATTAAATAAAATATGAAATATTATTTTTAATATTATTATAATTGTCATTATTGTATTTTTTAGAACTAGTTAGATTTAAAAACAGGTGAATCGTAGAAAACTTTGTTTTTCACATATCTCTTATATTCTATAATCCGACAGCTTTTAGTATTTGCAATTCATCTTTTGATAATGATAAGTCTTTTTTTTTAAATTAAAAACTTTTAATTAATTTTATTTAATATCTTATTTGGATTCTGTCCAAATTTATTTGAAAATTTAATAAAATGCATTCTCATTAACGGCAATTCAATACACAAAATTTTAGCTCGATTGGATAATGGAAAGTATTGTGTTCTAAGCGTCAAAGGTCCCAACGCATGTCTCGAGGCATGCCTCAAGCAAGCAAGCAAACACGGCGACGTTAATATAAAATATTTAATGCACGTTCAAAAGAACGAGCAAGCACTAAAAAAAAAGTTTAAAAAATCAAACGATCCTATAATCTACGGGATTGTTTTAAAATATTTTCAAACTAATTGAATCAGTGAAGATATAAAATGCAAGGCAGATCAGAAAGAAATTCTTTTTATGTTTTGCCAGAAACTGAACTTTAAACAATTTATAATTTTTAATATCAGGGTTATCAGTGTGAGATAAATATTGTGTTTTATTGTAATAAATTGCTGTTGGATTTAATCATTTCTTCACAAATTATCAAGATTTTAGAGGCCTGATTTAAAAAAATTTCTCAATTATTTGATACGCAAGATTGTGTTTTGTAAATAGTTATTTATTTTTAAATTATAAAAAATATATTATTATGAATTATAATTAATTATAGCCAATGCAAATGAAGGTTTAATCCTTTTCAATGCTAATGCGAGTTTGTTTACTATTCTGTCTATGTTTGAAAATGAACAGCATCATAGTGGCAAGACGTTCAACTATAGACCGAAATGCTGGGTGGATCAAATCTCACCCTCAAAAGGGGGTGCAAAACAGCCTCAAAAACGCTCTTGGTTTTCATTTATACTGAATACACAAATGAAAAAAAAAGACAGCGGTACGGATGTCATCTACATAGACACAAGTGTACAACAATTTTAAACGCGCAATTTTTTAAAAATTAATTTTTTTATCGGTTTTAGTGCATTTTTGAAAAATTGTTTCTAAAAAGGAGCTTAATAATAACACTTAATAATACACACCAGCTGGCTGGCTGGTGAAGAAAATAAATTTGAAAACAAGACACAGTAGAATATTTGGGTTTTCTTGCTTAATATTAATACAAAAAATTAATATTTGAGACGATTAGTTAAACATCTCTTAGCTGTGATTATTTTTATGTAGGTTGAAATTTCCCGATTAGATTCAGTGCTGGAAGAAATTTCTATCTACCAATAAATAATCACTTCTCAGCTACTGTTCAGTTTAGTGAAAATAATAACTATTATGATTTTCATTATAAACAATTTAAACAAAAAATTTAGGATTTTTTTTATCCAAAAATTAAAAAAAAAACTATTTTTAAATCGTAAGTACATATTAAGAAAATAAAAAAACCAAGCATTTTAATGCAGTAGCCAAACTGCGCTGAAGTCCCTTCGATGTAACACAAGTTGATTTTTTTTTTAAAATGTTTACAAAAGCAGTAGCAAAAAAACTATTTCAAAAATTTTTTATTTTTATATCTTCAATTGCAATTTTTCAAATAGTTTTTAATTGGTTCTTAACAAAATGTATTTTAAAATTTGAATTGAAATAACGTACCAGTTCATTATATATATTACCGAAACCAAAAAATAAAAAGGACATTTTTGCAATTAAAATAATATTCTAATAAAATTAATTTTAATTAAAAACAATTTATAAAATATTTAATGGTGTTTTAATGGTTGAAACAAACTATTGGATTTGTTGAAAAACACTTAAAAGGCCATTCCCAGAAACAAAAACAAAATAATTTTCATGAAATGATTGGCATTTTTTATTATTGTTTTCCGTAAAATTTTATTTTAAAAGTGAATTTACGAAAAAGAAAATTGAAAACGGCATTTGTGAAATATTGTGAATTATTACTTTTAATATTTTTTCTTAGAATCACAAAAAATCGGAATAAACATAATTGATCTAGTTAAAAAAGCAGGTTTTTATGAGAAAAAATTTAAGTCGCAATTCTAATAAAACTCGCAATAGAATTTCAAAAGCTCGTGTGAGTAATGCCTAAACATAAAAGCCACTCATGCCAAGTCATCTCGAAAAATTGCACTTCAAACAACGAAACAGCTGACATCAAGACAAGCCACAACAATAAATTTATCGATTTATTACATATATATATATATAAACAATCCGTACAATCTCCAACAAAACATTTGAAGCTAAAAAAAAAAAAAACAAATTTTTTGTTCTGCAGAATTAATGACGTCAAAAAAAGTCCAATGGAGAAAGCGAACGCATCGCTTCGGTGCTCGGCAGTAAACAATGGTTGCCTAGTAACGT
>CAXBUH010000004.1:0-2500 GCA_963978895.1 Erpobdella octoculata | reverse complement strand
ATGCACGCATACATACATGCATACATACCATAGCGCACTCAAAAATATTTTACAAATACAAAAGAGTTGAAACACTTAATCTGTTTTTCGATGAAAAACTTCTAAAAACAGTTTTTTGCCATACGTTTATATTTAAAACCCCAAATATTTTTATGAAAGCAATAGTAGGAAGGCACTAAATATATAAAATGGCTAATAAACAAATATGATTCTGCATCAATCTTTCTGTGATTTTATCTTCAGTTAAACCAGTTTCTGAGTTGAAAACTGATTTTCAATAACGGGACTATTGACAGTGCACGCAACGTTTACAGCTATTCACCAGGGTAATATTTATAAATTCCTTATTTTAACTTTATCACCGTTCTTGCTGGCTTGCCTGAATGTTTGCAAATCTTGAAAGTGAAATTTAACTAACTATCCTTTATCCAATTGAGCTGAAATTTGAAATATAAGTTTACTTCTTATGACGATGCATTTTATTAAATTAAAAGAAATTAAAACAAAAACAAATCAAATACAGTTATATAGATGTGGTCGTATATTAATTTAAAAAATTCGTTTTAAAAGAAATTTTTTGCAATAAATGAAAAACCGACAAATACTGAAAAATCCGAGATTTGTGGGAAAACCTGGTTTTTACAGTTTACTTGATACATACAATACGACATCGCTATCAAATTTTATAACTGTCTAAATTACCTTTTACTTGTTTTGTCTGGCTACTACTATGGTATTCTCTACAATGACATTGAATGTAATCAAACTGAGAATGCGACTGTTAGTACACACATGACAAGAGTGATCGCATTTAATCCGCATTAGCTGAATTGCTATTTTAGTGTCGTCCCGTCTAATCTGCAAAGAATCCGTTTTTTTTATATTTTCGAAAGTTTTTTTATTTTGTCAAAAAATAATTCGGCTAAAAAAAACAATTTTTAAATCTTATTTTTTTTAAATGTGCTTGTTTTCAACGGGTTTCGTCTGGTCAGTAAAATGCTGTTTGGAAAACAGGACAAAACCCGCCTTGTAGTTCTTTGCGTGGGGGGTTGAGTGAGTGGTAAAGAAAAATTACATTCTTCCCTTTTCCATATATGGCATCAAAAAATAATAAATTGTTTTTAGATAAAATAAAAAATGAAATTATTTCAATTGTAACACATTTTCCCGCCAAATAAAAAACTGTTAAAAGGTTTCTACAGAGCATTTTGTGGAGCTGTTAATTTACTGCTAAACGAATATCGAAGATATTTTTTTATTTTTATGTTTTTAAATTTTTTTCTTTGATTTCCGTGTTTTCCAATTTTTTAATTTTTTTTCAAATTTCCACGCACACCACGTGACACTTGGCGGTTGATTAAAATTTAATTTTCTTCTCTTTCAAGCTGACACGTTGCGCACAACAAGCCGCTAATCATCCGACGGGTCTAACTTATTCTTTAAGCTAACCTTGTTCTCGGGGTCGAAGAGAATTATTTAGTGCCGTAGACAGACCGACGGATTGGCCCATTTGGCCGTCCCAGCAGCCTGGCAGGTCCTAAGAAGAATCGAACCTGTCATGAGAAATGAGGACAATGGACCTATCGATTTCATCGTACAAATACAAAAAGCTAAAAAAAATTATTTATTGTTATTATTGTTGTTGTTGATGTCCGCAAGCGCTGTACACGACGTTAAAATTCGTTTTTAGCTATAAATCAAAGATTACAACAACAACAAAAAACTCTAAATAATAAAAATTAATTTTTTATAATTTTATCGATTTTGTGTCTTTCTTCCCGAGCGGCGCCAATCAGGTTAAAACACGTCGGCAGGTTACATATTTTCCTCTCCTCCGCCCATTGAAATGCCAAGCAAGCATTTTTTCATAAATAACAATTTATTCTTTGTCGATGCCCAACAATTCTTTAGAATGCAGACAATAACATATTGACCAGCATTTCCGGCACCTGATGACTCACGACGAAAACAACTGGGTAAGGTTAATTATAGCCGTTGGGGGGAATTCCCAAGAAGTCACCTGACTGACTGACTAGCAGCGCGTAGCTAGCTTTGCAATTGAGAGTAATTCCACGAGTCGATCTCCTATTGGCCGGTCGGCCGGCTGATATGTAATAAACGAAATTAGTAAGAAATAAATAGAAATTGAATACTTTATATAAATGTGTGTGTATTGGGAATTTAGAAAACTATTACAAATACTCGTTCAATGATACAGTACAAGTAACAAATATTACAAACAATTAACAAGTATTACAAGCACTTAACAAATATTACAAACAATTAACAAGTACTACAAACAATTAACAAGTATTACAAACAAATAAAAAATAGTGAAAACAATATAAACGAATGTCAATATATTTGGCATTTGTTTATATTAGAAGGCAAACAAAAAATATTACAAGCCCTTAAGAAATAATACTAAATAAATACTATTTATTATTTATTACAGACAATTTACAAATAACTAAAAAACATATTTGAAAAACCGACAAAT
>CAXBUH010000003.1:180000-182500 GCA_963978895.1 Erpobdella octoculata | reverse complement strand
GTCAAAACAATTATTATAAAAAATAATGTATACGTTTGCTTAGATATATGAAAACAGAAAATGATTTTTACAACTCTATCAAAGTTAAAAAGTGATAAAATGATATTTTATTTAAATTGTTTTTTAAAAATGTAAAACAGTAATATTCGGACAAGAAAAAAGCTTTTGCATTGCTAGTTTCTTGCCTTTGGAGTGGCGTGCAACAACGTTCGACCAGAGGCGATAGCACGCACGCATAAACCGACGCGCTAACGCTCTCGAGACGATTAGAGGCAGCTTTGTGTTTTGTTTTCCCATCTCCTATATATTGCAAAGACCTCACGGCGAGTTGTACACGCATAGCTCAAGGGAAAGTGATTCAACTGTAAGACTTTAAATATTTTACAGTGGCGGTATAACTCTTTCCTTCTATTAACTCTTTGTCGTATTTATTCTTCAATAATTGCTGTTAATAAATAAATTTATGACGTGAATGAAAAACTTTTTTTTCCAAAACTTGATTAATTTCACAAGAACAAATTTATTTTAATCTTTACATTTTCTTTAAATATATTGAAACAAGTAATTTGCAAGATTCTTTGTTTGTGCTTTGTTTGAGTGAAATCTCATCGCCGATCGGAATACCACGACAATCATTTTTAAAACACTTTTCAAACAAAAAATAAATAATTACATCTTTTCTGAATTGAAAATTTAAAATTCGTGCTAGTCCAGTTGTTATTTAAACACTTGTTAGTTTCTCGCGCCCGGTTGTTGACATCTATGTAAACTGTAAACAAACATCGAAGAACTTTTTCGCGCAAAGTTTCATTCTCATCCACCTCACCGTCTCGAATTCATTTGTATAAAAAATAATTTAACAGATAATTATTTCCTCCAAGCAAATTACATGTTTAAAATAGTAAACGCAAATTCAGACTGGGATTAGTAATATTGATCGCCAGAGTTTCGTGGCCGGTTGTCGAACGTTTTTATAACAGTCGCTAGATGACAGGAAAACGACTCGATTTGCATAACACTCCTTTTGTGTTATTAACGATAAATTCAAATTGTACAAGCCACTGATTCATTAAATTATTATTATTATTATTATTATTTAAAACTATGATAATTTAATAAAAGACAGTACGTTGTTTATTCAGAACAGAAATCATTCTTAATAAAATTCATCGTCGGAATAAATACTCATCGCTTATCTTTGTTTACTTTTAAACGCGCCGAGACAAATCAAAACAATTTAATAATGAAAATACGGCATCGCTCAATTAATTGACGATCGTCTAATAAAACAGACAAAATCATGAACGTTAAAAGTTTTTAATCAAAAATATAATTAAAAACCATCTTTTAACAACTGCATTTTAACGCTGGGAAATTTCCGTAATTATTGCAGCGTGAAAGCTCCGAGCAAAGTCGATCGGTTATTACTAGCGATCGGTTGCGTGTAAATGAACAAAAATTGACAAAATAAATTAAAACTTTAATTTATTTTAACAAATACAACGCAAACAAACATTTTTGGGTATTATTATGAATAAAAAAATGTAAATATAAAAATTTTTTTTTAATGTACTAAACAGTAAATAACTATCTAATAATGTAGATAAATGTTAAAAATATATATAAATATGTATAAATAATAAGTATAAATAAAGAGAAATGAAGTAAAACACGCGAGCGCAGAGTCAAAAGTATAAGTCTTACAGTTGAATCACATTCCCTTGAGCTATGCATGTACAACTCGCCGTGAGCCTATTGGAATATATGTGACGGAACAAAACAAAAGCAAGCGAGCGAGTTTATTGCATGCCGTCTCGAAAGCGTACCGCGCAGTTCCCCACCGCGCTATGCGGTGTTCGACTGCGTGCTATCGCCTTTCGTTGCACGGTAATTTTCTCGATGTCGCTTAGCCGTCGCAAGGGCCAAGAGAGCGTTGCGGAGCCGAGAGTCGAGTTGCGGCTCGAATCCGGCGAAAAGGCACGCCGACGAAAGTGTATCGATGTGTGGGACCAGAGCCGAACGCGAACGGACGAGCGTATACAGTTGGTACGAGACAGACGTGTCCTGTCTATTCCGGGCCCGAAACAAACGGGAAACCGGGAGGCGATCGGAAAATTCTCAGCGTTCGGAAAGCTAGCGGTCGTCGATCGCTTGCTGCCATCGCTGCAGACAAATGGTTATCGTTGGTTGAAACTCGTGACGCGCAGAGCCTTTGGTTCTCCGCCTTGTGCACGCCGTCGAACGGCACGGAAAAAGCCTCGGTCCAGCTCGCTGATGTAACCCGTCGGTAGGCAAACCTTGTTAGTGGGTTCTCTTCTAGCAACGTGTTTGTTCAACTGGCAAGTCGCGTCGAAAGAGCTTGAAATGAGCGTTCGATCCGTCGCTGCGAGTCTGACGCGGCGTGCGCTCGTAACGAAGAGTTACCTGGTTGATCCTGCCAGTAGTCATATGCTTGTCTCAAAGATTAAGCCATGCATGTCTAAGCACAAACCTTCACATG
>CAXBUH010000003.1:170000-172500 GCA_963978895.1 Erpobdella octoculata | reverse complement strand
ATGATATTTTATTTAAATTGTTCTTAAAAAAATATAAACAGTAATATTCGGACAAGAAAAAAGCTTTTGCATCGCTAGTTTCTTGCCTTTGGAATGGCGTGCAACAACGTTCGACCAGAGGCGATAGCACGCACGCATAAACCGACGCGCTAACGCTCTCGAGACGATTTGTGTTTTGTTTTCCCATCCCCTATATATTGCAAAGAGCTCACGGCGAGTTGTACACGCATAGCTCAAGGGAAAGTGATTCAACTGTAAGACTTTAATTATTTCACAGTGGCGGTGTGGCATTTTTTTTATTCTTCAATGATTATTGTTATTAAATTAATTAACGATAAATTACAATAATTATTAAACATTAAAACAATTGTTATATAAAATAATGTATACGTTTATAATAATAACTATTAAACGTCAAAACAATTATTATAAAAAATAATGTATACGTTTGCTTGGATATATGAAAACAGAAAATGATTTTTACAACTCTATCAAAGTTAAAAAGTGATAAAATGATATTTTATTTAAATTGTTTTTTAAAAATGTAAAACAGTAATATTCGGACAAGAAAAAAGCTTTTGCATTGCTAGTTTCTTGCCTTTGGAGTGGCGTGCAACAACGTTCGACCAGAGGCGATAGCACGCACGCATAAACCGACGCGCTAACGCTCTCGAGACGATTAGAGGCAGCTTTGTGTTTTGTTTTCCCATCTCCTATATATTGCAAAGACCTCACGGCGAGTTGTACACGCATAGCTCAAGGGAAAGTGATTCAACTGTAAGACTTTAAATATTTTACAGTGGCGGTATAACTCTTTCCTTCTATTAACTCTTTGTCGTATTTATTCTTCAATAATTGCTGTTAATAAATAAATTTATGACGTGAATGAAAAACTTTTTTTTCCAAAACTTGATTAATTTCACAAGAACAAATTTATTTTAATCTTTACATTTTCTTTAAATATATTGAAACAAGTAATTTGCAAGATTCTTTGTTTGTGCTTTGTTTGAGTGAAATCTCATCGCCGATCGGAATACCACGACAATCATTTTTAAAACACTTTTCAAACAAAAAATAAATAATTACATCTTTTCTGAATTGAAAATTTAAAATTCGTGCTAGTCCAGTTGTTATTTAAACACTTGTTAGTTTCTCGCGCCCGGTTGTTGACATCTATGTAAACTGTAAACAAACATCGAAGAACTTTTTCGCGCAAAGTTTCATTCTCATCCACCTCACCGTCTCGAATTCATTTGTATAAAAAATAATTTAACAGATAATTATTTCCTCCAAGCAAATTACATGTTTAAAATAGTAAACGCAAATTCAGACTGGGATTAGTAATATTGATCGCCAGAGTTTCGTGGCCGGTTGTCGAACGTTTTTATAACAGTCGCTAGATGACAGGAAAACGACTCGATTTGCATAACACTCCTTTTGTGTTATTAACGATAAATTCAAATTGTACAAGCCACTGATTCATTAAATTATTATTATTATTATTATTTAAAACTATGATAATTTAATAAAAGACAGTACGTTGTTTATTCAGAACAGAAATCATTCTTAATAAAATTCATCGTCGGAATAAATACTCATCGCTTATCTTTGTTTACTTTTAAACGCGCCGAGACAAATCAAAACAATTTAATAATGAAAATACGGCATCGCTCAATTAATTGACGATCGTCTAATAAAACAGACAAAATCATGAACGTTAAAAGTTTTTAATCAAAAATATAATTAAAAACCATCTTTTAACAACTGCATTTTAACGCTGGGAAATTTCCGTAATTATTGCAGCGTGAAAGCTCCGAGCAAAGTCGATCGGTTATTACTAGCGATCGGTTGCGTGTAAATGAACAAAAATTGACAAAATAAATTAAAACTTTAATTTATTTTAACAAATACAACGCAAACAAACATTTTTGGGTATTATTATGAATAAAAAAATGTAAATATAAAAATTTTTTTTTAATGTACTAAACAGTAAATAACTATCTAATAATGTAGATAAATGTTAAAAATATATATAAATATGTATAAATAATAAGTATAAATAAAGAGAAATGAAGTAAAACACGCGAGCGCAGAGTCAAAAGTATAAGTCTTACAGTTGAATCACATTCCCTTGAGCTATGCATGTACAACTCGCCGTGAGCCTATTGCAATATATGTGACGGAACAAAACAAAAGCAAGCGAGCGAGTTTATTGCATGCCGTCTCGAAAGCGTACCGCGCAGTTCCCCACCGCGCTATGCGGTGTTCGACTGCGTGCTATCGCCTTTCGTTGCACGGTAATTTTCTCGATGTCGCTTAGCCGTCGCAAGGGCCAAGAGAGCGTTGCGGAGCCGAGAGTCGAGTTGCGGCTCGAATCCGGCGAAAAGGCACGCCGACGAAAGTGTATCGATGTGTGGGACCAGAGCCGAACGCGAACGGACGAGCGTATACAGTTGGTACGAGACAGACGTGTCCTGTCTATTCCGGGCCCGAAACAAAC
>CAXBUH010000003.1:160000-162500 GCA_963978895.1 Erpobdella octoculata | reverse complement strand
ACGGCGAGCTTTCTCGTCGGATTCGGTGGAGGTGACGGACTCTTATCGACTGTGCATCGATCTCCCTGCCTTTCCTGAAAATAGTAAATCATTTTTTCAAACTATGCCAAAGTTACGGTGATAAAATGATATTTTCCTTAAATTTTTCTTTAAAAATTTAAACAAGGAAAAAAGCTTTTGCATCGCTAGTTTCTTGCCTTTGGAGTGGCGTGCAACAACGTTCGACGATAGCACGCACGCGTAAACCGACGCGCTAACGCTCTCGAGACGATTAGATGCAACTTTTTGTATACGTTTATAATAATTATTAAAGATTAAAACAAGTATTATAAAGATTAATGTATACGTTTGCTTAGATATATGAAAACAGAAAATGATTTTTTCAACTCTATCAAAGTTACGGTGATAAAATGATATTTTATTTAAATTGTTCTTAAAAAAATATAAACAGTAATATTCGGACAAGAAAAAAGCTTTTGCATCGCTAGTTTCTTGCCTTTGGAATGGCGTGCAACAACGTTCGACCAGAGGCGATAGCACGCACGCATAAACCGACGCGCTAACGCTCTCGAGACGATTTGTGTTTTGTTTTCCCATCCCCTATATATTGCAAAGAGCTCACGGCGAGTTGTACACGCATAGCTCAAGGGAAAGTGATTCAACTGTAAGACTTTAATTATTTCACAGTGGCGGTGTGGCATTTTTTTTATTCTTCAATGATTATTGTTATTAAATTAATTAACGATAAATTACAATAATTATTAAACATTAAAACAATTGTTATATAAAATAATGTATACGTTTATAATAATAACTATTAAACGTCAAAACAATTATTATAAAAAATAATGTATACGTTTGCTTAGATATATGAAAACAGAAAATGATTTTTACAACTCTATCAAAGTTAAAAAGTGATAAAATGATATTTTATTTAAATTGTTTTTTAAAAATGTAAAACAGTAATATTCGGACAAGAAAAAAGCTTTTGCATTGCTAGTTTCTTGCCTTTGGAGTGGCGTGCAACAACGTTCGACCAGAGGCGATAGCACGCACGCATAAACCGACGCGCTAACGCTCTCGAGACGATTAGAGGCAGCTTTGTGTTTTGTTTTCCCATCTCCTATATATTGCAAAGACCTCACGGCGAGTTGTACACGCATAGCTCAAGGGAAAGTGATTCAACTGTAAGACTTTAAATATTTTACAGTGGCGGTATAACTCTTTCCTTCTATTAACTCTTTGTCGTATTTATTCTTCAATAATTGCTGTTAATAAATAAATTTATGACGTGAATGAAAAACTTTTTTTTCCAAAACTTGATTAATTTCACAAGAACAAATTTATTTTAATCTTTACATTTTCTTTAAATATATTGAAACAAGTAATTTGCAAGATTCTTTGTTTGTGCTTTGTTTGAGTAAAATCTCATCGCCGATCGGAATACCACGACAATCATTTTTAAAACACTTTTCAAACAAAAAATAAATAATTACATCTTTTCTGAATTGAAAATTTAAAATTCGTGCTAGTCCAGTTGTTATTTAAACACTTGTTAGTTTCTCGCGCCCGGTTGTTGACATCTATGTAAACTGTAAACAAACATCGAAGAACTTTTTCGCGCAAAGTTTCATTCTCATCCACCTCACCGTCTCGAATTCATTTGTATAAAAAATAATTTAACAGATAATTATTTCCTCCAAGCAAATTACATGTTTAAAATAGTAAACGCAAATTCAGACTGGGATTAGTAATATTGATCGCCAGAGTTTCGTGGCCGGTTGTCGAACGTTTTTATAACAGTCGCTAGATGACAGGAAAACGACTCGATTTGCATAACACTCCTTTTGTGTTATTAACGATAAATTCAAATTGTACAAGCCACTGATTCATTAAATTATTATTATTATTATTATTTAAAACTATGATAATTTAATAAAAGACAGTACGTTGTTTATTCAGAACAGAAATCATTCTTAATAAAATTCATCGTCGGAATAAATACTCATCGCTTATCTTTGTTTACTTTTAAACGCGCCGAGACAAATCAAAACAATTTAATAATGAAAATACGGCATCGCTCAATTAATTGACGATAGTCTAATAAAACAGACAAAATCATGAACGTTAAAAGTTTTTAATCAAAAATATAATTAAAAACCATCTTTTAACAACTGCATTTTAACGCTGGGAAATTTCCGTAATTATTGCAGCGTGAAAGCTCCGAGCAAAGTCGATCGGTTATTACTAGCGATCGGTTGCGTGTAAATGAACAAAAATTGACAAAATAAATTAAAACTTTAATTTATTTTAACAAATACAACGCAAACAAACATTTTTGGGTATTATTATGAATAAAAAAATGTAAATATAAAAATTTTTTTTTAATGTACTAAACAGTAAATAACTATCTAATAATGTAGATAAATGTTAAAAATATATATAAATATGTATAAATAATAAGTATAAATAAAGAGAAATGAAGTAAAACACGCGAGCG
>CAXBUH010000003.1:72500-132500 GCA_963978895.1 Erpobdella octoculata | reverse complement strand
AATGAAAAAAAAAGTAGCTTAAAGAGTGAAATATTGTTTTGCAAGAATCGGCCCACACTCGGCTAAAAAGAATACTTAAACCTTAAAATTTAAAATGTTACCAAACTTCGTTTGTTTTTGACAACCCGACTCTGACCTTGCAGTCTAAAAGCTCTTCTGGACTGGTGAGCCAAGGCAAGGATTGTCTCAAAACCTACCTGTACCTCTTTGGCGCCGAGAGATCGAGACAGACGAACAAGATCGTTAACCCGGTGCAAGAAGAAAGCATATTTGAATGAAATCAATGTGACATTCAATGCATACTTGAATAACACAAATATGACATTCAATGCATACTTGAATAACACAAATATGACATTCAATGCATATAAGATAACAACAGAAATTCAGAAGAAAAAAAACATTAGCAGATATCGGGTATATGAATCTTATAGTGAAATTTATTTTTAGAGTGTAATAAACTTCAGAACGCTCGCTTTGGGGACGTTTTGATTCTAAAGGAATTATTTTAAATAAACTCATTCGAACACTGCATCCAGAAAACTTTGAAAATATAAATTATTACACGATGTATTCTTTCAGAAACACAGGATAGGATGCAAACTCTAATGATAACAGGCAACATTGACAAATGACAATAAATTAGAAAAAAATGACAATTTATGTTTTCAAATGTTCGCCAATTAGACTCTCCAACAGAAGATCCACGTCCAATAAAAGAGCAATTGAGACAAGATATGAACTTAGTGCTATCTTCTTATGGCTTGTCATCTAATCTCTCTGGAGCACAGGCTGACGTGAGGGCAGCAACAGCTTCTGCACAACTGGCAATCAGGCTGCACAGCTCTTTGCTTTGCTCGACGTCTGTTGATTTTTTTAGCAGATTTGAAGCCCAGTCCATCTTTTCCAAAACAACTGCGAGAGACTCCTTAATCTTTCCAGAATCCGACCAATGGCCGTGGTGGTGGTGACAGTGAGACTGGGGTGGATGATAGCAGTGCTGATGAACCGGACAATAATCTGGCTGATGCGGGGCACCGAAAGATGGTGCAAAAGATGGAGGGGCTGCAGACCCAGCAGGTTGATTGTTGCATACATCAGAGCTTTGACTTGAAGTTGGATCTTTAGGCTAACAAATAAATATCGATCTAAGATTAAATTCACCAAAATAAGAATTATTTGCATTGTATTAATGTCAATCTTCATGCATTTGGCACAAGTTCAATTGAAACAAATTGTTAATGGCACATTAAAGCCCTATGTCTTAAATGAACAATAAAACGATTATTTAAAAATATAATATTTCCATGAAATAATCGCTTAAACAAAAAACCTTGATAGTAGGGCATATGGTGAGCATGGCGCAACGAGCCCTCGAACCAGTCTCATCCGAAGACACTCTGGGAGGATCACATTTCCTTAACGACCCTAGAGCAGTACAGCTCTCTATTTGAGTCGATCCGGTGTCTGGTCTTCCCATTCTCATCATTCCACTCGACATGTTCCCACTCACCGCCCCCCCCCCCCCATTCTAAGATATGTACATACTTTTTCGAACTTTATAAACCTGTAAACTATTATAAAAGTTCATAACTGGATAAGGCAGCGGATTTCGCCCCCACTCTCAAATTCTATGATATGTACCTACTTTTTCAAGCCTGTTAACCATTATACAAGTTCATAACTGGATAAGGCAGCAGATTTCGCCCCCCCCCCCAAATTCTAAGATACGTACCTATTTTTTCGAACCTGTGTACAAGTTCATAGCTCGATAAGGCAGGAATTTTGCCCCCCTCTGTGAGCCGGAGCGCCTGAGTACCAAGAAAGAGAGCTGGCGAACTTGTCTGTTGAAATATAAGTGTAGAATTTGTAATTCTTTTTTTTTGCTTATAAGTGAATTTTATTTTAATTGTCGGAATAAAACGTTTTGGCTTATTAAACTAATTGATATGTAAACTAAATCCTTATCTTTGATGAAATGTTTGTTAATATTTTTATTAGAAAATTATTTTTATTATTACTTTCCAATTATTAAAATTAAAATTTTGTCTTCCTAGTTAGTAATTATTTTTTTTACAAACTGTTGTTATTTCCATTTTATAAGCTTTTTAAAAACAAAATCATTATAAACAAATTAACCTGGTTGATTCATCCAATACCACTGCACTTTAGAATACCCGACCCAATTCTTTACTGCTTCGTGGGTAAGAAAAGGCTCTGCCAACTCATCACTAGAGAACGTGGCCAAATCTGCTTTTCTGCTAAGGCAGTGGTCTCTGGCATCAAACCAAGTACTCTCGTTTTGAATCTTCTCATAGCACTTGCCATTGATCGTCTGTTGAACCAAACTGTTTGACAGGCACGGATCTGGTGAATAAAATATAAACAAAAACTTTTATTTTTAACTAATACATATGTTGTTCTTTTATGTTTTATGCTTAATGAGAATAAAACAATTAAATCATTAAATGGATTCAATTAAAAAAATACATCATTTTCTCTCGCTCACCAGGTCTTGTACAAATGAAATAAAACTTCCAAGAGGGCAATCCTTTCTTCATTTTACCTCTTTCCAGGTAGACATAGTGGAAATCTTCATTTATTGCTTCCCTCACTAGTGGGTATGGTTCTGAGTAGAATGTTCACTGATTAACCCGCTATTGTTTGCTCATTGGTTAATTTAATAACACGTAATAGTTTATTTATTATTTAAATTTAAATATTAAACGAAACTCGTATTTTAATCAAACAAATAATGTTCAATAAAAGTCTAATATTTGCTTATTGTTTTATTTAATAATATATTATAGTTTATTTATTATTTAAATTTAAATATTAAACGAAACTCGTATTTTAAGCAAACAAATAATGTTCAATAAAAGTCTAATATTTGCTTATTGTTACGTTACCACTTGATACGGACGTAGGGCCATTGTGTTTCTTTTTTCTGAGATTCAGAAATACAGGAAATTTCATGACGGATTTATAACTCAACAGGTAACTGTACAAATACTTATGGCGAGTTTTGTCGATATTCTCTAGAGGTTGACCCCCGGACTGGGCACAAGTAACTGCGGCTTGACTGGGCTCGTTGACCCCTGGCCACATGACGTCGGTGTAAAAACACAAATTGATATTTTTGAAGCATTGTTCTATTCTTGAGTCTGTTGATGCTTTTTTGGCAAAAGCTGCACAGAAAAAAACCCAAATTGTTTTAATCTTAATATCAGTTTTTTGAAACTTTAAAATAATAATATAATATAATACAATTTTATCAAAATTTTCAGCTTTCCCTACCCTAATACTGACATTCAAATTGTAAATAATTAGTTACTCTGTTAACCGGATTGTTAAAAAACAAATTAAAACAATTAAAATCCATAAACAAGTAATACCTTACAGGCAGGTTATCTGATTTACCTGCAATAGTTAATAGTGCAGTCGGAAAAAATCCAAAAGTCATGGCCATGCCTTAACAAAAGCTGAGCTGGTGAACAGTCGGAATACGTTTTGTGGAAGTCTTGAGACAGAAACTCACACCAAACGATCGTCTAAAGTAAATAAAAACACTGCAAAAGGTTCTTTATGGATAGTTCAAAAATTACTGCGTGTAGCTATAATTAAGTAGATGTTAATTTCGATGATTTCTCTTTAAAAGTAAATTTCCAACACGTTTTCTTCCTCTTTCAGCTGCTAGCTGACTAAAATAAGTTTGCTTACTGACTTTCAATTGTGTGCGACAATTTCTCTTGTTTGCTATTGTTATTTCAAGTGAAGCAATTACTAAATAAAATAGTTATAACATTTGTTTATAACTTTTTATGACAATTATCTCAGAGTGAACTTTATTCTGAAATGGCGTTGGCATCATTAAAGTCCTCGATTGCCTAGCATGTAATTTAGAAATATACATATATATGTATATATAAACATTATATACTTGCCTGGGTGGCCAATTAAGTTTGATAAAATTGAAATATGCAAATTATTTTTTATGAATTTCTGTAAAAAAAATAGTTATGAAAATATGCCGATTCTCAATAATTGTTTGCTTTGTTCATTTAAATTTTGTTTTTTTTTTATATAATTATTGATAATTTTAGGTTACGAATTCAGATGTAAATAAGTGCTCTAAAAACTGCTTTTATAGAAAGTTTTTTTGCGAATCTTTAAGAGACAAAACAACTGAGTTTATTTTTTGCAGTTCATCTTGAAAATACATTCAAAATCTTTTCTTTGTTCCCATTCTAACTCCATTGCCGCAAGATTGGAAAAAAATGAAAATAAAGAAAAAAAAACAAAACCAAATTTCCGTAGCAACTGCTTTCATTTTTTGAAAATTAAAATTTAAAAAACCTTTAAACTAATTAGCTACGCAAACAATTTTTTGCCCAAAAGCAAATCCAGTATATTGTGTTTGTTATTTCTCATCAAAATAATATCACAATATTTTCTAATGAAAACACGTCGATACATCAATATTTAATTATAACGAAATAAAAGCAGTTTCGTTTCTTGCAAAAAAAAAACAAATTTAAAAATTAAACAATAGAAATTATAAAACCATGCAATAATCGTTTATTTTAATAATGTATTATTATTATTTATATTGTTTACTTTATTATCCTTTATTATTATTATTTTATTCTTATATTAAAAAATTAATCGTCTATTTTTTTAAAGTTTTTTGGGTGCAAATATGAAGGTTTAAACTTTTTTATCAAAAATTTTCAAATCATATTTTAAGAGAAAAGTTTCATTCGTAATATTCCTAATTATTTGTTATTAATCATAATTTCAATAAAATAAAAACAGCAAGTATAAAATTTATTATCGTTTAAATATTATCATATTTTTGTTGCAGTAATAAATTATTTTCAAATAAAGATAATGTTGTAAGAAGTTGTGTAATATTATTGTATTTGTTTTCTAAAAGTTTCGCTGATTACTGGAACTGTAAACTTACACTTTTTGCAACTGTAAAATTACACTTACTTCAACTGTAACCTTACACATACTGAAACTGTAAACTTACACCTACTGTCAGCTTGAACATTATTTCTGTATTAATTTCAGTTTTTTCCCCATCATACACCTATTTTTGTCACAAATGAGACAAAATTAACTCATCAAATCATTGTTGTCATTCATAATAAAACATTGCGTTTATAACTATTAAGAGACATAAATAGAATGTATATAAATATATAGAATGTATATAAATATATATATATATAAAAAAAATAAACGAATTAAAACTAATTTTTGACAATTCTTCTAATAAAAAATAGTTTTTCTGATCACCGCAATCTAATTTCACTGATATTTCTTATTAAGATTACCTTTTTTTCCGATGACGCCGGAACAGAATCACAATCATCAGTAAAATTAAAGAAACTCCTATCGTGAGAAAGAATGTGATCACAATCGCTGTTGTGGTTCCTACAAATTAAATTATAAAAATGCATTAAATCTAAATTTGAAACATTGAAAAAAATAAAACAAACATAAAACATCATCTTGCAAACAAATAAAGATATTGAAATTTCATTTTGGTGTTAGAGCAGATGAGCCAGAGCTGTATAAGGACTGAGTTGTGAATTTGGAACCCCACAGCAAATAGGATCAACCAAAAATAAAAACCATTCAAATTTTTAAAACAATAAAGATGATTGTCACGCCCGTGTGAAATACAGCGTGCATGCCTATCCATTGTATATTGTAGTGCACGGCGTAGGTGTTAAGTATGTGCTGCGGTAGCCTAAAATTTTGAATATGCGCGTATTAATACATCGTTCGATATATTCGTTATAAAAAGTTAATAATGTTACCTTGATTTGGAGTTATGCTTGTGCGAGTTTCCCCTGACTGTGTACTATCTGTTGATGATAATAAATTTTAGTTATACTTTATTTTTTAATCAAAAACTTTTATTTGGCTGCCAGATTTGCCTAACTGAACTTTCATCAGATTAAAATGGTTGGCCAAGCAAGATCCAAACAAATAACTGACCAATAAGCAAGTTACAAACAAATAACTGACCAGCACTGCCAGTTATAAATGCAATAAAAGTCTTGTGCCACTTTTTTTTAATTTTCAATGACACATGTTATAAGACCATTTAAATACAAAACAATTTAAAGTAATTTCAGCATTTTTAAATAAATGTTAAAAAAACGACTTATCAGTGTAAACAATTTGATTCAGTTATACAAATAAATAAAAACCAATAATTTATAACTACCATGGTTGTTAACGCTACCTTTTCAAAGTAGCGCCGCTCTTCGCTACCAGTCTTAATAGTAGCGCGCTACCGCTCCCGCTACTGAAGTTTATAAGTAGCGTCACAGTTCAGATAAAAATTTACAAGATCATTAATTTACAGTTAAAATACTAAATTAAATAAACCAATCAATATATATTCGTTATAAAAAGTTAATAATGTTACCTTGATTTGGAGTTATACTTGTGCGAGTTTCCCCTGACTGTGTACTATCTGTTGATGATAATAAATTTTAGTTATACTTTATTTTTTAATCAAAAACTTTTATTTGGTTGCCAGATTTGCCTAACTGAACTTTCATCAGATCAAAATGATTGACCAAGCAAGAACCAAATAAAAAGATGACCAATAAGCAAGTTACAAACAAATAATTGACCAGCACTGCAAGTTATAAATGCAATAAAAGAATTATGAAACAACTATATTTCGCATTACATCCTCAAATGTATTAATTGTTTTGTATTAAAAATTTACAAAACCATTATTTTACAATTATATTACTACATTAAATAAACCAGTCAATATATATTCTTTATAAAAAGTTAATAATGCTACCTTGACTTGTGCGAGTTGTGCTTGTGCGAGATTCCTCTGACCGTGTTGATGATAATAAATTTTAGTTAAACTCGGTTTTTAATAAAACACTTTTATTTGGCTGCCAGATTTGCCTAACCAAACTTTCATCAGATTAAAATGGTTGACCAAGCAAGAACCAAATAGAAAGATGACCAATAAGCAATTTACATATGAAGAACTGACCAGCACTGCAAGTTATAAATGCAATAAAAGTATTGTGCCACTTCTTCTTAATTTTCAATGACACATGTTATAAGACCATTTAAATACAAAACAATTTAAAGTAATTTCCGCATTTTTAAATAAATTTAAATAAACGACGTATCAGTGTAAACAATTTAATTCAGTTATACAAATATACGCTCGTCGATCAATCAGATTTCATGCATACTTCAAATAGAAACTAATACATTGGAAATTATTTAATTGATATAAACAACATAATTTTGTTTTTGAATAAAAGTAGCCATAGCGAATAGCGCTGAGAACAGCTAAAAAATGTAGCGGCGCTACCATCGAGATCTTCTCAACCAATAGTAGCGCCGCTACCGCTACCTTAAAAATAGCACCGCTACAGTAGCGGTAGCGCGGCGCTACCACTCTTAACAACCCTGATAACTACATTACTAAATTACATTAGCCAGTCAAGAATTATTTGTTATAAAACGTTATGTAATTGTAATCACGTTACCTCTACTTGGAGTTGTGTTCGTGCGAGTTCCCTCCGACTCTGGATTGTCTGTTGATGATAATAAATTCTTGTTAAACTTTTATCTTTAATCAAAATCTGTTATTTGGTTGCCAGATTTGACTACTAAAACTTTGATCAAACTGAAACTAAGGAAAAACCAAATAAAGACCTGACAAAGCATGTGCTACCAGTACTTACTACAAGTTAAAAATTAGAAACTGACCAATATACTACAAACACTGCAAAATCACAAACAAAAAACTGACCAATATATTATAAGGATGCAAGTTAAAAATTTATAAAAATTAAAAAAGTTTCAACCTTTGAGTTGATCAATATCAAAATAAACTTATTTCTCGTTGCACAGCTATTAGCAATTTAAGATAACAATTAACACACTAAATATGTTAAAAATTTATTTGACTCACTTTTCATGCAAATTATGCAAAGCAGTTTTGCTCCAGTGATAAAATACCATTTGCTACTGTACGTACCGAAGACAATATAGGGAATCTCATTTTTAGTTGGCTGATGATTAGTATCATTCCAATTTGCATAAAGTATACCTAAAATTAACCAAAACTGTGTATAATAACATGAATATATTACACTTGAATGTCATTGCATCTCCGTACTTTCATTTGATTTTTTCCATCTGCAACCTTCTTCATTGCACGTCATGTGGAGATAACAGTGATTATAATAACCGCTTCCGAGGTCACGGAAGAACTGATGTACTTCGTTTTGAACACTTTCAGAATAAATTTCCAAACCCCAATACGGTTCTTTACATCGATTTGCATAATAATAATAATTTTCATCAATCATGTAACAATATTCCTTGTAACACTCTTTTCCAACGACTGTGGCAAACGTATTCAACAAAATGAAAAATCCTTTGGAAATAAATAATTTTCTATCAACGCAATAATATGTATGCGCAAATTTAAACAAACAAAAAAACAAACCTAAAAGTGAGAAATCCAACAGTCGCATCTTTGAGTTTACTTTTTACTATGAAGAAATAAAAACTATTTAATTTTGGTTAGTCATTTTCTTTGGATGACAAAGAAAATGAAGATACGAATTTTCTCTCTCTTTTCTTTTTCTCTTTTTTATCTTACCTTTTTTCTGATTTGACGATTATTTGTGAAAGAATATCTCCTTGCATATAATTTCTGTTTTCCTCTAGAGAAACCCAGACAGAAAAAAGTAAAATTTTACCATGAATGGATGAACTTTACACTTTTTAGACACTGCCGTAAAAAGAACATTCTCTATCGTAATTTTTTAAAACACCCATCAGAAGAAAATAGAAGAAAATTCATAACTTGTCGCAATAAATTTAAATCCTTAAAAACAACCACAATCAAACAACACTACTCTTCTAAATTTGAATCTTTTGAAGGTAATATTAATGCAATCTGGAAATTGATAAAGAATTTACTAGGCCAATTCAAATCAAAAGAGCATCAGGAAAATTTTCTCACAAATGATGGATCCGAAATAAGTTCACCTTCTCTGATTGCTGATATGTTTAACAAGTATTTCTCAAACATTGGGTCAAGCCTTGCAAAACAAATTCACTCTCAGGGTTCTTATTTCACTGACTTCCTCAAGAACCAAGTGGTCGATTCCATGAATGTCACAACAGTAACATCAACTGAAATCCTCAAAATTGCAAAAAGTTTAAAAACATCTAGAAGTTGTGGTCCAGATGGTATTGATCCTCTAATAGCAAGTCAATCTATCCAACTAATTGTCTCTCCTCTAACATCTCTGATCAATAGTTCCCTAACATTTGGAATATTTCCTGACCAATTGAAAATTGCTAAAGTTGTTCCACTTCATAAATCTGGTGAAAAAAATAATGTAACAAATTATCGGCCCATTTCAATATTATCTTATTTTTCCAAATTCTTTGAAAAAGTTATGCACACAAGATTATACAGTTACCTATCAAAGTTTTCTCTCCTTTCACCATACCAATACGGATTTAAAAAAAACCACTCCACATACAAGCCACTAGTTGTTCTTCAATCCAAAATCGCTGAAGCTCTAGATCAAGGAAACTTTGGCATTGGCCTATTCCTAGACCTTGCAAAAGCATTTGACACTGTAAATCGCTGAAATACTATTGAAGAAGCTTGAGTACTATGGAGTCCGGGGAGTTCCTCTTGACTGGTTTCGGGATTACATGAAGAACCGATCACAATATGTCTGCTACAACAATGTGTTATCACAATCTTAACCCATCAACTGTGGCGTACCACAGGGTTCTATATTGGGTCCACTCCTATTTATTATATATATCAATGACTTACCTTTAATTTCTAACCTGTTCAGTTTTTCTTTATTTGCTGATGACACTAGTCTGTTTGCTTCTGGTGACAATTTGAACATTTTATTTGACAGCGGTAATAATGGTCTCATATGTATTTATGATTGGTTTTGTGCCAATAAGCTTTCTTTAAATGTAAAAAAAACCAACTATATCATATTTCATCCAAAGAGTAAATCTATTATTACAAATTCATGTCTCAGCATTTCTGGTGTTTCTATTACCCGTGTCACCTCATATAGATTTTTAGGCGTGTTTCTTGATCAACATTTAACATGGACTGATCACATTAAGCATGTTAAATCTAAAGTTTCTAAGTATTTTGGAATTATGTATAGATTACGTCGTTTTATAGACACAAAAACTTGTATTATGTTGTATTATGCATTTGTCTTTCCCTATATTTCTTACTGCAATATTGTTTGGGCTTCTAATTACCCAACTCGTCTTCTTTCTTTACACATTTTGCTCAAACGACTCATCCGTATTATTTTTTTCTTACATCCTCTTTCTTCTTGTAAGTCAAAATTTACTGAACATAAGCTTTTAAACATTTATCAAGTCAATCTGTTTCAAATTGGTTCTTTTATGTATAAATATTCTAATTCTACTCCACCTCAATCCTTTCATGATTTCTTCTTAAAGTCGTCCGATATTCATACTTATTTTTTGCGATCATCTAATCTTTTCCGTCCAGAATTTTCAAACACAAGACTAAAAACCTTCTCTATTAAATGTTTACGTCCGCGTACATATTCAGTCATCCCTATTTCAATACAGTCCTCTGAGTCCTTTTCATTATTTAAATCTCGTCTTAAATCTCACTTATTAAAATTATAATATATTCTATCATCTCAGATTCGAACGTGTATTGTTTAGGTATATTGTATATTATTAAATGTTAAATTTGGTTATTTTGTTCATCTCAGTAATTTATTTCAGTTATTTTACCATTCTAAATTGATTGTATTGTATGTACCTGTATTATTATTATTTGTAAATGTTTCATCTGCACTGGTCATCCTCAAGCGAGATTCATCTCTTCTGATGTTCCTTTTGGGCACTACTCATTCATTTTTTGTTGCATGCTTTTATTTCAATTTTTATGTGTTTCTTTAATGTGTTTTTGTATGCCCAATAAACAATAAACAATAAAAAAAACAATAGGTGCTCGACTGGAAAATAGCACGGTAATTGGGAAATTAGAGTTGTTACATTCTAAGCTGGAATTTTAGAAACTTTCTAAATTTTATCACTATTTGTAAAATGGCTATCTTTAGTTTTAAATAAAAATGCAAATTTAATAAATATATTTGCTGATGAAACTATTAAGTTCTAGCAATCTTAGAAAAGTTAGTTTTTTGAAGAAGTTCTTGCGACACCGTTTGCCATCATAGATGATGCACATAAAGTTTATCATGGACATGGCATCTGCCATGTCACAAACACCAACGATCTTCTCGGCTTTCCTTGGATTGAACATCTTCCAGAGTTCAAACTGTTTGCCAAGAAGTTCATGATCCAAACGGTTACAAATGACGACTTGGATAGCAAGAGAAAAATCCTGATAGAAGAACTCAAAACTCGGTTTTCAGATGTTTTCAAAGCCGAGTTAGGATGCTGCACTAAAACAAAAGCAACATTACAAGTCAACCCAGGGAAACAACCGATATTTAAAGGCCGACGCTCTGTGCCTTTTGCAGCTAAAACCGTAATTGAAGAAGAGTTAAACCGATTACAACAACTAGGGGTCATCACTCCTGTGAACCACTCACAATGGACAGCACCGATTGTAGTCGTGAAGAAAACGAATGGAAAGATTAGACTCTGTGCTGACTTCTCAACAGGTTTGAATGATGCACTGATGCTACACCAACACCCACTCCCAACAGCTGAAGAAATTTTCACTAAACTGAATGGTGGTAAAATTTTTTCTCAAATTGATTTTGCCGAGGCTTATTTACAGGTAGAGCATGCTAGATGGAATTTCCTCTGCCGGCTGATTCAGACTTTCCTGAAGATTTGAATAGCATTGATCTTGTTTCGGACAACTTCTTTCTGGCAAGAAGACCTCAACGTAGGCCGAGTTCTCGACTTCTGGTTTTGAGATGGTGTTGACGAACGGCTGGACTGCTGATACTACTGCTGTTGGTTTGTTGTTGACAGTGCGGATTGATGTTGCCCTTGCGTGTTTTGTTGTTGATTGTAGAGGAGGATCAGCGAGCTGTAACACTGGACTTGTTCGATGAGAAACAACAGCTTGAGTTCTGCTGCTTTCTATCGGCTGGTTTAAAGACTGTCGCTTGGATCGATGTCTCTTAGGACGACTTCCGAGACTTTTTCTTCTGTTTATTATTTCAGTATAAATAAAAAAAAATTAATTAATTAATAATTGCTTAAATTAAAATATTGTTTTTTAGTTTAAATAATAATAATAATCTGAAATTCTTTTTCGCCGCAATATACGTGACTTGATACATCTAAGTGTACTTATAATCATTTGTAATTTTGTCGATGATGACTCTGAAATTGTTCAGTAATAAGAAGCACATGAACAGACGAGCAAAGCTATTTTCATAGCTATAATTAATCGCTTTCGTCGTAAACTTGTTTGTTGTAACATTTTTCTGGTGATTTTCCAAAGTTTGCCCAGCTAATAGTTACTGCACATTTTTTGTTCAGGAAGTCTTTTAACAATTTTTGAGACTGGAATGTTTTTGTGAAGTGTTTAGTTTTTATAAGAATTAAAGAAATAGATAATAATACAAGACAAAAAATGGAAATTAATTTGTCCTACAATTCATTATCAAATGTACACCAAACAGAGCCGTTTTATGTAACAGCTTCTGAATTTATTTGTGACATGTAACAACTTCAGAATTTATAATAGAGTTTTTTCCAGGACATCAAACTCCATTCACAAAACTGAATCTATTGTGTTCTATTTAAGGTTTATTCATAAAACATTTTATTTTGAAACATTTTAAATGTATAAATCTGGAAAGTTTTAAATGACTCGAGAACAATCATAATTTATAATTGTAGACTCGTGATTTCTCAATTAGGCGTTTTACTAAATTGCATTTGTTACTCTCAAAGACACATACAATCACACACACACGCAAATTTAAACTCTTACAAACACAAGTTATAAAAAAAATTGGATGTGTTCATAGGCAAAAACCATCCAATCAAGTCAGTTTTGAAATTAAAATAGAAAAAAAATTACCTTTACCTCGACATTAGCTAAACAAATTGAAGGCAAACTTTAACAAATATAAAATTTTAAAAAAAATGTCAAAAAACTTCAACAAAACTTGCCTGTGCATTTCTTTTCTGACTAGCAAAACGAGGAGAACAACAAGGGCGATCAGCAAAAGAACACAAATACTTCCGAGGGTTAACCATATTGGATTTTTGTAGTATTCCCCTCCACCTTTAGATGAATAAATAAATTTATTTATATTAGTCTGTTTCTTCATCAGGTGTAAAACAGTTACCTAATGGTTTCTATTGATACTAACAAAACTAACAACATTATTTGCACACGCTCACTGTAGTACAGAAAAACAAAAAATGCTGATAGCTTGTAACAGAGTTGTATTATCAAAAATCTTATTATTTCCTTTAGTTTGAGGAAAATATTTAAAAACAATAAAAAATGATTATAAATCATGACGTTAAACAAATTATTGAGAATCTGTGCTCGGGGTCATTTATTTCCCCCACCCCAAAACATCCGGGCTCAATCCCACCATAAAAGCCGACGTCTTTTCTTCTCTCACATTGAAGAACATCAATTTTTGTGCTCCCACTAGTCTATTTTTTTATTTAATAAAACTTTCATTCTTAAGATAAACTGCTCCTCTTTTCTTTGATTTTTGCTTTCCAAAAAAGCGCCCGTCTGTATAAAGTTAGAAAGAAACCTCTGGTTGTGCTTACTTTTCCCTTTCTGATCGTCCAAAGATGCTCCACCATCGCGTGTGGGATAGTCTGGCAGATTTTCTGATATCAAGAAAGCATCTTGCAAATGAAAACTATTTTGTTATTTAACTTAAACTTATGAAACCTTGTTGAGAAAGTTTTTGAAAGCGCAATGACACTCATGGTCACATGCTTGTTCAATAACACATGTTACAAGATCATTTAGATACAACACAATTTAAAGTAATTTCAGCATTTTTAAATAAAGGTTGAAAAAACGACGTATCAGTGCAAACAATTTGATTCAGGTATAAAAATATACAAAACCATCAATTTATAACTATATTATTGAATTAAATAAGCCAGTTGGTAAATATTTGTTATAAAACGTTAGGTAATCGTAATCATGTTACCTCTACTTGGAATTGTGCTAGTGTAAGTTTCCTCCGACTCTGGATTGTCTGTTGATGATAATAAATTATAGTTAAATTTTATTTTTTAATCAAAAACTTGTATTTGGCAGCTGGATTTGCCTAGCTAAATTGTGATCAGGCTGAAACGGTTGACCAAGCAATAACTAAATAAAGAAATGACCAATATACTATCAGCACTGCAAATTATAAATAAAGAATTGACCAACCTGCTAAAAGCAGGTACTACAACTTACAAATAAAGAACTGGCTAATATGCCACCAGCACTGGATGTTATAAATGTAATTAAAATCTTGTGCTACTTTTTTAAAATAATAATTACAAAAACAAATTGAATTTTTAAGGTGTTTTAATTTTTCCTAGTAAAAGGTTTTGGTGTTTGATAACCCTTTTTGTCAGTAAACGATGCATTTCCTTTGAGAAAAAAAATAAAAAAAATTTCAATCTTTCAGTTGAATAATGGCAAAGAAAAACTTAATTCTCGTTACATTGCTATTGGCATTTTAAAATAACAATTTACACACAATAGGCACGTTAAAAAATGTATTTGACTCACTTTTCATGCATATTACAAGAAATTTAATTTGTATATCGGTAAAATACCAATATTTATTGTCTTTATCGAAGTGAATATAGAAAATGTCATTCTCAGTTGGCCGACGATCAGGTCTATTCCAATTTGCATAATTCACATCTATAATTAACAAACACAACTGTGTATAATTATTAGAATATATTACACTTAAATATCATTGCATTTCCGTACTTTTATTTGACTTTTTCCATTTGCAACCTTCGTTATTGCACGTCATAAAAAGAAGAATTCGATAATAAAGATTGTGGTAACTGATGAACTGATATACTTCATTTTGAACGCTTTCCGAATATATTTCTAATCCCCAATATGGTTCATAACATGGATTTTCATTAATACTATAATATTTGTCAACATCAATCATGTAACAATATTCGCTATAACACTTTTGTTTAACGTCTGTGGCAAACGTAGTCAGCAAAATGGAAAATCCTTCGGACATATATAATTTCTAGTGAAATATTTTGAAGCCAATAAAATGTTTGCAGAAAATTAAATAAAATCAAACCTAAAAGCAAGCAATCCAGCATTTGCATCTTTGAGTTGATTTTTTAATACGAAAAATTATTAACTATTTAATTGTTTTGGCTGGTCATCATCTTTGTATGACAAAGAAAATAACGATACAAATTTTCTCTCTCTTTCTTTCTCTTTTCCCTCTTTTTTATTTTACCTTTTCTCTGATTTGACGATTTCGATTTTAAATTTGTGTCAACATAAACGACTACCATTGACTAACATCGACTAACAGCCATCTTCAGCAGCTCAGCGTCCGCATTCCAAATGTAGCAATCGACTGATTGTTATTTTAGCTGCAATTAACTCGCTTAGCGGGAACGTTTTTGTTCAGTAGGCATCTTATTATCATCACCATTATTATTATTGTTATTATTTACACAATAAATCTAAAAACAGGTCTGAAACATAATTGTTAGCTGCCAGTTATTATTAGCCATTGTTATTATTGTTATTATTGCAGTTTATATCAAAATAATTGCTCAACATGAAGATTTATTTAGAAATTTTTATGCAATTAGGACGTTTAGACAAAGAAGTTGCAGCAAAATGTGAAGAATTGAAAATCTGCTTGCCAATCACATGATGAGATCAAAGATTAATATTCTTTTCATGTCATCAAATATTTTTCTTTCCTGCAATTACTTTTTTTCTTTTCACCACCTACTGCCACATCTACTGAAAATCCAGGAAGAACATCTGAGGTAATAGGGAGAGGGTGGGAGGGTCCACTCGCGGCGTTACAAAATTTCTGTAGCATATTTATTATTTAAACAATTACAATTCATCCGGCAGCAGTTGCCTTTAAAATAATTTCTTCAACAGCTAAATTCATCTGCATAGACCGCAGCTTTAGTTTATAAAAATTAATTAAATATATATATACACCGTTGCAGGTTGTTAGTTAATTAATTTGTTTTTATATCAGTTTTCTGCTTTATTATTATTATTATTATTATTATTGTTCAAAGTCACAGCTTTCTCTGCTGGTTTTCTTGACCGGAAATCCACCGGATTTCTAAGGTCTTTTTTTTTCTTTGTTTTTCTTTAAATCAAAGCACTTTTCGGATGATGCTTGCAGTTCCTAGCAAGGCAATTTTCTGGACTTGAATTGCAGTTGGTTTTCCTGGAATTCTCTCGAGGTATTTTTCGAAGCCAACTTTGATTGTCCCTAAGGCTCCAACCACAACCGGGATTACAGAAGTCTTGGTTTTCCACATTCTTGATACTTCAATCTCAAGATCTTTGTATTTGCTGAGTTTTTCTACTTCTTTAATGGAAATGTTGTTGTCATTTGGAACGGCAACATCTATTAGGAGACACTTTTTCTTGGTTCTGTCTTGAATAATGATGTCAGGTCGGTTAGCTCCTACAGTTCGATCGGTGTTTACTGGCACATCATACATTACAGTAAAGTCTTTCCCTTCTACAATTTTTTGGGGCTGGTGGTCGTACCATTGTTCAGCTACTTGGACACCAAGATCCTGTAGAGCAGTCCAGTGCAGATAGTTGGCGTAATAATATAATTATTTATTTTATAAAAATTAACTTTAAATAATATTTATTTATTTATTTTATAACAATTAACGTTAAATAATATTTATTTATTTATTTTATAACAATTAACGTTAAACAATATTTATCTATTTCATAACAATTAACGTTAAATAATATTTATCTATTTCATAACAATAACGTTAAATAATATTTATTTATTTTATAACAATTAACGTTAAATAATATTTATTAATTTTATAACAATTAACGTTAAATAATATTTAACTATTTATTTTTTTAGAAGTTAAACAACCAGCCTTTTGTTCTGAGTAGTTGTAGCGTTGTCGTCGTCAACTTTGTCGTCGTCGGCTATTACCGGCTCCTGGGAGCGAATAACAGGCTTCCTCCTTGGTCTCCGGTCTTGAACGATGCCACTGACCAGTACAGCCACGGTCAGTAGAGCAACGAAGAGTGCCAAAACCTTGGCCATTCTGATGGGAAAAGTTCAGGTGGAAGCGAACAGAAAGTTCTTCGATTGGGAAAATACAAAAAAAGAGATCTATACATATATTTAATTTCTTTTCCTAGTAAATTGCTATTAAAAAAGCGTTGATAAAATCATTTAATAGATTTGAGGATAATAAATATATTTTTAGTCGACGAAAACTGCTCACTTGATATATTTCTTCAGTACTTTAGAATAAAAAAATCGCGTTAACACCCCTGTAGCAAAGATTGTAACAGCAATTTAAGTGCTTACAAGCTAACAAGCTCATTCAATTATGCGTAGCTGGAGCGAAGCAGCGACTTATATAACTACATTGAGGATGATAATGATGGCGATGATGGAGATGATGACGATGACGATTAGGAGGATGGTGATGATGACGCTTTGTATGGCTGTGACGTAGGAGTTGGTTATTAGTGTAATTGAAAAGTAAAGCAATGCTATAAATGTGTGTAATGATAATCATAGCATGGTTGATTCAGTTGATTCAGTCACTTGGCTGCTTGTTGTCAACGACAGCGATGTTAATGATAATAATGGTGAAGATGATAATTGTGTTGATGGTAGTGACGATGATGGGAATGGTAACTATGATGGTGATGATGATCATTATCATCATCACCATGGTTGCGGTGATGATGATGATGGTGCGCTGATGATGATAATGATGATAGTGGTGGTGCTGATGATGATAATGAAGATGGTAGTGGCGATGATGATGATAGAAGCAGTAGCGGTAGACGTAGTGGTGTTTCTATAGAATATAGATTGTTCTGGAAGATAAGTAGTGAATCTATAGAATGTTCTGGAAGGTTATGAATAGTATAGTTGTAATCAAAAGAGTTCGTGCTAACTGTAGGTCAAAGTGCAAACAACACGAACAGGATGAACGAAATTACAAGCCCGCTGGCATTTCCAATGAACAACGGGAGAATGTTTTCAAATTTTTTTTGTTGACGAATTTTTATTCTCAAACCAGCTTTATAAATAAAGATTTTCATTTAATTAAAAGTAATTTTTCATCCTTATTAGATGAAGTTAATGTAAAACGAATAGAGTTTATCGTACAAATTTGGTTTTTACTCAATATCTGAGTTATATTAAACCGAAAAATTAGCATATATTAATCTTTTGAATTGACTTGTAATGCTTATTAAGTTAATTTATTCTGTGGAAAGAGTATTGTAGAATAACCCCAGCAGTTATGTATCATGGCAGTTTCATCACCTGTTATTACTTTACCATCACCTGTTATTATTTTACCATCGCCTGTTATTATTTTACCATCACCTGTTATTATTTTACCATCACCTGTTATTACTTTACCATCACCTGTTATTATTTCACCATCACCTGTTATTCTTTTACCATCACCTGTTATTATTTTACCATCACCTGTTATTATTTTACCATCACCTGTTATTATTTTACCATCACCTGTTATTATTTTACCATCATCTGTTGTTATTTTACCATAACTTGTATTAATAACCCAATCACACAACTATGATTGACTTTCTAGAATGATATTTTTTTCAACTTCTGAAAACTATTTTGAACTTTGACACTTGAATTTTTTTGCGTTTTTCACAAAGTATGACGACATCCTGTTTATGTCGAAATGTTCAGAACATTCTCTTTAAAGTACTTTAAACGTTAATTAACTTTCTCATTCTAGCTCTCTTTCCTCCTTCCTCTCTCTCTCTCTCTCTCTCTCTCTCTCTCTCTCTCTCTCTCATCTCTCTCTCTCTCTCTCTCTCTCTCTCTCTCTCTCTCTCTCTCTCTCTCTCTCTCTCTCTCTCTCTCTCTCTCTCTCTCTCTCTCTCTCTCTCTCTCTCTCTCTCTCTCTCTCTCTCTCTCTCTCTCTCTCTCTCTCTCTCTCTCTCTCTCTCTCTCTCTCTCTCTCTCTCTCTCTCACTTACTCACTCTTCCTTCCCATAGCTCTCAATTTCTTTATCTATTAAACTCAATAATGAGTTGCAATAAAAAAATTTTTTAGTTCCTGCTATCTTTTCTGAACTGAAAAAAAGTGAAATCAGTTTGTCAAACGATTTATTGAAATTTTGCATGTAAATAAGTGAATCTTTTAACATATTTGTCGCTCGAGGTTTCCAAATATTTGATTATTCAAATTAAAATTATTAGATATAATATAATACTTATTATAATAAATGGCATTCATTGGCAGTATTTATTATCATTCTACGACGATTAAATCTGAAAGAAAATTGTTCTAATTGTTACACCCCTATCCACTAGTATCCCCGTCGCCTGGGATAGTATGAGCCTTTTAGTATAAAGTTCTGGGGTCATGAAGTTCAGTTAACAGCCGTAAACGACAATAAGAGAGAAAATAAAGGGCCGTTGCCCCATGATTTTGAATAGGGCCTTCTTAGACTTTGAAGTGGGGCCCTTGTTTTTGAAGTGGGCTTTCTTAGGTTTCGAAGTAGGCGCCCTAGACCGTTAAAAAATCTTTTCATTTTTGTTGGAAACTACCTACGACTACTCTTCCCCACGGTTTTGGGAGATAAAAGTTGAGAAATCTTTAGATTTTTTAAGAAAAATATTTTCCTTTCATCAGCTATTTTGAGGGAAAAAGTTTAATATTATTAGAATACAATTTTGGAACGCGTGGGCCCTTTCAACATCTTTCTCCCCGTAATTTTTTTTGAATGGAAGTCCCTTTTAAGAGCTGAGCAATTTTTATCACATAATTAACTACCAAAACAATTATTTTTCGATGCTACAAAACATCGCAGCGCCCTACATACCCGTATATATAGTGTTTGCAGACCTATATTTATATTCCAAGGAGGTCGGCGAACCTAGATGAGATTTGTTCATTGCTCGTAGTAATTATCCAAATATTTGTGAACCTAGATACGATCTAGCCTCGTTTACAAGTAACTCGACAGAGATGCTTCTAACCTCGAAACCATCTCAGTTAAGTTCAGAATAATTATTATGGCCTAGAAATCGGCCGATCTGTCGGATTCGCGCTACACAAACAAAAGATCGTCAAATTGAAACGAAACGAAGTTAAACAGATGCACTGAACATCTATCTATGACATTCCCAGATGTAAAACAAAGTTTATTTACCAGAGATTAAAATCATGTTAAGGTTTTGTTACATTCTTATGATATTAGCAAGACATTTCTGCAATTCCATGGAAGACCAAACGTTTTCCAAGAATTTGTTTTGCACAAATTTTCTAGCAAATCTGTACTTTTGCCTCCAAAAATAGCTGATGACTGGGAGAGGGGGGGGGGAGAGTCAGAGGTACATTTTAAAAAAATATTTTTAAATTCTATAAACTTTTGTCTCCAAAAATAGCTCAAGAGCGGGGTAGTTAATCGAAAGTACTTTTTCCAAAAATTTTCTAAACCTTCGTCTTTATTTATTTTATATCAAAAATTTTTTTATGACACCTTTGGATTGACTGCTGAAATTGCTTATATTTGACAGCTGTAATCTAAACTTGGTAGCTTGGTTGTAATCTCTTCAAGATTGTCTTTATTTCATACCACGTATATAATATATACAATCATTTTAGTTGTTGTAATTCAGTGATCAGTAACTCTATTTAATAACTGTACTAACCGTTGTAATTTTTAAAACTTAATCTTTAGAATTAATAAATTAACACCAAAAGTTGAGAAATCTTTAGATTTTTTAAGAAAAATATTTTCCTTTCATCAGCTATTTTGAGGGAAAAAGTTTAATATTATTAGAATACAATTTTGGAACGCGTGGGCCCTTTCAACATCTTTCTCCCCGTAATTTTTTTTGAATGGAAGTCCCTTTTAAGAGCTGAGCAATTTTTATCACATAATTAACTACCAAAACAATTATTTTTCGATGCTACAAAACATCGCAGCGCCCTACATACCCGTATATATAGTGTTTGCAGACCTATATTTATATTCCAAGGAGGTCGGCGAACCTAGATGAGATTTGTTCATTGCTCGTAGTAATTATCCAAATATTTGTGAACCTAGATACGATCTAGCCTCGTTTACAAGTAACTCGACAGAGATGCTTCTAACCTCGAAACCATCTCAGTTAAGTTCAGAATAATTATTATGGCCTAGAAATCGGCCGATCTGTCGGATTCGCGCTACACAAACAAAAGATCGTCAAATTGAAACGAAACGAAGTTAAACAGATGCACTGAACATCTATCTATGACATTCCCAGATGTAAAACAAAGTTTATTTACCAGAGATTAAAATCATGTTAAGGTTTTGTTACATTCTTATGATATTAGCAAGACATTTCTGCAATTCCATGGAAGACCAAACGTTTTCCAAGAATTTGTTTTGCACAAATTTTCTAGCAAATCTGTACTTTTGCCTCCAAAAATAGCTGATGACTGGGAGAGGGGGGGGGGAGAGTCAGAGGTACATTTTAAAAAAATATTTTTAAATTCTATAAACTTTTGTCTCCAAAAATAGCTCAAGAGCGGGGTAGTTAATCGAAAGTACTTTTTCCAAAAATTTTCTAAACCTTCGTCTTTATTTATTTTATATCAAAAATTTTTTTATGACACCTTTGGATTGACTGCTGAAATTGCTTATATTTGACAGCTGTAATCTAAACTTGGTAGCTTGGTTGTAATCTCTTCAAGATTGTCTTTATTTCATACCACGTATATAATATATACAATCATTTTAGTTGTTGTAATTCAGTGATCAGTAACTCTATTTAATAACTGTACTAACCGTTGTAATTTTTAAAACTTAATCTTTAGAATTAATAAATTAACACCAAACACTAAAAAATAAAATATCAACAAATTACTAACAATTATCAATTTTATAAAGCGTTTTTTGGTTTCTCAGAAATAAGTGTGAATGCTTATTTAATTTAAACTCCAAATTCTCATCTTAAGAAATCTATCATGTAGAAATTAAATTAAATTATGATTCGGTTCCACGCTTGTTGTTTTCTTCTTGAACATTCGGTAGAGGTCAGAGCAGTCGCTTTTTTCCTGAAAAAAAGATTTCGGAAAAAGAACATCAAGTCTTTAAAAAAAAACACATACACAAAAAAACGTACATTCATTCGTGACTCTCAAAATAATGTCATCTCGCTCCCATAATTTTTAACATGATAACTTAGATATATATATATTTCCATCGCAGATTCAAGTATAATCTTGTCATATTACCACGTTATCTCTACACTACACCCATCCATCTGCCCCACAAACTATGATCAGGTAATAACAGGTCACGTAGGTCACGTCAAATATTTTAAGGACTGCCCTCCGATTTCAATAGTCTGAAAAATGACAAATTAGAATCAAACATACAATGATTTCATAAATTTTTAAACTACTATAAAAAATACAAAGTTTTTTCGAGTTAAATAAAAATATAATGAAGAAATTTGTCGCTAGTTGGTGCTTAATTATTCCTTTTGTCAAACGAGGCGCTGGAAAAGACGGAAAAAATGGGTTTAGTTGTCTTAGGTGGAGTAATACCCCGAAAATTGTTTTTCACAACATCACGACCTAAGAGTGGACCGAGTGTGTCTGTGTGCCTGTTTAAATCTGTGTGTGTGTATGTGTATGTGTATGTGTATGTGTATGTGTATGTGTATGTGTATGTGTATGTGTATGTGTATGTGTATGTGTATGTGTATGTGTATGTGTATGTGTATGTGTATGTGTATGTGTATGTGTATGTGTATGTGTATGTGTATGTGTATGTGTATGTGTATGTGTATGTGTATGTGTATGTGTATGTGTATGTGTATGTGTATGTGTATGTGTATGTGTATGTGTATGTGTATGTGTATGTGTATGTGTATGTGTATGTGTATGTGTATGTGTATGTGTATGTGTATGTGTATGTGTATGTGTATGTGTATGTGTATGTGTATGTGTATGTGTATGTGTATGTGTATGTGTATGTGTATGTGTATGTGTATGTGTGTATGTATGTGTGTGTGTGTCTCGATGATACCGCAACTGCGATTTTGTCATTATTACTTAAAGTAGTGTGACTTTATGTTACTTTACTACTATGTTGCGTTATCAATTGTTTGGTAATAGTATCGGTAAGTGTTCATTTGTCACTAGATGTATGTGCAATTATATGTGTATATATGTGTTTTTGTTTTGGAATCACACGTGTCTGATGATATGTCAGTGTGTGTGTGTGTGTGTGTGTGTGTGTGTGTGTGTGTGTGTGTGTGTGTGTGTGTGTGTGTGTGTGTGTGTGTTTATTTGTCGGTCTCTGCCTGCATTCATGTATTTGTCAGGCTTTTTGTTTATACGTTAAAAGTGACAGACAGAACACTTATTTGTACGAAAGCTTCTTTTGTCTTTGTGAATTACACTGGTGCAAGGCTGATTAATGGTAGAGTTCGAGAAAGAGATTTTAGAATTTTAAATTGAACTTCACTGTGTTCTTTGAAATATTAAAAAAATATAATAATAAATAATAAAAACAAAAATTGCCAATTTAAAAAATTGCGGAGAGAAAAAAATGCAAGTTGCTTTAATGTTCATATAGGTAGATTACAATAATAACTTTGAAAAAAAAGTAAATAAAGTAAGGTGAATAAAAAATTAATAAAGTAATTATTAATTAATTCACCTTTTAGACTTCTGGACGGACATCGGTTCCGTATGTAATTCGCGGTATCTATTGCTTCAACCCAGAATGAAGATGGAAGACATGATTGCAGCATCATGCACCTAGCCATTTCAACAAGAGTACGGTTTCTTCGTTCAGCTACGCCATTTTGTTGCGGAGTGTACTCAACTGTCAGCTGATGGTGTATTCCATTTTCTTTCAAGTAACTTTTGAATTCATTACTAGTATATTCAGTGCCATTGTTAGTCCTTAAAGCTTTTATACGTTTTTGCAACTGACATTCAACAAAGTTTCTAAATTCTCTGAACACTTTCAAAATTTCACTTTTATTTCGCAAGAAGTAAACTGCACTCCAACGTGAAGCATCATCAATAAACGTTGCAAAATAAAGTTTTCTTCCATTCGACTCAGTACGCATTGGACCACAGATATTAGAATGAACAAGTTCAAGTAATTCTGAAGATCGAATGCTAGCTTCATTCGGAAAGGGTTTTTGAGTCTGTTTGCTTCGAATACAAGTTTCACAATATGGCAAATTCGACGAATAATCAAATTTCAGACCTAAAACTTTATTGTTTCTCATAAGTTCTTTGAGATTCTGTTGATTTAGATGACCGAAACGTTCGTGCCATTTTTTAATAAAATTCTTGGACGTTTCATTTACAACTGCTGCAGAGTCAATTATCTCTTTCACGTAGTATAGACCATTCTGTCTTGTTGCTACAGTTTTTACTTCCCCTGTTTCTGAGAAAACATATGCTGCATTTCTTTCAAATACAACTTTGTTTCCATTGTCGCATATTTTTCCAACAGACATTAAATTTGATCTAAGACCAGGAACATGAAGAGAATTGCTCAGTATGATCCTTCTATCTTTTCCATTGTTGTTGACATCAATTTTCACAGTTCCTATTCCAGCAATTGGAGTAGAAGAATCGTTTGCTAAGCAAAGGTTTCTGTCAATTTTTGAAATAGCAGAAAACTTTTTCTGTGACGGACACATATGTGATGTTGCACCAGAATCTAAACACCAGGTTGTTTTGGTCGATACAGCTTGGAAAACAGTTTCAGTAGATCTTTCAAGAACATGGCTTGACCTTCCTCCAATTTTTGATTTCCTCTGAGGTGAAGAACGACAATCTCTTGCACGATGACCTACTTTCGAACATCGGTGACATCTGAATCTGAAGAACTGTTCAGGTTCTGGTTCTTTAGCAATAACTGGTTTTCTTTGAAAAGTTTTTCTGTTTGCTATTAGGGCATTCGCAATCGGAGGTTGACATCGACTTTTTCTTGCTTGAAATTCTTCTAAGAGTTTAATTCTTAGTGCTTCAAGAGTCGGTAATTCATCGCGAGATTCAATAGCTATTCTAAAACTCTCAAAACTCTCTGGAATACTATAGAGCAAAATTATTGCCAATAAATCTTCAGGAACTTCTAGATCGATTTCATTTAGTTTGTCAACAATGTCAAAAAATGTTCTTACGTGGTCATTCATGTCATCATCTTCAACCATTTTCTGCAGAATTAACTGTTTCAGAAGAGTTGCTTTTCTGGCAGGTCCTTTCGATTGGTATATCTGTTCAAGTTTCAGCCAAATATTTCGAGATGTATCGCAACCTTTAATTTGTTTTAACTCCGACGGACTAATAGCAAGTACAAGGTCAGACATTGCTTTGGAGTCCATTTCTGTCCATTCTTCGACATTATCGCTTGTGCAATTCTTTGTTCCATTCACGTAACCCCAAACATCATTTTTTATGAGAACGGCTTTTATTTGAAGACGCCAGGTATCGAAATTATCGCGGTTAAGCGGTTCGACCTTCCACATCGCCATTTTGGATTACTCGGAACTTTCTTCAAAACGCTCGACCCCAAGAGGAAGCGACTGACCCCATCGGCGGTCAGTCGCTTCCTCTTGAGGTCCCCATCAATAATTTTCAGCCATGTTTTCTTTGGCGCCGAACGTTGGATGTGCCAGCCAGGCGGTCGCTCCCGCCAAAGTAAACTATTGGGAAGCCGTTTATCATCCATTCGGCAGACGTGCCCGAACCACCGTAGTCGCCGTTTTTGGATGTGTTCGTCTATCAGTGGTTGTCGATCACAGCGTTCACGGATCGTCTCGTTTCGAATGCGGTCGCGGATGGAGACTCCCAGTATTCGCCGCAGGCATTGCATTTGGAATACTTCAAGTCTATTCACATCGGATTTAAACAATGTCCATGTCTCCGAGCCATATAGGAGGATCGGAAGAATCAATGTTCGGTAAAGACGAATTTTTGTCTTGATTGCAATGTTCGTTCTCTTCCAAACGCACCATCTGAGCGCTGCAAATGCCGCAGTCGCCTGGCCAACGCGGCTGTGGACGTCGGCCGACGACGACGTCTTCTTTTCCTGCACGATCGATCCAAGGTATTTAAATTTCGTCACTTGCTCGATCTGGACATCATTTAGGTGGACATGAGCTGGCGACCCGTCCGTTGTTAATACCTTGGTCTTCTCGGCGTTGATCTTTAGGCCGTATGACTTGGCAATATCGCCGATGTCGTTTAGGCAATCTGTAGCTTCCACGTCGGTGTCGGCGAATACGGCGCTATCGTCGCGAACATCAGATCAGTGACAAAGTTGTTTTTGTCGTATTGAACACCTCGCCTTCCTTCGAACGATTTCCTCATGATCGCATCGATCACGACGTTAAATAAAAGCGGAGAGGCGATGTCTCCCTGTCGGACACCGGTTTGAATGGTAAACTCGTCCGATAGGTCGTTTCGAATTCGGGTGCAGCTGGTCGAACCACTATACGACGCTTGTAACAAACGGATGACTTTCGGTGGTATGTTTTCTCTTTCCAATGCCGTCCACAATGATGGCTAATGGATGCAGTCGAAAGCCGATTTGAAGTCGATGAAGACAACAACAGTCCGCCGGCCACATCGAACCCTCTCTTCTACGAGTTGGCGTAGTGCGAAGATTTGATCGATGCATCCACGATTCGGTCGAAATCCGGCCTGTTCCTCAAGGCACGATTGTTCACAATGTTTTTGTAGTCGTGACTGAATGATCTTCGTGAATACTTTTCCAACGATTGAAAGGAGAATAATGCCGCGGTAGTTTTTGCATTCTCGACTGTCTCCTTTCTTCAAAATGGGAACGACGATCGCTTTCTTCCACGCTGATGGTACGTACTCCGTGTCCCAGATGCATGTCAATAGGACGTGTAGACGTTGCAATAGAATGTCACCACCAGCTTTGATCATCTCGGCTGTAATTTGATCGATGCCCGGCGCTTTTCCGTTCTTGAGCGATTTGACGGCCGCTTTCACTTCGGCGATTGTTGGTACGTCGACGGGAAATGGGATCTGCGGTTGATCGATTTGTGGCGGGTCCGCGGCTGGTCCTGCAGGCGGATCGTGGTTGTACAGTTCGTGGAAGAATTCCCGCCACCTCTGTAATCGATCGGAGGACGAACTAACAAAATTTCCATCCGTTTTCCTGATGTTATCGTTGATCGATTTCGTTTTTCCGCCTAAACGTTGTAGTGTCTGATACAATGTTCGATATTCATGTCGTGATGCGGCTTCTTCCATTTCGGCTGCAACATCGTTCCAATACGCCTCTCGCTCGATCTTTATTTTCCGCCTTACCTCTTGATTAAGTCGCCGGTATTGTTCGAAATCGACGTGCTTGATTCTTTTCCGCTCAGCTACCAAATCCAGACACTCATCCAAAATCCATGGCTGCATTCGTCGACGGATCGGTGGACATAATGGCGCCGCACATTCGATGACGGATTTGGTTATTTGTTTTTCTTCATCGTTGACATCGTCCAATGTATTGAGGATCGCAAACTTGTTCGATAAAGCAAGCTGCAATTTGTGTCGAACTGCCGGATCGCGTATGCACGTCCAGTTTCTCTTTACAGCCGCCGGCGTCTTCTTCTTTTGGAGTCGAAGTTGTATTTTGGCCCGCACGAGGTAGTGATCAGATCCGCAATCAGGGCCACGCATTGCTCGAACGTTGTTGAGCGTCGATCGAAAACGCTTGTTGATCAGAACGTAGTCGAGCATGGCTGAATCTTTCCCCGACGGGTTTCTCCACGTGAGCCGATGCTTCTTCGGGTGTTGGAAAAGGCTGTTGCCAATGACGAGGCTGTTTACTGACGCAAACGACAACAGTCGCTGCCCATTGTCGTTGATTTTTCCGTGGCCGAATCGTCCAAGCGTTTCTTCCCAGCCACTACTGTTGTCGCCGACGTGAGCGTTTAAGTCGCCTGCCAATATGGTAACTTCGGTTTGCGGCATAGAATCAGTCGCAGCTTGTAGATCGGCGTAGAAAGCGTCTTTTGCAGCATCTGAGCTTGTTTTGGTCGGCGCCTAGACGGATAGGATGTGTGTCTTGATTGTGCCATCGATGGAAAGGACTGCCAGACGTTCAGAAATTGGTTGGAAGGCGACGACACTGTGGGCAGCCCACTGGCCGACCATAAATCCAACACCCGCCTCTCGCTTGTCACCACCGGAGTAGAAGAGCGTAATAGTCTCGTCGGTCGTCGGTGGGCAAATCATCATCGTCCCGGATCCCGTGAGTCGTAGTTCCGATATGGCGGCGATCGATATTTTGTAGTTGGTTATTTCGGTGGCGATAATCTCCTTTTGGCCGACGTGATGACCCGTCCGTACGTTCCACGCGGCAATTCGTATTTCATTCTTTGGTTTAATAAATTTAGTCGTTCGGCCAGTAGTTTATTTTTTGTCCACACCATGGGTCGCCAATGCTGACACATCGGCTGCCCCAGTTGAGGTAGCATTTATCGATAGATTCGTTCGTGTTAGGTCCTTGGTTTCTTGCCTGGTTTTACTGGTTTCCCAGTTGTGATCACTGCGGCGAGGTGACCACCGTTTACATATTGGTAGCCATAGTTGCAAGGAGAACAAGATTTTGCGCAGTTGACGATGAATGGGAGGGGCTGCTTGTCGGAATTCGAGAAGAGCATCACGTGTGAAAGTAGTTCGTTGACTCATGGCCTGACAACTCGTGTGTGCATTGCTCATGAATAATTGAGTAGTAAAGTCAAGCGGCAATGGAACTCAATTTCACAATATTAAAAAAACGCAAAATTGCTCGTAAAGACAACTGTGACTAGATACAGTGAGTTTAACCGGTAAGACGTGCCAGTTTAAAGTCATTTTGAACGTCGCAAAAAAAACGCCGTAAGCAATAGCATATTTGTATCCATGGTGATAATTTAAATTTTTAAACGACGCTAAAACACTATTAAAACGCAAAGTTGTCCGCAAAAACAACTGTCATTCGATGCATTAAGTTTATTTCGGTTAAATCATGCTAGTTTAAAGTCATTTTGAACGTCGCAAAAAACGCCGTAAGCAATAGCGTATTTGTATCCATGGTGATAATTTAAATTTTTTTTTTTTTTTTTTTTTTAAACGACGCTAAAACATTATTAAAACGCAAAGTTGTCCGCAAAAACAACTGTCATTCGATGCATTAAGTTAATTTCGGTTAAATCATGCTAGTTTAAGATTGAAAAAAATTTCAGAAGTCAGCTAAAAAGTCGAAATTAGACGAAGCTCAACGCAAGCCACACGCCGAAGCGCCGCCATTAGCCATTAGTCGTATAGAGTACTTTATTCGAACGAGTCGAAATTAGTTTATTCAGCTTATAGTTGTGCAGTGGTTGAATTGGTGAGTGTTTTTTGCAAATTTCATTCTTCGAATGAAATGTTTGTTAAGTTTAAAAATGAAAGGCATCAAACAGAACGTTTTTTCACGTTGAAAGAAGCTATAGAACTAATTCTTGATGATGATATAGCATTGAGGTTGACAACCTTGTCATTCTTCCGCCTGGCGCATCATAACACGTAACTGATGAATAAGCAAATGAAGAAGGAAATGTTATTCTTTGTAATGTATCCAAGAAGGTAGAAGTTGATTATACTAATGATGAGATGGGATTAGACTGTTTCGGTTCTTTGGGTGAAGAAATGTAAGTCGCAATACGGTCAGTTCAATGCCGCGGCAACCAAAACGTCAAAAACGATTGAAATGCACTTGGACCACAAAGAGTCATTTGAATAGCCACTTTTAAAACAGTCTATAGCGAGTTTGAAACACCACAATGGTGCTTTGTTTGAAAAACACCATATAGGCTGTTTAAATTGTTTTAAACCGATGAAATGAATTCATGCACGGTTGAAGAAACAAAACGATAGGGAAGATTCAGCAACTGGCCATGGTCACAAACTGGAAAAGTTTAACCCGTTTAGGTCCAAAACTTTATTAATTAGATTTCTATTATTTTTTTTTTGTTATTTCTAAGTTACTTGCTTATGTTTTAACAGATTTATTTTTAATTATTTTTTATTTGAAAGAAAACTTTGAAAATTCACTATGCTCGTTTTTCGAACGATGGTCGTATAGACTACTGAAAACGACAAAATGTTTAAAAGTCAATTTTTTTGTTCTCAACGCAAACAATTATAATATAAATTTTAGGCTGTAAACAAAAAAGCTAAAAACACATTTCTGACTTTATCAGTAACACAGTTCAATAAAATCCAAAAATTTAACATTCAATAAATCAGTCAAGCAGTTCATGATAGTCGTTTCAGAACCGGATGAGTGTGCGGAAAGCACCAAAACAATTCCGATGAAGTTGTTTGCCGCACTTGGCCCACATGTACAGTGTTTTGCCATAATTTTCCAGCTTGTAGCGACCTACTGTTTTCGCCTTTTCCAGATCATGACCATGGCCATTTGCTGAATCTTCCCTATCGTTTTGTTTCTTCAACCGTACATGAATTCATTTCATCGTATAAAACAACCTAAACAGCCTATATGGGGTTTTTCAAGCAAAGCACCATTGTGGTGTTTCAAACTCGTTATATATAGACTGTTTTAAAAGTGGCTATTCAAATGACTCTTTTTGGTCCAAGTGCATTTCAATCGTTTTTGGCGTTTTGGTTGCCGCGGCATTGAACTGACCGTATTTGCGACCTACATTTCTTCACCCAAAGAACAGACACAGTCTAATCCCATCCCATCATTAGTATAATCAACTTCTACCTTCCCGGATATTACAAAGAATAACATTTCTTCCTCATTTGCTTATTCATCAGTCACGTATTATGATGCGCCGGGCGGAAGAATGACAAGTATGTCAACCTCAATGCTATCATCATCATCAAGAATTAGTTACATAGCTTCTTTCAACGTGAAAAAACGTTCTGTTTGACGCCTTTCATTTTTAAACTTTACAAACATTTCATTCGAAGAATGAAATTTGCAAAAAACACTATCACCAATTCAACCACTGCACACCTATAAGCTGAATAAACTAGTTTCGACTCGTTCGCATACAGTACTCTATACGCCCAACGATCGTAGAACGAGCATGACTCATACATGTTCAGATTGTGGGTTAGTGTAAACACAATAAAATTTAATTAACGTTGCTGTTTACTTTTGAGTACATCTTCTTTCGATATTTCAAACTTTTGTTATGATAACTCTCATGAAATTAGCATAATAAATTTTTAAAGTGACGAATTCACGAAGAATCAAGAATGTACAGTAATGTAAATAGTTAAAAAGATGATTTATAGATTATAGAGGCTCTTTCATTGATGATTTACCTATCGACTGCAAGGCCACACACTACAATGCAGGTAAAGTAACTCGCTGGCTTTAAAAGTTACTGTATCAAAACACTCAAATTGCCACAACAATTTTTTTTTACTAAATTGGGAAAAACAAGTTAAAACGTGCCAAATATTTTATTCCATCCCTGGGTGTTGACCGGCTCGGCGTTGAAGCACGGCGGAGAGCTTTTGCTTTCGGTCAACTCGTTGTGGAGAAGGTGCGGCAGCTCTGTGCCTCCTCCCTCGAGGATACTTGACACCTCTCTGTCGCTGGTTGATATGCCGGTCATTTCCGCGTTCTTAGAGCTACTACTGACTCTGGCAGCGTCCACCGCAGTAGAAGTCCAACTGCAAGAAGAAGTGACAAAGCTGACGCTGCTACTAAACGCTTGCGTCTGGTAAACGGCGTTTTCGGTTTGCGCTTGAGTGCTTGTGTCCATGACCAGTATCGGGGGATTTCTGTAGACGCTTGCCACTGCATTTCCGCATGGGTTTGCGACTGGAATATCTTGTGGGAAATGATGTATTTGAGGAGCGCTCAAGTTCTCAAGTGTTTTCGGCATATTTATCGATCCAGATTTATCACTTTCCGGTTGCTCTTGACGATTGACGGTTCTCAGATCGAGTCCTGATTCCACCTGGGCTTGCTGCAGCACTTTGGGACTTTTCGGCGCTTCAACATTCTCGTCCTGAATGGTTTTCATTGAATGCAAGTGCATCAACTTCTTCTTTGAATTCGTCCTGGAACACCTCGAAACGTCATCAACGGACGGGTCCTGGATGTCTCTGTTGAATTCATCCTCCTTGCCCGAACCTCCGAGTTGATGTTTTGGCACAAGCTCCTCCATGTCGGTTTGTATCACGTCTATATTCGTACAACGGGAACCCAAATTTAACTCACGAGGTTGAACCGCCAGCACTTCGTCCTTAGCGGAAGGAGAAAACGGCAAGTCACAAGAAAAGGATTTCTGACCGGTGTAGCCTTGCCTGCGTTTGAATGCAAAGCTCTTCGGCGGAGAACAGTCAGATTTGATGCGCTGCTTTTGAACGCCGTGAGGCGAGGTCTGATTTGGCTGAAACGACTTTTCGGAGTCGAGAGCGGTTGAAATTTTGTCAACCTCACTGGGAATGAAGTGATTCATTATGGAAAACAACTTCGGTTCGTCTTGTAGAATTTCCTGAATTTCTCTCTCGTTCATGTAATCCCTCGGCCGACCCGGTTGGCCGCCTCGCACTGGCGGCTTCTGCTGGCCTCTGTCTGACAAGAAACCTCTAACGACGCCGATGTTGTTTGTGTCAATGGACTGACTCTTTTGGGCAGTAAACCTAGCCCTACGCGAGGGACCTGATTTGCTATTGTTGTCCCGTCTGTCGCTGCTGCAGTCGAAAGCGTCGTCGATTTCATCTTCGTACTTGACGACTGCACTGACGTCGAGTTTTCTCAACTCTTCAGAAGAATGGGCGTCTCGGGCGACCGGTGCGACTGCCGTTCTCGTCGTCGTCACTGCAGCAGCGGCGGCGGCTTCGTAAACGACTTGCGTGTCCTCGAATGCTGCTTCTTCGATGTTTTCGGGAAAGTTCATCTGCCTGGGAACGCAGTGCACTCCGAACGACTTGCTTCCACTCTCGCTCGAGATCCACACGTTCTTGGTCTCCTTGTAGTTGATCAGGCGAGACTCTCTCGATCTTCGACTCAAGCCCGAGACCGTTGGATCTGATGAATTTCTCTTCCTGGAAACGTCTGGATAATGTTTATTAAACGAACGTCGGTTAATGTCACCTAATGTGTAAAAATAAATTGAATACAAGTTTTAAATATTACTTTGTGAATAAAAACAACTAATATAGGAGATTAAAAATGGCTAACTAGCTGCTTCTTGGACGACGTCAAAGGAACAACTTTTCTGCTCGAGAAAAAGGGCTCGTCTGTTTCTTGGCTTCCTCTTCATCTTTTCATTAGCAGCTTCTTTGGCTGCCTCTTTACTGAGAACAGGAGCTTGATAATCTGGATTTAATCCCATCGAAGTGAAATTATAATTATTTATTCTATTTTGACTTTTTAAAATTGCTATTAAAAATTAATTTTAATTTTACTTGGACTATATCCGGCAGAGTTGAGTTCATTCTGAACCGAATGAGCGTAGCTGGCATTGCCACCACCTGATCTCGAACTGCCAGCGTTCAGCGGCGGCTGAACCTTCTCGGAACGCGACAACGAAGTCAACTGCTGCTCATTTTCCGACTCCGTGTTGGAATCACTGACGTGGGGACCAAGCCGCGGCAGAAGAAACGGTATGAGATTGGTCTCGATGGGTCCTCCGTACACCGTTGGCTCGGCCGGCGACCAGGTGTCGGCCGTGTCGTCTGTCCACTCGAGCGAACGACTAGCCGGTCGGTTGCTGCCGAAGTTTTGCCTGTAAGTGGCAGCAACCCCTGCAAGATGACGTATGGGAGTTAATGATGTTGAAAGATTTTACTAAAATCAAAGAGCGAAAAAAATGGGAATTGAATTAAATAATGAAAATCTGATAGATCTAGTTAGTAAACGATTTATAATGTTTTTAAAATAACTGTCAAATAAAATAAAACCGAACTGAGGATAAAAATTAAGAGAATAAAACAAAAAAAAATTAATTAAACTAACTTTTTATATCCTTGTTCTTATTGTGCTCTGGTGGAAGATCGACAGATGCCAGCTCCTCCTCCAGATTGAATTCCGCTTTCCTGGGACTGGGATAATCACACGACAGGCTTTTCTGATTCGAGAAACACGATCGCCTTCTCTCAGCCCGGCGGTTGTTTTGATTCTGCTGGAATTTCGTCAGCTGAGTTTTTTTCTCCGGGTTATAATTTGTCTGAAAGGGATTGTCCGGCGGCGGCAGAGGAGGTCTGACGGATTGGGGTGAGCGCCGGTGATGCGGGTTCGTCGGATGCGGTCTTTGGTGGGATCTCGGCTGGCTGTTTTGTTGGCCGTGCTGCAAAGCGGTCGGTGGGAGGGGGTGTCTTTGCTGGTGTGATTGATGTTCTTGATTGTGGGCTAATTGCTGTAGTTGCTGCTGTTGATTTTGTTGGCTTTGCTGTTGATTCTGAAACTGTTGCTGAAGCTGTAGTTGTGGACTGCCATGGAGATGAACATACTTTCTCAACGGCCAATCGGTCGAGCACGCGTGACTCTCTGCAAATAATCATAAAACTGGTCGGAAGTTGGAAACATAAAAAATTAAATGGAAATTTTTTTTTACGTTGCAATGAATTAAATTTAATTTAAGCAATAAAACTCGAATGTTCGCGGCGGCAATTAAAAACCGAAAATTCTCCGAAAGAAATAAAAAAGTAATAAAATAAAAAAGAAATTTAAAAAAAGGAGAAAATTTTCACTTAGGAAATTAATTGGAACTCGTAAACAAAAAATAATGTTCGTCAAAAAGTTGTTCAAATGTTTAAAAGATATTTAACGAGCACGTTAAAAGCATAACTATCATTATCATCATCATCATCGTTATCGTCGTCATCATCATCATTATCATCATCGTTATCATCATCATCATTGTCATCGTCATCGTCGTCGTCGTCTTCGTCGTCATTATCATTATCTTCATCATCGTCATGGTCGTCGTAATCGTCATCGTCATTATCCCGAATAAATAAATTTTTGTTGATTTCTAAAAAGCGAGTATAAGCTTGCTTCGTTCTCAACAAAAATCCCGCAACACCCTCAGTGGAAGAATGGCGGATGGCGTCATCGATGCATAACCGCCCTTTCCTGACATCCAGGCTGTGAGCAAGCAAGTTTTTTAAGTCACAGGTTTGAAAAGATTCAACAGAGCGTGTCAAACGCATGTTTTTTTTGCTGTGTGTTGGCTTTTCTGGAAAAATATGGAAAAATAAAAAAATTGCAAAAAAGAAAAACAGAAAGTCGTTGTAATTAAACGCAGATGATAGAAAAAAATGAAAACTATTAAACTGTCTTCTTTTATAATTTTTTACAATCCTAAAACGTTAAAACATTTTAAAAACAAATTTTTTCTGAATTTCTTTAGCGACTTAAGAATTTAAAGCTTCAAAGGCTTGCAGGATGTCAAGTTAAGTTTGTTTTTTTCTTCAAAATTTTTTTTATTGTTGTACAGCGCTTCGTTGGAGCAAAAAAAAATCATTTACGTATGGAAAAGTCGCATGAAATCATCTAAGGTCAACAGGTTCGAGTGCGTTCATGATGATGATGATTGTGATGATGATGATGATGATGATGATAATGATGATGATGATGATGAAAATGATGGTGGTGGTGGTGATGACCTTGACTTTGAAAAGTCATTGTAGTTTTTGTAAAAACTGAAATTAAAAAATGTTTATAATTTTGTATTTCTTTTTTTTTCATTTTTTGTATATATTTCAATTTTTTTAAAAGTTTTTTTCATCGATCAAACCGAACTACTTATTATTCATGGCAGCGAAAGACGAGGGTGCCCTACCCCTGTGACCCCAGCTACAATGAAACCACTTTCTTCCATCGTATACTCCATGATGACAATCAATTGGACTGTCGTCCGCTTTATTTTCCATTCGGAGTAAGAAATGTTTTATTGAAAATTATTTAAAAAAAAAAGATATTTCCACTTTTGCATGATATATGATAAGAAAAATTAAAATATTATAAGAAAAATTAAAATATTGTAAGAAAAATTAAAATATTATAAGAAAAATTAAAATATTATAAGAAAAATTAAAATATTGGTATAATAGCAAAATGTTGAATATACTAAATAAAATCATGATTAACATTAATTGACATTCATTAACATAAATTACTATGTTAATTTTTTTAAATTCAAAAGTGGTGATTGGATACATTGGTTTGTTCACTCAAGGATATCTTGATTTAACAAGATATCTTTTTATGTTAAATCAAGATATTCTTGGTTTACCCCAACCAGGTGTTTATACTAAGATGTAATATTTAATTTATAAATAAATTATTAAATAAATAATTCAATAAAATAAATAATTAATAATTAATAATAGTAGTAATTATTTATTTCTACTTGTGAAGCGATTGCGGCAAGTGTCATGATCTCCTTGTGAACGAGCAACCTTCTACTGCAGAGTTCGTTTTGAACTTCGTACGATTCCAAGCATTTTCCATCGCTGAGGCTTCTGGAAATTTATTGAATTAACGTCAAATTAATTTTTCATATATTACTTTTATTTTGTAATAAAATTAAAATTTTTTTAATTAGAATATATATATATATATATATATTTTACGTATTATTACTAATAAAACTTTCTTAATTTACATTTGTATAGATTTTTATTCTCTAATACAACCAACCAGCTAATGAAAACATCATCATTAAATCATTTACAGATAAACACACAGACATTCAATCACACGTATACACGGACATGTAGACATGTGAACATAGACACAGATACACTCACACATACACACGGACATGTAGACATGTGACCATACACACAGATGCACGCACGCTGAATAACACACATACCCATAGACATGTTGACATGTAAACAGAGGCACATATAAACACACACAAATAAACACATACACGTAGACATGCCAGCACAGATGCAGATACGCATAGACACAAATACAGGCACACAAAAAAACGTTAATATATAAGGCTGCCAAGGAAACCATAGAAAAGAATACATCTGACAGGTGCGTGCAGGTGGAACTGGAAAGAGTGGAGGTATTAAATAAAAGCTGTTAGAATTTTTTATTTACAAATTTTTTTCTCCTCCTAAATTTTCTCTTTGCTATGTAAAGAAGAAGAAGAAATCTCCTTGTTGAAGGCAGGTGCTGACTGAATAATGTGACGATTTGTGCTGGATGTGGAGATGATGATGATGATGGTGCTAATGGTGGTAGTGGTGGTAGTGATGATGGTGGTTATAAAGATGATGATGATGATGATAATGAAAGTAATGGCGATGACGATGACGACGACGACGACGACAAGGATGACGATGATGATGATGATCATAGTGGTGGTGAAACAACAAATTCTTAAATTTAAATTTAAAAAATTATTAAAACTTTTTACTTTTGGCACTTGTTGATCATAGATTTTATCGACTCTTCCGATTGAGTTAGCGATAAGATGAGTTCGTTAGCCGTTTTCTTTAGGTTCGACTTCTTGGCGTCGAGTTCGGCTAACGAGTAGCCATCAATGACTAGCTGTTCTTTGAACAAGTCTGCCTAAAAATATATTTCAGTAATATTAAAACAGTATAAATTTAAAGATTTAATTGAAAAAGTTTTTTTTAATTTAAATCGCATCTATTGACAAATCAGAATACTGTTTACAATATGAGATACCGCGTGTATGTGAAAATTTGCATGTGATGTGATGTATGTTGATGGAAATTTAAAAATAAATGTGTAAAAATTATTTATGTGGGAATCCGAAAACAAATAACGACATAAATAAATGAATGAATAAATAAATAAATATTTTTTTATTATGCAGTTGCAAAAAATAATTAAAAAAAAAGAAAATTGAAAGTTCATTGTGTTGTGCGAAAAAAGATATTGATCCAGGAGAATCCCAAGAGTTAATGACTGTTTTGCTGAGACTTCAATATGGTGGCATAGCGATAACGGTAGTTCCGGTGATGATGATGATGATGGTTATCATGGTGATGATGATGATGATGATGGTGGATATCACGGTGGTGATGATGATAATGTCTATTAGGGTGCTGATGACGATGATGGTTATCATGGTGGTGGTGATGATGATGGTTATCATGGTGATGATGATGATGATGGATATCATGGTGATGATGATGATAGTTATCATGGTGCTGCTGATGATGATGAGAGTTATCATGGTAGTGTTGGTGATGACGACGATTAGTATGTGCAACCCACAACCCAAATTCCGAACGTCTACAATTGCTTTTTAAAAAAAAATAAATGTTTATTTGTGTTTGTGTTATTAATTGTACGCATGTGTCACTTTGTAGGTCTTTATCTGGCTAGCAGATTATGTGTACATCCGTTTTGTTGTGCGTGTGTGCGTGTACACACCTCTGTAGGTATGTGAGTGCCAGTTGTTGCTCAACAACTGATGAAGAATAAAATAAAAAAATAAACAAACAATTGATAAATAACAGAAAAAATTAATTTATAAAATGAGTTGAAGGTTAAAAAAATCAAAACAAGAAAAATATTTTTATTAACAATCAATAAAAATGGAAATAAAAAAACAGCAAAACATTAAAAAAAACTAAGAAAAACACAATTCTTTTTAAAATAAAAAGCATAATTAATTTTTTCAAATTATTTTTTGTGCTCTAAGGAAAAGTTCAGCAGTCTTTTTCCAGATAATCTCCTAAGTGGATTTGTTTTGTTTCTTAAATTTTTTTGTGGTTTTTTATTTATATGATTATTTATCTTTTTTTTTTAATTTTTAAAAATTGATGTTGAACCGTCGTGTATTCGAATCCGACTGGATAACCGACTGTCGGCAACCTCGAACAAGGATCCTCCAGGCTCATAAAAAAATTGTATAAAATATTTCTTAACGAAATAGGAAAAAACTATAATATTACTAAATGAAAATAATAATAATAAAAAAAATAATTTTAATAATAAACTAATAAATAATTAACAATAATACTTAATTACGCAACCAGTAAAAAACGAAATGCAGCTTACATCTGTAGAGCACATGTTAAGTACTGAGGCGGGAACGTGGAAAGAGTAATTCCTTGTCGACGATGACGGCGTAGACATTTGTAGAGACGAAGAAACTATTGCGGTTGTCGCTGCAGCCAGTGTAGTCGACGTAGCCGAGGCTGTTGAAGCAGCAGTAGCCGGCTCGTTTGAGCCGATAGCCTCGAGGAGATACTCGGAAAAGTTGTTTAGCTGATGCTTTGGGTCTTGAGACTTTTTGAGACAGACGTCTCCGAAGGTCTCGTAGTGTCGAGACTCTTGTCTTGCCTGGAAATCGGTGACGATGACGATAATGAATATGATAATGACTGGTACATACTGATGGAAAGGTTAATGAGGTTTTTAGTGCTTATGTTAATGCAGATGAATAGACCAGCATTATAATGATGATATGCTTATGTTGATAAATTGATCAAAAATACTGTTCAAGAAATGTATACGACCGTAAAAAAAAATTGCTGGATATGAGTCACGTGTCCCAAGGTGACTCAAAGCACCTGGATTTTATTAGCACGAATTTTTCTCTTCAGCTTATTTGCTCGATCGTCAGCTGACCGATGGAGTGGGAAAAATATATATATATGGAAGCGTGGGCGGTGCTTTAAATAGAAGTGATTCCGTTAATATAATCGGTCGTAGCGTAAGCGACGTGGACGTGTTCAGTTTGAATAATCAGATCATGCCAGTGGTCATGATGATGGTGATGATGATGATGATGGTGATGATGATGATAGTGATGATGGTATTAATGATGATGATGATAATGATGATGATGATGATGGTGGTGTTTATAGTGATGAAAATGATGATGATGGTGGTGGTGATTATGATGACGATGTTATTGAGTTTCAACTAATTGAAAGGAATTAAAATACAATTTAAATAAAATTTAAATTCATTAAGTACAAAAGTAACAACATAAAAAATATTGAAATTAAAGTAATTATAATAATAACAGTAATAACTAAATAATTAAGATCAGTTAGCAAAGCCTTTAACAACAAAATTACAGTCAACTTCAAGGACGTGACTGGAAGAAGAATCGATTCAGCCAAGTGTGCCACTTTTTTTAATCGAGTTTGCTTAATATATATATATATATATATATATATATATATATATATATATATATATATATATATATATATATATATATATATATACTTATATATATATATATACTTATATATATATACATATATATATATATATATATATATATATATATATATATAAACGAATTTGTATATATGTATATAGGTATATATGTATATCTGTCCTTTATGCATTGCTACACCATTCATTCAATCGTAATGAAATTTTCACACAGCCTTGAGAGTCAAGGAAAATCAAATATAGAGAAAAAAATTTTGAAATCCGTCACAAAATGAGCGGAGCGGAGCGGGTCAGCGAGCGGGAACTATATATCTATATATATATAAATGAATATATATATATAAAGCGGGGCACGGGAACGGGAAGCCAATTAAGAGCAAAAGATAGAGCGGGAAAAGAAAAGCGACCAAGAACGGGAAAGCAGCCAGGAGCGGGAAAGCGACCGGGAGCTGGAAAACGACCGAGAGCGGGAACGCGACGGGAACAGGAAAGCGGAGAAGGAAACGGGAGCGAGAGAGACAAACATTAGTAAAACCTCTAAAATCCCCGGGCAACGCCGGGTCCCCCCGCTAGTATATATATATATATATATATATATATATATATATATATATATATATATATATATATATATATATATATATATATATATATATATATATATATATATATATATATATATATATATATATATATATATATATATATATATATATATATATATATATATATATATATATATTTATATAATGATATTTATATATACAATATTTATCTACATATAATAATACTTTTGCGGACAGATTAAATTTCTTGGACAGACAGACAAGAAAGCGACTTATTAAAAACGTCGTAAAAAACGTTAATTTGTGTGTTTCTATGTAAAACACTTTCAAATGCCCAATGCCAACTTCAACCCAACAAAGCGTCCATGTACGTGAGAAATTTTAAAAACTGGGAAATTGAAAATAAAAGTTGCACCCAAACAAACAAATCAAAAAAATAGAAAAACTTCTTTTCTTACTTAAAAGATTTTAAAAATTTAGCAAAAGTTAGAAAACAATCAACGAGACCATTTTTTGAAGATCACAATTGAATGAACACGTCGAAGAAGCTGCTTATTAATTGTAACACACGCGGAAATTTGTACTTGAAAGCTTAAAACAGAATTTTATATCATTTTGTAATGAAATAAAGTTGTTATAGCGATGTCCTTGCAAACATCTACAACGAATTGTCGTGAAACAAGAATTGGCTAGAAAGGAAAGCACGTTTTCTATTTGTATCACATTTTTTTATCTCTTTCTCTTGAAAACTTTCGAGATTTTCCTTATTTTCTTTGTTTATTAAAAATAGTCAATTTTATAAAAAAAAATTCACAAGATTATTTTTTCAAAAAACTTGAAATGAGTTTTATTCGTTTGGTTTGGTATATATATATATATATATATATATATAGCGTTACGCGAAATTGCTAACATACATACATACATACATGGGTTGGTCGGTTTGGGTTGGGTCCAATTTTTTTTAAACGTGTGAGTTTGGGTGGGTTAAAAAAATAATGAGAAAAAAACATTTTTATTTAGGAAAACATTTCAACTGTATTTGAGTTGGTTTAAAAAATTTAACTTTTCAGGTGAATCGAATTGGGTTGTGTTGAGTATTGGTGGGTTGGGTTATTTGGGTTGCCAAAAATGGCCCCATGTTCACCCCATACTTAAAACTGTAATCACAAGAGTAATCGCTCGTTCGTACAATTTCGTATAACACTTCATTATACGAGGCTGCCAAATACGGGAGATTTTCAGTGGTTAAAGTAGATAGTCATTTGAGTCGTTTATTTAACATGAATCAATTGGAGGATTATATCCTTTAAGTAATTTACAGATTTGTTAAACTGATAAAAAATATCAAATTAAATCCATGAATGTAATTAATTATCGACGAATTTACTTCACTCCATCACCTCAGCACATGGAGGCAATGCATGCGAGGACTACGGCATTCTTCAGCGTAGATGGATGCATTTGTGAAACAAAAAAATTTGGAATGATGGATGGCTGGTGGTCGTCAGAGGAAAGGAATGAAATTCTTGGCCGTTTTAATATTTTTTCGAATTTATTCTTTTGCAAGAAAATCACAGAAATAATAATATTCAATAATTCATGTAAGTATAATAACAATAAGCAGGTGATCCAAATTTAAAAACTAAAAACTATTTATTTTCTCAAGTATTTCTCCTTATTTCACGGTACCTAAACACTTTTAGAGCCGAGTTTACTTCTTTTTACATGCTTTTATTAACGTTCACTTGTCCGGATGTCCATGGGATGTCCGAGGACGTTCGTAAGTACGGAACCTCATTATAAAATTCGCCCACTTCAAATCAGTTTCTAGTCTAAATACACAAAAATAAAATTTAAGAAACCAAAATTATTAACTAATAAATCAAAAAATCATATTGATAACGACATCCAAAACTTTCATTGGATAGGAACTACAAACTTCTGTAGTTTATACTATTCATCGTAGTTATATTTTTACCACATTTTTCTTACCTTGCTTTCTTGTCTTTTCTTCTTTTTTATTTCTGTATATTTACTAGTGGGGTACCCGGCGTTGCTCGGGGTTTTTCTCTCGCCCCCGTTTGCTTTATTGCTCCCGGTCGCTTTTCTTTCCTGCTCGCTCTTTCGCTTTTCCGTTCCAGCTCCCACTCACTCATTTCGTGACCGATTTTATTTTTTTCCACAAAAACCGTCCTCTAATGACTTTCAATGATGTGTGAAAATTGCATACTATCGGATGAATGGTGTAGCAATGCTCTCGGTCGTTTCCCCGCACCCGGTCGCCTTCCCACTTTCGCTTGCTTTCCCGTTCCCGGTCGCGTTTCCTTTAGCAGTCGTTCTTTCGCTTTCGTTTGCTTTTCTGTTCCCGCTTGCAGTTTCGTTCCCGCTCATTATGCAGTAACCGTTTCCGTTTGCTCTCTCGCTCCGCTCATTTTGTGACCAATTTTAAAAAAATTTCACAAAAACCTTCTCCGATTGCCTTGCAAGCTTGTGTGAAAATTACATTACGATCAGATGAATGGTGAAGCAATGCATAAAGGACTTACATACATACATACATACTTACACACATAATCTCATATATCTTATATATATATATATATATATATATATATAAATCTCGTGTCATAGTGTTTGAAATTGAACTCCTCCGAATCGGCCAAACCGATTTTTTTGTTATTCATTCAAGTTGCATATGTTATATACATTAGAAAGGAAAATGAATTTATTTAGCAAAGATGTATATATATATATATATATATATATATATATATATATATATATATATATATATATATATATATATATATATATATATATATATATATATATATATATATATATATATATATATATATATATATATATATGCCTGTCTATTTGTTGCATTTTCCTGTAAAAAAATACATAATTGCACCTCTTTGTTTTTCCATAATAACTTTTTTAAATAATTTTATAAAGATATTTTAAATAACCTATGACCTATCCTCAGACCTACCAAATGTAGACAAAACATTTCATAAAAATCGGTTCAGCGGTTTCGGAGGAGTTTAATTTCAAACACTATGACACGATATATATATATATATATATATATATATATATATATATATATATATATATATATATATATATATATATATATATATATATATATATATATATATATATATATATATATATATATATATACATATATACATATGTATATATGTATATATGTATATATGTATATATGTATATATATAAATTTGTTTTTTCGTTGATGTTTTATGGACAAAAAACGTTTTGGTCAGCGGTAGTAAGGTGAATAAAAAATAAATTAATTTATAGTTAAATTATAAAAAAAAAAATTTCAAGTTTTAAATGTTTTAAATATAAATATTAAATTAAATAAATATGTGTGTTGTTTAGTGCCGCCCATAGATATCTATGGTGCCGCCGGATACCTTTGTTTTGATTTCATAGAGCTCATTCTCTTCCGAACTTACGATACGACAGCTCTGCTATCGGTGCTTTATAACATAAACTTTATATTTGATTTTTAGCAACTTATCTTTTATATCCAGATAACTTTGGTTTTCAGGACTAATCAATATATTGAAGGTGGAATTTCTTCTATTTAGTCTATTTAGAGATATTTTGTGCTTCATAAAAAGATTTCCAGACTTAACAAATTAAAATTAAATCAAAGTAGAAATTCATTGTTCATATCTCCCATTCAAAAGTAAGTAGCAAAGCTTTGGTAATTTGTTTTTAGTTTTTAAAATCATGATTTACTGGGTATCTTTTAATTTGTTTCGTTTGTTGCATTGCACGTGATTAATTATGTTATATTATTATTAATTATTATAAGATTATCATTATGCTCTATTATTTTGTGTTTTACAAAAAAGAGTTGCAGATTGAAAAAATAAATTTAAATTCATTGTTCATATTTATCGTTCAAGGCTTCTGGCTTCCATTGTTCCTTATCTAATATTGTTCATCATGGTTTCCTAAACTGACGAGCTTGCTATCAGCCTATCGGTAAATGAGAATTTTTATGGGCAGGTAAGTGTTTTTTTATGTGATGGCATTACAACCATTATTATTGACGAGTAGTTATGACTATAAGATTATGAATTAATTTATCGGTCTTATTTTATTTTTTACTTTTCAGAGGAAATTAGAAAATTACATTTTAAAGAAAATCTTACATGCAATACCAATTCATTGTAAAAGTTTCACTGATATATGAGGTGCATGAAATTTGAAAGAAATGAAAGCAAGCTCAGTATTTTTGTGTTTCAACAAAGTTCTCAAGCCAGCCTATCAATCTGCTGCTGTTTTGTTCAATTTATAATTGCATCATTTGCTAAATAAAATTGTTACTCTTCCATTGTTCCAAATTGATGATCTCCGAAAATGTCACATGTAGCGTTATATGCTTTCTGTAGACATGACACTTAAAAGCTAAGAACAACTCAAAAAGTAAGATTAGCGATTTTTCGAAAAGCAGCTGTTGAACAGTGTGTGATAAAGCATTTATAATCTTACAAGTATTTAAAATAAATATAACCTGTTGAGATATATGAGCGGATTTTAACATTATTGCAGCGTTAACTAATAAATTCTTTTTTTTTCAGCTTTAGTCAATCAAAATAATCCTTTGCAGAAGATCACACTTGCAGACGGAGCAGGAAAAGAGAGCAAGCTGGAGCGGTATAGCGTAAAAGCGACCGGGAGCAGAAATGCGACCAGGAGTGAGAAAGCGACCTTGAACGGGTAAGCGACCAGGAGTGAGAAAGCGACCTTGAACGGGTAAGCGAGCGTTTAAGGAAACGGGAGCCAGAGAGAAAAACGATAAAAACCTTTAAATTCCCCGGGCAACGCCGGGTAACCCAGCTAGTATATATATATATATATATATATATATATGTGTCTCAACTTCAGACTCGAACCCACGACTGTCGGATCGGCAACACCGCCTCGCATCATGCCAACTACCTTACCATCTGCGCCACTTCCACCGCCAAAAAACAGTGGTTGTTAAGCGCTTTTGTTGGGGTATGTTAAACACAACACTCGACTATGAATGGGTACGAATCAATGCTTGATAGTATATATAAGTTGTACGGCTTACATTCCGTCACTAGCTAATTTAATAGCTATCGAAGATATATGTTTTATGGTATATATTATAAGGAAACATAGCGTTGATATGTTTTTACGAGCCACATATATCAGAAACTTGGATGGCTTACAATCCACCACGAAATAACGCAAATATAAATGTCTCAACTTCAGACTCGAACCCACGACTGTCGGATCGGCAACACCGCCTCGCATCATGCCAACTACCTTACTATAAAAACTTTGACTTTAAATGTTCTTCAAAACAAACTCGTAAAAACACAAAGGACCATTTAGCAGCAATATACTTTTTTATTATCTTATCTAAATGTCGAAATTTAGTTTTTAAGACAACACTATTCAAAATTAAGTCTAACATTTTAGCCTAGAATGAATTTTTTTATCGTTTTTTTCTTTTGCTCCCGTTTCCTTTCCTGCTTGTTTTTCCACTTCCGGGCGCTTTCTCGTTTCCGGCTGCCTTTCTCGTTCCCGCTCACGCTTGCTCTCCCGTTACCGTTCCCGCTCGCGCTCATTTTCCACTCTTTCCTAATTTCCTTCAGCCCATAAAACGTAAAATAAATTTGCTAAAAGTTGCTTAAAGCTTTCAAACGGTGTTACGTAAACTATATTTGAATTAAATTACGCAATTACTTTTAATGGTCGTACATAGGCACTTTTGGTCCGGCTTTCCAGGTTAAAACCATAAAAATCCAATGGATTATTAATTTTTTCCAAAATTGATATATACCACCTGTTAAATATTTTACTTGAGTGTACCAAATTTTAATAAAATCTGTTCGACGGTTTTTGAGTTTTAGAGAGACATCGCACAGCTATATAATTTCATATATATAGATGATTTTTGAGTTTATGGTTACTTTTTCCATGTTGTGATTGACAACCAGTGTGTTTAATATCGGATCGGCAACACCGCCTCGCATCATGCCAACTACCTTACCATCTGCGCCACTTCCACCGCCAAAAAACAGTGGTTGTTAAGCGCTTTTGTTGGGGTATGTTAAACACAACACTCGACTATGAATGGGTACGAATCAATGCTTGATAGTATATATAAGTTGTACGGCTTACATTCCGTCACTAGCTAATTTAATAGCTATCGAAGATATATGTTTTATGGTATATATTATAAGGAAACATAGCGTTGATATGTTTTTACGAGCCACATATATCAGAAACTTGGATGGCTTACAATCCACCACGAAATAACGCAAATATAAATGTCTCAACTTCAGACTCGAACCCACGACTGTCGGATCGGCAACACCGCCTCGCATCATGCCAACTACCTTACTATAAAAACTTTGACTTTAAATGTTCTTCAAAACAAACTCGTAAAAACACAAAGGACCATTTAGCAGCAATATACTTTTTTATTATCTTATCTAAATGTCGAAATTTAGTTTTTAAGACAACACTATTCAAAATTAAGTCTAACATTTTAGCCTAGAATGAATTTTTTTATCGTTTTTTTCTTTTGCTCCCGTTTCCTTTCCTGCTTGTTTTTCCACTTCCGGGCGCTTTCTCGTTTCCGGCTGCCTTTCTCGTTCCCGCTCACGCTTGCTCTCCCGTTACCGTTCCCGCTCGCGCTCATTTTCCACTCTTTCCTAATTTCCTTCAGCCCATAAAACGTAAAATAAATTTGCTAAAAGTTGCTTAAAGCTTTCAAACGGTGTTACGTAAACTATATTTGAATTAAATTACGCAATTACTTTTAATGGTCGTACATAGGCACTTTTGGTCCGGCTTTCCAGGTTAAAACCATAAAAATCCAATGGATTATTAATTTTTTCCAAAATTGATATATACCACCTGTTAAATATTTTACTTGAGTGTACCAAATTTTAATAAAATCTGTTCGACGGTTTTTGAGTTTTAGAGAGACATCGCACAGCTATATAATTTCATATATATAGATGATTTTTGAGTTTATGGTTACTTTTTCCATGTTGTGATTGACAACCAGTGTGTTTAATATCATTTCTTTTAGATTCACTTTTTTTCACTACATATACTGATAAGAAAAACTTTGCTAATAAATTGGATTTTATTATAATTATAACCTCAACAGCTAACCCTCTGCAATTCGGATTGTATGTTTATAATATTTGTTTTTCTTCCACAGTTTTATTACGCGAAAGTAACATTTTTATCATCACTTATTTGTTGTTCATTTGAAGAAACACCACCAAATTTATCATTATTGGCAAATCCAGCAATAGAATGACATCTCTACTTTTTATAAATTTTTGTGGCACTTGATTTTAATACTTGTTCTTTGCTCATCCTCGGAAATGCCCGATTTTATTTACTGAAAAAATCTTGTCTATTTATTAAGCTTCTTTTGATATTCATTTAAAAATCATCCTGTTAATAAGTTGATGAAAAATTTCGCTGCTTCGTGTCAATTACTAAAAACAATAATTTCACTGAAAAAATTTTATTTCTACAACCTGGTCTTGTTTTTACAAAGCTTATATTAACTTGCAACGTTGTTTGTTTCTAATTTGTTTATTTGTTTCTGCGCAACGTCGAGCTCGTTCAGTACTTCGATGGGTGCCATTAATTACATTAATCCGTTTTTAGATTAAAAAAATTTAAACACTTAAAAATGACAAATAATAAAAAATATAAATAATATTTTGATTTATGAAAAAGTTGAACACTAAAAAATAAAAAGTTATATAAAGTATAAAAATATTTTTTTAGAAACAACGTTCGTATACTAATGTATTAAAAAATTAGAAATAATATTAAAGGGTACATATTAACATTTTTTGGATTCCAAGTCTATGATTTTATTGGAACCAACTATTTTTTTAAAGTAACTTTGTGGAACCAACTACTTTAATGATGTAAAAAAAAACTTAATCAATTATGATAAAAGTCTAGTTATTACTATAATTATTAAAATAAATAATAAGGTTGGATGGTTTAAATGCAAAACGTACTGTTTTTACCACGCTTCTATTAGTTTCACCTGATGTTTGTTTGTATGTGTAGTAAACATCTTACAATCAGTTTTTCAACCACTTTCTTTTGATCTTTTGACATCTATTTTTATCATAAACGTACTTTTAAAGACAATACACAAATCTATGAACGTCATTTAGGAGAGGGACAGAGGTGCACCAATGATTCCTTAAAAATCCTCTAATTGTTTTTTCGACCATTTTTCATTGATCAAATGATTTCAAATTGTGCACATAATCACTTTCTTGAAGACAATGAACAAATACAAGGGCATCATTTGGGAGCAGAAAAGCCCCATAGATTTTCCACAAACATTTAAAAAAAAACAAATAAAAGTGGTTTTTGAATGTTTTTAAAATGAAGACAGCACACATATTTAGAGGCGTCATTTGGCCCCAAAAATATTTCTTGAACGTTATTTTAGAAAAATAACTTTGGAGGATTGTTTAGAAAATATTTGGAGATTTTTGTGAAGAGCAGAAAAACGCGTTGCCACACAAAGATTTACCAAATAATTTTGTTTGGAAAAATAACAAACTAACCCATAAAAACAAAGTTTTTATTATAAATCCTTTATATACGATCCTAGATTTTTAATTACTAATTCCTTTTACAGCCCAGAGCCAAATTCAAAAATTAAAAATCCGTTAAAATTTGGTGTTTTTTGAAAAACTTAATTATACAATATCCGATCAAACAGAAATTTTGATAGATTCAATTGTCTCGCAGCCCAAGTCGATGTGCCAAATTTCAGCTCGATCGGATAACGGGAAGTGAGTTAATTTTGAGACTCAAAGTTTGTGACCGACAGGAAGACAGACAGACAGACGGGAAGACAATCGAAAATAATATAAAGGATTTAAAAATAAAAAAAGTTTTAGACAATTTTGTTTGGGTGGAAAGCAGAGAAACAGTTGTCCTCCCAAAGATTTTGCAAAATACGATTATTAAAAAAAATATAGAGAAAGTTCTAAAAAATGTTTCGAAAAAATACCAACGGCAATCACCCCTCTCGGTAATCTTAATAGCGGGGTTTATATAGAAATATTTTTTAACTTTCACTTGTTTGCTAACTAACCACTAATTTTAAATGTTTTTATTGTAACATTAAAAACACTTTTTATTGTTTTTTTTTTGAATTTTTCAACGTTTTCTTCCCAGGAATAACTGTTTTTTTAACGCCAAGTACATGACAAGTCAGCTATGCAAACACAGACGTTCATGTAGCGGGACAAAAACAATTCACTAAATCCTTTTATATCTCGCATGCGCCTCCCAACTGAGCACTTAAATCGGAATTGGACAGTATTTCAAGTTTCCATTTTGAACCAAACTGTTCAAGTTGCAGTTATAAATTTTCAACTTTATTTAAGACAAACTCTGAATTTATTCACATTTTTTTTATAAAATCAAACCTTGAAAACAATGTTTTCAAAAATTTCTCATCTTTTAAATTATTGAATAAAAAATTCATTATATATTCAATAATTACATGAAGATACAATTTTTCAAAATATAAAAATGTGAAATTAAAAGTTATTATTTTAGAAAGTGTCCAAAAAGATAAAATTTGTCAAAATATAAAATGCGAAATTAAAAGTTATTATTTTAGAAAGTGTCCAAAATTTAATATAATGCATTGTCATAAGGAGCGAGTATATATAGTATATCAATTAAATAAAGTTATTTCAAACCGCCTTCAAACTGTGTTGAGTTGGTACTACAAAGTATATCGAAATAATGTAGTCCAGCGACTACAATTGGTGACCCCGACGTTTCTTTCTCCAACGTGAAGAATTCTGAAGTCCAGTGAAAGGCTCACCACAAGGTGCCCCCAACTTCGACGACGTCAGTTTTCTTTCCCCGACGTTCTTCAACACCGACGACTGCAGCTTTCGACGTTTTCAGCCTCCGAAGTCTTTAGCTTCGACGTTCTTGACCACCGGTGTTTGCAGTCGTCAGCGTTTTGAACCTCCGACGTCTACAACCCGAGGACTACAGCTCGAAGAATTTTTCTATCGACTGACTTATCGTCAAAATGGCATCAGCTTCAACGCAACCTCTGGCCGTCACCACAACTCCCACAATTGCTGCCGTCTCAGTAAAAGCGCCTCCTTTCATACCGTCAAACCCTGCTACGTGGTTTGTGATCCTTGAGGCGCAGTTCAACATCGCCGGCATCACGTCGTCTGCCACAAGATTCTACCACGCGTTAGCAAATCTTCAAGTAGAAACTCTGAGCAACCTCGACGACGTAATCTTGCAGGCCGCCGATTACGACCAACTCAAAGACGCCGTCAAAAGGTTCCACGAGACCAGTAGAGGAGAGCTCTTTGAATCCTTCTTACAAGAAACCCCCCTCACCGGCAAGCCTTCATACTTCCTTCTTCAAATGACAAAGGTGGCAAAGAAAGTTGGCGTGGGAGACGACATGGTGCGTCATCGTTTCCAACAAGCTCTTCCACCCAGCCTCGCACCTGTCATCGCGTCACGGAAAACACTGGGACTGGACGACCTCGGACGACTTGCCGACGAACTCCTCCCATTGCTAAAGTGCCAAACTACATCCTTCTTGAGTGAACCTGCATTTGTTGGCCGCTTTTCGCATTCAAAATTTTTCAGTTGAATTTTTAATTGATACGGGTTCATCAATATCTTTAATTTTACTATCAGTATCAAAAGCACTTTCATGTTTATTGTCACCTTCATCGATTCTTTTGAAAGCTGCTGATGGTCGCTCTATTGCTGTGCATGGACAAACTCATTTAACGCTTAGAAATTCATCATTGCGCAGGTCATTTATTTGGGATTTTGTCGTGGCTGACGTTGCAAAGCCAATTCTTGGTGCTGATTTTCTCTCTAAATTTTGCATTAGCGTAAATTGTTTTGAGCGTGCGATTGTTGATACCAACACAAATTTTCATGCGCCGTGTACTTCTAAACTTGTGCGAGAGTATTTGGCATGTGGCATTAAACTTTCGGACAATCTTTGAACACGAGAAATCGTGTTTTCCACCTACATATATGACTTCAGCGGAGTGAATAAACAAGATCAACCCACTTTCTTTTTAGTTTTTTTTATTGAACGTAACAGGCAAACTGTAAAAGCATGAGTTTTATTTTCACATGGAAACCAAAATATATCAAATTAAATAAAATGTAAAGCGAAGAATAAATAAACTGAAAACGATCACCGTTAATCTAAACTAATCCAACAAAAATGCATTCCATCCCTACCACAATCTTTCGGTCTTTATATATATATATATATATAGACTCTAATATTTGTTTGTTGTGGTTTTAGCAAGGGGCTTGCCCAAGTTGAGAAATGAAAAAATTGCTCTAATGGTAAAAAGGGTTATAGGTGTTTGACTTAAAAAATAAACGAATTAAAACTAATTTTTGACAATTCTTCTAATAAAAAATAGTTTTTCTGATCACCGCAATCTAATTTCACTGATATTTCTTATTAAGATTACCTTTTTTTCCGATGACGCCGGAACAGAATCACAATCATCAGTAAAATTAAAGAAACTCCTATCGTGAGAAAGAATGTGATCACAATCGCTGTTGTGGTTCCTACAAATTAAATTATAAAAATGCATTAAATCTAAATTTGAAACATTGAAAAAAATAAAACAAACATAAAACATCATCTTGCAAACAAATAAAGATATTGAAATTTCATTTTGGTGTTAGAGCAGATGAGCCAGAGCTGTATAAGGACTGAGTTGTGAATTTGGAACCCCAAAGTTTAAAAATGAAAGGCGTCAAACAGAACGTTTTTTCACGTTGAAAGAAGCTATGTAACTAATTCTTGATGATGATGATAGCATTGAGGTTGACATACTTGTCATTCTTCCGCACGGCGCATCATAAGACGTGACTGTTGAATAAGCAAATGAAGAAGAAATGTTATTCTTTGTAATATCCGGGAAGGTAGAAGTTTATTATACTAATGATGGGATGGGATTAGACTGTGTCGGTTCTTTGGGTGAAGAAATGTAGGTCGCAAATACGGTCAGTTCAATGCCGCGGCAACCAAAACGCCAAAACGATTGAAATGCACTTGGACCAAAAAGAGTCATTTGAATAGCCACTTTTAAAACAGTCTATATATAACGAGCTTGAAACACCACAATGGTGCTTTGCTTGAAAAACCCCATATAGGCTGTTTAGGTTGTTTTATACTGGCCATGGCACAATCTGGAAAAGGTGAAACAGTAGGTCGCTACAAGCTGGAAAATTGTGGCAAAACACTGTACATGTGGGCCAAGTGCGGCAAACCACTTCATCGGAATTGTTTTGGTGCTTTCCGCACACTCCGGTTCTGAAACGACTATCATGAACTGCTTGACTGATTTATTGAATGTTAAATTTTTGGATTTTATTGAACTGTGTTACTGATAAAGTCAGAAATGTGATTTTAGCTTTTCTGTTTATAGCCTAAAATTTATATTATAATTGTTTGCGTTGAGAAAAAAAAGAAATTGACTTTTAAACATTTTGTCGTTTTCAGTAGTCTATACGACCACCGTTCGAAAAACGAGCATAGTTAATTTTCAAAGTTTTCTTTCAAATAAAAAATAATTAAAAATAAATCTGTTAAAACATAAGCAAGTAACTTAGAAATAACAAAAAAAATAATAGAAATATAATTAATAAAGTTTTGGACCTAAACGGGTTAACAACGTTACGCTAAGTTATAATATACATACTTACATCGGAAATTACATATGTTGATATATGATATGTATATAAATATTTAAATAAACTATGAATATTTAAAATTACTTTTTATATTTTTTAATATGCATCAGTATAAAAATAGAAATAAAAGATTTTCATACTAAAATGAGCAAATTTCTTGTAAAACCCCAAATTGAGAGTTCCACGTCAAAACGGAATCTCTAAAAGTCACTCATGACATATTTCCAATTCCAGGAGCAGGCTTAAATTCCCAAAAAGATATTTTTTCAAAAGCTGCCTCGGGTAAAAGTGAATTTGATATAATAAAACAAACCAGCAAATAGAGAAAATAGTTATAAAGAAAAAAAACATACAAATTATTTCCTCCATTTTAAAATAATATTTTACCAAAACATTTTTTTAAACAACACGATTTCCTGTCTGCACAACAACTCCAATAAATAGTTTTTAAAACTCTAAAGAAAGGAAGATATATGTTCATCCCCGAAAAGAAAAGCAAGTCGCTTACAAATCAGGCGCGCATGGAAATTATCGCGGAGAGCAAAGGTCAGGCAAAAGTCTTCTGCTTATTTGGGCGCGAAACGTCTTTAGCTGCCGGCGGCCATAACGAGTAGTTTTTATTACAGCCGTCATCTTGATTACAACGATCTCCATCTTGTTTATTGCTGTCGCCATGCTGTTTTCAGTAATGGCCGGCGTTGTTCAAAATTATTGACCTATCGCATGCGCGCCATGTTCGCCCACTTCCGTTCGTAGCATGGAATGGTAATTCATCGGAATGTTACCGCACGGCGCGTTTAACGATATTTGCTTTTTGGTCTCCTCAACTTTTATTACGGCTCCCTATTTAATGGGGCGTCTGCCTAATTCGACGTTATAGCAGCGCTCGGTTTTTGCTATTATTCTTATAACTACTTCGGATGGCTTTATCGGGATTTTTAATTCTTTTCTGGAATTTTCCATCGTTACAACGTCTGTCAAGCTCAATCCAGTCGGTGACAATAAAAACTGATTTATTCTGCAAGGTGTGTGGCTTCGTGTGGGGGGGATGCAGGATGGAGGGAAGGTTGGGTGAATAAAAGAGGAAAAAATGGAAAAATGCGCGGTAATAAATTTTTAGTGCAAATATGTTTCTTTGTCGGTTTTTCACGTCAGGTGAAATAATTCTTCCTTCAAGCAGAATTTCACTTTTCTTTTAAAATATTTTTTTAATTTTTCTGAGAAAAAATGTTATTTATTTTTTAAAATGCTTTGTTTGTTTTCAGGCAAATAATTTAGCTGTTTTTTTTTAAAGATTTTGTTTTCTTAATGGTCAGTAGAATTATCTAGAAAAATTATTTTATAATTTGTTTACTTGGAAAAACATTCATTAAAAACCTGTTTTTCAAATTGCACATTGCTTTCAAAAAAAAGAATGTGATGCTCAAAACAGATTTAACGCCATCATACTGTCGCAACACCACAGATTTAACCCTTTCACTTCAACAACACCACAGATTTAACTCTTTCATTTCTACAACAACACAGATTTAACACTTTCACTTCTACAACAACACAAACTTCAAGGCAGCTCAGAGGTGGATATAGGTTGGGACGGCTGGGTTAGGTCCAATTTTTTACACATGCGTGGGTTGGGCTGGGTTGGGTTGTGTTGAGAAAAAAACTGAAAAAATATTTTAGTTAAAAAAAAAATTCAACTGTGGATTGGGTTGGGTTGCGTTGAAAAAAACTGAATTTTTGTTAATTGACAAGCAAAATGTAACTGTGGATTGGGATGCGTCAGAAATTTTAACGTTTCAAGTGGGTCGGGCTAGGTTGGGTTGAGAAAGTGGTGGGTTGGACTGGGCTGGTTTGCCAAACAAATACCCATGTTCACCTCTGAGGCAATTTACTTCACTCAAATTGTATAACGACTGTAATTTTTCTTGTCTTTCTGTCAAGCCGCTGTTTCCAATTGTCATCTTTTTAAGCATGAATATTTTCTTTGATTTATTTTTTTAGAATTTCTTTAATTGGACAAATGTGTCAATATATATATATATATATATATATATATATATATATATATATATATATATATATATATATATATATATATATATATATATATATATATATATATATATATATATATACTTGATAGAAATTACTTGATATATATATATATATATATATATATATATATATATATATATATATATATATATATATATATATATATATATATATATATATATATATATATATATAGCTGTTTGTATGTATGTCCGTTATGCATATACGCGCGAAAGCTCAAAGAGTAGTTCTGTAGATTTGGAGTTTTAACGTTCTGTTAATAGTTCAATAATTGATATTGAGAGAAGTTTAATAATAAAAAAGTCTTGAGTTCGACGGTTTTTGTCTCTGAGATTGTTGCGCAACTCGGTCTCTCTTAAGGGGGCATAGTTCATAATCAAAAATCCAAAAAATGGTCTGATCTCTTCATTACAAAAAAGAAACGGTGTCATGCGAAGTGAAATCTGAGGTTCAAGTGATACAAAAATCAATAGAAGAAAAGTTTCTTAACTCTAAGGTAACTGAAAAATGAGAAAAGAATGTAATTATTTATAGATTAATTGAAAGCGGCTTAGATGGCAGAGAAGGAAATAATGAAGACAAAGGTCTCGTTAGTAAACTTCTTATAGGTATAACTTCTGGTGCGATAGGTCCCTCAAATGTTAAACGACTTTTTAGATTAGGCCCAAAAGGAGAAAAAGTACGTTCTTTGGACATGAGGATTGTAAGACTAAGAGTGAGAAACTAGAACAAAGTATAAATAATAATTGTACACCTATAACGTCCAATGATAGCTTACTGAGATTCGGCCTTGTTAACGCTCGATCAGCCGTTGATAAAGCTGGCGTGCTTCATAACTTCATCCAGACATATAATTTAAATATCCTTGTATCACGGAAACACGGGTATCCGTCGATTCCCCGGAATGCGTTGAGCTCGACCTTGCTCCATCTGGCTTCTCCGTCTTCAACCAACATCGACAAAATGGCTAAAAAAGGCTGTGGTACTTGCATAATTTACAATAACGATTTTAAGATCTCTTCATATGATGCTGGCTCCTACAACACATTTGAACACTGGCCCCTACAACACATTTGAACACTGCTCGTTAAAAATAAGAGATAGATCCACCTCCGTAATTTTAATCTGTCTCTATCGTCTTCTTGACACCTCATACCCTGCATTTACTGAAGAACTTTCTGATCTTCTAGACAAAATCATCATTAACAAACTCGATTTCTTATTATGCGGTGACTTCAACTCTCCTACCAAGTCCAGCCTTTCCATAGACCACCGTCATTCCGAAATTCTGGACAACTACAATTTGTTACAGCACGTTACTTCTTCAACTCATATCTCCGGCAACCTCTTGGACCTCATCATTACCCCCAATAGCTTTTCCTTAGTGTCTAATCTCTCTGTCTCAGATTTTCCCATCTCCGACCATCTCGCCATATCAAACTTCGAATCGAAATTCAAAATAAAATTACGTTCAGTTTTTGTCACATCCATAAAATTGATCCTACAAAATTCAACACCGACTTGTTCAATTCCGGACTTATTGACGATGAATTCACATCCGTCGATGATTATGTCAAAGCAATGAACGATACTTTAAGGGGCGCCTTTTATATTTATATTAAAAGAATGAGGATCTAACCTGTTTAAAAGCTGGTTATTCATATTGCTGAAAACTGACCATTTAAGCTTTCCGCAGGAATTTGTTACAATGCAAAAACTGTTAGCGACCCATAAAGTGTATTTTTATCACATGAATTGTCTCGTAAACCCGAATGTGCCGTTAACCCTGTGAATACGTTTAATTATCAAATCGCACTTTTTAGTTGCAGTATGACACGTTAGCAGAAAGGAGCTTGATGTAAAACCTCTTAATCAATTATAGGTGGCATACAATTACCTCAAATTGCTTTTTTTATTTGATTTTGTACGTATTTATAACCGAACAAACAAACCCATACTTATATTTTTACTTTTTATTGAAATGTAAACATAAAATATAAATCAAGGTATTACAACTTCAGCCAACAAAATTTTCTTCCAAAAATTAGCTCAGTTCTCTTTCAAACATGTTTTTTCTGCATATTAAAGATTTTTCTCGGTCAGAAATAAATTCACGACACCAATCAAATGGAAAAGAGCCATACATATCGGAGATTTCCAGGGCTCTTAAGACATCTTTAGTATAGTGTAACTTTGAAAGCAATTCGCAGATGTTTTTCAAGTTCTTTATACCATCCGAGCAATTTTTGTGATCATTAAGAATATTTTGTTTGTCTTCTTTGCAGGGTTGTTAAGAGCGGTAGCGCCGCGCTACCGCTACTGTAGCGGCGCTAATTTTAAGGTAGCGGTAGCGGTAGCGGCGCTACTATTGGCCATTTAAAATAAAATAATGCCTTAGTATTCAAATAAAATATTTATTATTGCTTTTGAAAATAAAACAATGTCTTTGGATTCTGAGTAAATTATAACACTTTTTCTTGCTGTAAAATAAATCTTTTATATTATAATCTTGAGTTTAAACAAAAATGTTTTGTTGTGTCCGAGCTTTCCAACAAACTGGCGTTTCAAAGACTGAATATGATAAAAGAAATATATATATATTTTTTATTATAGTTTATAGTCTTTTACACCATGTGTTTTAAGACGCGAAAACAAAATCAAAATGGAAAAATACTTATTTACACTAAACTATTTTTTCTCTATATTTACAGTTCTTTAGGATTATTTTGTACCCATTTATAGATGATGTCGTGGCATATTTCCGAGTTCAGTATGGTTTGAAGTGTAGTTGGTTTTTGGCATGTCGCTACCATATCATAGAACAAATTATTGGAACAGCTTTTGAGAAGACAAACAAAAAATCAAATGGTCTAGAAATACTTCTCTTCAAAAGATTTCGAGACAAATGGCAAATTATTGACCACACAAGCTTCAAATCAGCATCAACCAACTCTTTTGTAGAAGCTATGGTTGCTTCATCTCGTGTTGAAATTCTGGAATTTGCCGAATCATACATGGAACTGCAGCAACCACGAGATGACTACAGAGAATTTCTGAAGCTGTCATACATTTTTCTAGGTGGAGTTCCGGTTTGTGGTATCCGGTTCTGGGTGCCAGGTGCTACACACAGTTCAAAGTGGATGGCAAAAGTAATTTATGCCATTAAAGTTTGGCTGTTTCGAAACCAGTTCAAGATGACTGCCTTAGAAGAAAAAGGAGTCCGTGATCCAGTAACATTTGCTGTCTTGATCTACCTCAAGACATAAATAACGGCACCCATAACTGTGGAGGCACCACTAAATAATTTTATATTAATGGAATAACTTGTTCGTTACCCACACGCTACTATTTCCACTGCTACCAGTAAAAATCTTGGAATTTAATTGTGGTACATCTCTGAAGAGCTGGTTGGGCTGGTTTATTTGACTCTAGGATTCCTCCAGAAACAAAATGGCGCATGCTTAAAGCAATGAAAAAAATGAAGAATATTATACATTATCATTCAAAACATTTTTTTATATATTTATTTATTGAGCACCAACATAAGTATTAAACTTATACAAAAGAAAATAACCAAAACGACAAGAAAAATATAGTACCAAAATTTCAACAACAAAAAATCGATCAGTTGAGAAAGGAATAAGGTGCCCAAAAGGTTGATCCAAAGGGAATTCCTTTCCGCTTTATGGACAACCCGCTTTAATGAACAAATAAATCAAATCTATTTGATTTCTTTTTAAGCTTGGGGGTCCTTGGACTCTTTGTCCACCAGCGACAGATGGTTGTTTTGCCGCTGCATTTTTAACTAACAGTGTTATCCGGCGTTGTGCTGGTTATCTTAGAAGTTTTTGCTTCGTTTTTTCTGTCTTCTTCTTTCAATCTCTCTTTCAATTTTTTTGTAGTTTTTTAATCTCTCAAATTGTTTTTATTTCCATCTTTATCTCATTTTTTTCCTTTTTCTCTACTCGTTTTTAGGGTGAGCAAAATTAAATATAATGCATTGCCAGCCGAGAACGAGTCGATGTCTTACGTTTCCGCTCGATTGGATGTCGGAAAGAAGATTGATTAATTATTCCAAAGATATTGCCG
>CAXBUH010000003.1:45000-67500 GCA_963978895.1 Erpobdella octoculata | reverse complement strand
GAAACGTTCGGCTTGTCCGTTGCAGTGAGGCTGATATGGCGGTGATCTTACATGGTTGATGCCATGACTTTGGCAGTACTCCTCAAACTCCTTTGAAACAAATTGTGTTCCATTGTCCGACACTAACATCTTTGGGTACCCATGCTGTGAAAAAATTTTACCCAACTCTTTGATTGTAGCAGTTGTTGTCGATGTCCTCATTTGGACAATTTCAGGCCACTTGGAGAAGGCATCCACAACCACAAGGAACATCATTCCTTCCATTGGACCGGCATAGTCTATATGGATCCTCTCCCATGCGCAATCTGGTGTCGGCCATGGTGACAATTCATTTTTGACAGGCAACTTTGCAGCCATCTGACAGGAGCTGCAAAGCCTTACTCTGTCTTCAATATCCCTGTCGATACCTTGCCAATAAACATACCTCCGAGCGAGCATCTTCATCCTGGTGGCTCCTGGGTGTCCTTCGTGCAGCATTTTCAGAACTTGGTTCTTCAATATTGCTGGTATCACTGCGCGAGATCCCATGAAGAGTACACCATTACAAACAGACATGTTTGTAGCACGGCTGTGGTAGGCGTGTAGGAGCGATCCTGACTGAAATCTCGGCCATCGTCCTGTTCTGACGGCTTCCACAACCAACTTTAGCTCGGAGTCTTCTTCGGTCATCCTACGAATTTCCTCCTTAGTGACAGGCAAGTGTCGGATAACATCACTCTGAACTGCGTTGACATCCATTTCAATCTTTGCGATAACGATGTCATCATCTTCCTGCAGTTTTCTTGAAGTGATAAGACGGGATAGTGCATCGGCTTGTCCAAAGTGGGTAGATCGTCTGTACTCGATGTTGAAGTCGTAAGCAAGCAAGACGAGTTCCCATCGTTGTAGTCGATTTGCTGAGTGAGCAGATACACCAACCTTTGATCCAAAAATAGATAGTAAGGGCTTGTGATCTGTCAGCAGCATGAAGCGTCTGCCATAAACATAGCGGTGGAATTTTCTCACTGCGAATACCAAGGCAAGAGCTTCCTTCTCTATCTGTCCGTAGTTCTTCTCAGCCTTTGTGAGAGCTCTACTGGCGTGTGCAATTGCTTTTTCCATGCCGTTAGGAAAACGATGGGAGATCACAGCTCCGATTCCATGTTCACACGCGTCCGCAGCAACGACAATGTCCAGTTCAGGGTCGTAGTGCGTCAACAACAGATCTGACTGCAGCACTTTCTTTAGCTTTCTTAAAACTTCCTGGTGCTCTGCAGTCCATTCAAATGTGTCCTTCCTTTCGAGATCGTCCAAAGGGCCCCTCATTGATCGCATCTCTGGTACAAAGGACGAATAATAGCTTATCATGCCTAAGAATGATTTTAACTGCTTTGCATCCTTAGGCTCTGGCATTTCAACAATCGCTTGAATTTTCTCGGGGTCTGGTCGACGGCCATCTCTTGAAACAATGTGCCCCAAAAACTTGATATCTTCTTTAGCAAATGAACACTTTTCCATTCGTACACGAAATCCACTCTCAGCGATTTTCTTGAACAAAGCTTTAACATTTCGATTGTGTTCATCCAGCGTAGATCCGGTCACTATGACATCATCTAGATATGCTGCACAACCTTCCAGTCCTGTGATCATTCGATCCATAGCTTCTTGAAAAATGCCAGGTGCGCATTTGACTCCAAAAGGCAATCGCTGGTACTGGAACAAACCTTTGTGTGTATTAATTGTGACCAGTTCCTTCGAGTCGTCTTCAACTTCCATCTGCAAGTATGCGTCAGCGAAGTCAATTTGAGTGAACCATGCGCCTTGGTTCAGACGAGCAAAGATTTCATCGGGCACAGGTAGCGGGTGTCGGTGCATTTCCAGTGCATCGTTGAGTCCTGTTTTGAAGTCTGCACATATCCTGACTGCTCCATTTTTCTTGGCAACCACAACAATCGGGGCGGCCCAGTTGCTGTAGTCAACCTTCTTCAGAACTCCCTGCTGCACCAAACGCTCCAGCTCCACGTTAACTGCTTCTTCCCGAGCAAACGGAATCTTTCTCTGTCGGCAGAAGATTGCGCTATTTATACACATATTTGCAGCACCATCAAAGAAACCATGAACCTACTAATTCTAGTTACAAAATTTGACCCCAATGTTGCAGCATTAGTGTTATATTAAAGTCTCGGAAGCTTTGTCAAAAATTACAAATATGACCAATTTAAATGAAAATTACAAATATGACCAATTTAAATGAAAATTACAAATATGACCAATTTAAATGAAAATTACAAATATGACCAATTTAAATGAAAATTACAAATATGACCAATTTAAATGAATCATATTCGAAAACTGTAACCTGCATCGATTTCTCAAAAACTTTTCTGTTTTCATGGCTTAACATGCACAAAAATTAACGTGACCTTCTTGTCCAGGAGCTTTTTACCTTTTTGATCGAGATAAGCTGAGCCTGAATCTGACTCATTTTCACATGCACTACAAATGGATAAGGTGTCAGTGATTTTGCTCGCACGACTAATCAGCCATTTTAAAAATGTTTTTATTCCATAACTTGTCCATAGAAACACTGTTTTTCGAACCAAATATAAAAACTTTATAAAACTGCACAAGCGTCGAAGAAAATAGGACCGGAAAAACAAACTAACTACCTACCCCCTCCCCCCGCTTCCTACTTCAATCTGAGAAAGATGCAACAACAAAAAATAACGGCTTTTTTCTCTCGTAAATGATTAATGACATGTAATGGTGTTTTGTACGTTTCTTTTGTTTCTCTTTGTTTTGTTACAATTATAACGTTATTTTAATATAAAAAAAAACTGATGAAAAATTAGATTTTTTTTAAATTGAAAAAGACTGACTAAATCAGGATTTTATAAACGTTTGGTGGAAGAAAAATTATTTGGATAAAAAAACATTCGAATTAGGCTGGTTCGGAGTAAATAGATTTATAAGTGATTTTGTCCGTGCAAGAGATTTCAGCAGGCTTAAACAGAAATTCAAATTAACCGAAACAGGATTAGTCGAAGTATACTGTATGTAGGTAATAATATTTTCTACTGATTCAACTTACTTGCACATATTTTCAAATCCCTTAACGTGTAACTTGAAAATGAGTCTTAAACTTGATTGCAAAATTTTGCGGACCGACAAACGAACAAACAAGAAAATGATCTGAGAAAAACGTTTTAAAAGAACTAAAACCGTTTCCACGGATATCGCACAGATTTCTGTTTTCTTTTAGGTTAGCAGCACGAAAAAACAGTAAAACATAAAACTACACCGTTTTTCACACAACCCAACTCATACTAACAAACATGCAATTCAATTGAAGTATCAGAAACAACGGCATATTTAAAACCAGACGGTGCAAGGGGTGACATAGATTCTTAAATCAAAACACAATTAAAAAAAATTCAAAACTGATTGATCTCAAGCTGCTAATTTGTTTATGAATCTAAAGAACACAAAAATAGCTCAATGTTTAAAAGACGTTAAAAAATTAAATATTTATAGTATTCAGCAAAATGTTATTTGTCAAATTAAAAACATTTCTAACAGCAAAAGATGATTTAATTTTTTATAGCCGTTTTTCCATTGTTTGATTCGAACTCATTTCAACTAGTATATAAGGTTTACGTAAAACCTGTGTGTGGGCCGAATTTTATTTTTTAATTTTTGGTTAATCAACACTTGCATCGATCAATGTATAGTTAGATCATGGCATCAACCAATTCCGTGTCTTAGTGCCGCGGGCTTGCAGGGCTTTAAAAGCAATATATGGCTGACTTACGCATCACGTTTTAAAACCAGTCCATAGGCTGAAATGTAACACAAGACGGAGTGGTTTTGTTAATGACCTTATATCACTTGCAAACCAGAGAAAAAAAACTTTAAAAGCAGTTTGGTGATCCCTTGTTTCAAATTGGTTTCAAAATAGCTTTCAATTTTATAATTTTTTTATTGTGAGCATGTAATGTATAAAACAATCATGTATTTTTTTGGCTGAATTGGGATATGAAGGAAACCATTCTAGATTTCAAAGATTGAATATGTGGAGAAGCTTTTGAAAAAGTTAAGGTAGATTGTAGTCTCACTGGGAAGGTTTCTTTTATTTTGTTGAATTGTGATTACTTACAAATAGAACTATGAATGTAGTCATATATGTATCTATCTTTAACCAACTTCTAATTTAGTGGGCGATAAGAATCGCAAGCGGTCGACGTGGCAAAGCCGTGTTTCTTTAACGAAAAAAGTGACCCAAGTTAGAGGTGTTTTGTTTAACCAAAGGTTTTCACTAGTTGATTTAATAAAAATAAAACTGTTTGAAAACATTGTACACAATCAGGTATTTCAGACTAGTTTTATTTACAAAAATTGATTATCTCGAATCTGTATGTTGTATGTTTTATGTGTTGCATAAAAAATCGTATTTTTTAACAAACCTTTATTTCATCTTTTCAGAGACAAACAATAATTAAATATATGTTAAGAATTTGATAAAATATTTCAAATCTAAGTTCTATGTGTAGTTATTCACAATATCAGTCAATCAGTTTTTAAACGCAACAATTTTAGCCGTGAAAACTATTCAGTAATTCACAACAGAAAATGAAAAACTATTTTGCCTCCTCCAAAAATACCAAAAAAACTATTATACAAATACGACTTTTGACTAAAAAACAATATTTAGTTTTATTCAAAATTCAGCAGTTAGTTATAACAATAATCCGTGCCGTTTCACCTGAAAGACATTTCACTCGAATACAAGATATCACCCGAAAGACTAATCACTCAAAAGACGTTTCACTTAAAAATAAGACGTTTTACCTGAATATTCTTTCGTTTGAACATTGGCTATCTAATTGAAAAACTGCTTGGGTGGAATTCCAGTTGCTGGGTCAGTTGTAAAACCAATGAATCCACGATCAGTTCAATTTAAATTCATGTTATTTATTGAACAATAAATATTCGACACTTTAGGTTAGGCACGCGATGCTTAAAATCACACAGTCGAAACTTAAAGATAAACAAAATAGGTAATAAAACAGTTTCATGCCTTATTTTCTATTGATGTTTGTATTTATTATTCATACAGCAACATGATAGTTGAATTCTGTTTTGCCTTGATAAATCAAATAATTCAAATTTGAGGTAATTTTGGAAATATCTAACAAATCCGTATTTGATATAAAAACCAATGTCGAGCTGCATACAGTTCTTAAATTATTCTTAAGACCAGCAGCTTAATTTTTTTTCAAATGTGAATTAATTTAAGCTAAATAACAACATGCATCAAAGGTGTTTTAGTCAAAGAGTGATTATCGTCGATTAAATTAAACATATCTATTTTAAAAGCCATTGCAGTAATATATTGCTATATATTAAATCGTAATTCAATTATAAAATAATGCATCAAAATCTTTAACTAAAGTTGGTTATCGTGAGCAGTGGCGTCTCTCCAAAACTGATTGTAAAGTTTTATTTGAAAACAAATAAGTTAATCGTATTTGAAGGTTATTTTCAGAAAACGCTAATTCATTGAAATTATAATTAAAACGTATTTAAAAAAATAAAATAAATACATTTCAACTGAGAAAGAAGTGAATAATAATTATACAAAATACAAATTGAAAATTGATATAAAAACAGATTTAGTAGAAAAAAAGAATAATGTGCAATCTTTTTAAATCTTTTAGATAGTTTGAAAAATTACAAAAGCGTGAGACGTTTTTATTTTCATAGATTTATTCTATAATTTCTTTCATTTTTCAGTGCATATTAAAGTAAAAGTGTGTTTTCAAATGTTTTTCAATGAAAATGCTTCATCAATGTGAATTGTGTCTTTTTTTACTTGCTGCGCATATTGTTAAGAAGCAAACAAACAGTGAAAATCACGTTTCCCAAACATTTCTTATATTTCAGGATACGCCGGTTCTTCGTTTATTTCAAAAAAAAGAAAATAATTAAAGAATTATGTTTGTATTGTTTTTATTTCTAAACATAGTTAATTGATTTTTTATATTGAAAGAAACACAATTTTGTGTTTAGAAAGTTTTTAGAACAAAAACAAAAACATGCATTGCAATTAAATGGAGCCTGTAAGTCAAATGTCAGGTTGAAGGTTCGCAAGGATTGCACCATGCAGCCAACAACGGCGCTGAAATTAATTTGAGATTTTTAAAAATTAGATTATGATGGGGATTGTTTGATTTTAAAGTGATGGTTAACAATGTTTAAAAAGTTGTCTGAAAGTGTTGTTTTTTATCACGAGGCTCTCCTTTCTGGGAAGCGTTACTCCTTTAAGCATGGTGTTTACTCGCATTGCTAAAAAGTTAGGCGTTTATAAATGGCTGTTTTTGCATGGACCCATGTTCGCCTTTGAGAAAATTACTGTAAAAAAAACAATATATAGTGTTAACAAACATTTCGACCTAAAAACGACATCGTTTGTAATATCAAGGACAAAACAATTTATTTGTTTTCTAAACTGTTATTAAACGAACTCTACTGAAAACTGTGTGTGAAATACAACATAACATCCATTATCAAACCGCTAACTAACAATTCTCTGAAAGTGATTTGATTTAAGCATAAAACCACTACAAGTAAAAGGTGTTTTCGTCACTGATTGACAATCAATAATAGAAAATATTTTATTTTTTTTCAAATGCGATTTTGTATTTTTGTGAACATATAACAAACAGAAAAGTGCAATTTGCTGGTGTTATTAATGCTTTATAGTTTTGGCTAATGCAACAGCTATAAATGTATGACATCATTTTACATAGTATCCATCCATTATACACATTATAAACTAAACTTTTTAGTTTTTTATTGAATTCTTTATTAATAATTACAGGTTAGTTCCCGTGTAACAGTGCCTATAATGATAATATAAAACCTTTTAAGTGGAACCATTAGAGTTTTATTGTAACTAAACACAACGCACTAAAATGAGTGACATTGAATATATTAATCAGTTTTTAGAATTGAAAAAAGTAAACAGTAAAAAATGAAAAATAATAAAAAATATAAATAATATTTAGATTTATAAAAAATAATCACTAAAAATCGAAAATTATTTAATAAATCATTTTTTTAAACAACGCTCGTATAATAATTTACTACAAAGTTAAAAATAACATTAAAATGTACATATTAACATTTATGAACTAAACGTTTCGTTTTTTAAATAAGAGCGTTGGGCGATACTTACTTATATTTAATATATAACCACAACTTATATTTAATATATAACCACAACTTATATTTAATATATAACCACAACTTATATTTAATATATAACCACAACTTATATTTAATATATAACCACAACTTATATTTAATATATAACCACAACTTATATTTAATATATAACCACAGCTTATATTTAATATATAACCACAACTTATATTTAATATATAACCACAACTTATATTTAATATATAACAACAACTTATATTTAATATATAACCACAACTTATATTTAATATATAACCACAACTTATATTTAATATATAACCACAACTTATATTTAATATATAACCACAACTTATATTTAATATATAACCACAACTTATATTTAATATATAACCACAACTTATATTTAATATATAACCACAACTTATATTTAATATATAACCACAACTTATATTTAATATATAACCACAACTTATATTTAATATATAACCACAACTTATATTTAATATATAACCACAACTTATATTTAATATATAACCACAACTTATAATATAACCACAACTTATATTTAATATATACCCACAACTTATATTTAATACTAGCTGGGTAACCCGGCGCTGCCCGGGCATCTTTGCATCTATTGAAAGATTTATGCAGATACTTTTGATTTTTAATTAAAAGAAATACAACAAACACATACAGTCATTTTATTGCAAAGCTTTCTGATACACAATGTTTTTTGTTTTTCCATACTGTGCATATATGTACAAATTGTTCGGGCTTCCAACACGGGAACATGCCACGTACAGATGACCATGTGGGAAGCAAGGGGTTTCCAAGTTAATGCCAGCCACTTTCAACGACTGGCCTTGAGCTTTGTTGATGGACATGGCAAAGGCCAGACGCACAGGAAACTGTAAGCGCTTGAAAGTGAATGGCAAATCACTCGGAATGAGTGGTATTCTGGGAATGAAAACATTTTCACACAGCCAGTCAAGATTGTAGCTTCGATACTGAAATCCTAATTTAAAATACCCAATCTGGTTTGTAGTTCGGGAAAAAGCATAGTTCTTTCTTCTGACATTCAATCTGGCTAATGCATCATCTTCAGTTTCAATTGATCTTGTAGTGGCATATCTTAAATTAAACGAAACTGTTTTAACATCTAATATTTAAATTCTATAATTTTGTTGTGGAAATAAAATACCTTGTGTTATTATATTTAAGTCTTGAACTCCGCTCTTCGTCTGTTTCATGAGCAAGGCGTTCGGCAGATTTATTTTACGTAGGAAAACCGAAATAATGAACACTTTTTAATGCAATACAACATTAATTAATTAAACTATTAATTAATTAAAATAACATAAAATTACTTACCTCAGTTTAGTGTAGACGTCTAATTGTAGCCGACTTTCGATTTGAGAGACGAGAATATCGAGAAAGGGAAGCTGGTTTTTTATGTCGCAGAGTTGATAGGTAAATTGGAGTACGCTGTTAGCTTCGAGGGCGATCTTCAACTGATTAAGATCGCTTAAATCGTCGACCATGATGAAAATGTCGTCAACGTAACGCGCGTACATGTAGGGTCTTTTAAGATGGGTACTGAAGATGACGTTTTCCAAGTGACCCATGTAGAACTGGGCGAACGTGGGACCGAGTGGTGATCCCATGGCGACGCCGTCGGTCTGAACGTAAAGGTCGCCATTTGGGTGTCTAAACGGTACGGCAGTGGTGCATATTTCGAGAAGTTGAGTGAGGGTTGTTTTACTGAGAAGTGGTGGTTCGAGAGTAGCGTGGCCGTACACGTAGCGTAAGATGATGTCGATTGTACGGTTGACTGGAACGTTTGTGAACAGGTTCACGACGTCCATGGTTGCTATGAAACCGGAGGTATGGTTGCAGTCGCGGACAAGATCGACGAATTCTGATGAAGACTTGAGACTATTAGAGTCAGGGCAGTAGGGAGTGATTAGAGAATTGAGAGATTTGGCTAACAGGTATATAGGGGTGGGTCATTGTGAAATAATGGGTCGCAGCGGCATGTCAGGTTTATGAGTCTTTACGTTACCGTAGATGTAGCCTGGGTTGTATTCGCCAATAATTTGGGAAAATCTTGTACATTGCAGCTGAAGGTTGGCGTCGGCGATGAGTTGGTTGGCTTTTGTTTTAATATCGGGTGTAGTGTTATGGGAGATTTTCTTGAATTTGGTTTGATCAGATAAAATTACGTCAATCTTTTGGAAGTAGTCGGATCTATTCATAATCACGTAAGTGTTGGACTTGTCGGCCTTTCGCAAAATGATGTTTGGGTTGTCGCGAAGTGACGTAGCGGCGCGGCGCATACGTGAAGACAGAAATGTACGTTTCGGATTGCGGTGGATGTGACCTTCACGAGACAGTAAGGCAGAAAGTTGATCGTTATACTGAAGAATTCCTTCAGTAGCGAGTCGTTTAACATCGCGGTATAAGATCTCTAATTCGGTTTTTTTTTTTGGTCATGGGGTCGTAACGTTGTTGTGTGTGGCAAGCGAAGCCCATCTGTAAGAACTCAGTCTCGTCAGGTGTAGGAGTATAGTCGGAAATATTGAGGTAATGCGTGATTTCGTGTTTCAAAAGAATTGGGCCGCCGTACAGTCTGGAAAGCTTAGACATAACAGTGATCCGTTTCTTTGAATCGTAGTTTTTGTAGAATGAATTCAGGTGTGTAAGGTGTGGATTTCTATCGCTGATGTCAGTATATATACATATATATGTATATATATATGTATATATATATGTGTATATATATATAATTGGTATTGGTCTTTTTCCTTTTTGTGGTCCTCAATAGAAAAAAAGTAAGGTTGTAGAGTTTTCTTCTGCAAAGGGATCAAACATCACCATTATCAATGCATACGTTCCACCAAATGCCAATCATCAAACACTGCTAACTACACTGGAAAAGTCATTCAGATATACCAACTCAATTGTATTAGGTGACTTCAATGCATACTCTGTTGTTTTCGGTGCTGAAACTTCAGATAACAGAGGAAAATTAATTGAGAAATTGTTAGATCAGTATGGCCTTGTTGCCCTTTTTTCCGGATCAGGTACCCACCTGACTCCCAGCGGAAGGACAACCCCTATAGATTTAGCAATGTGCTCTCCCTCTTTATCTCAAAAAGCCTTGTGTAAGGTGTTAGATGAAAATCTGGGCAGTGACCACTACCCGGTTTTGATCACACTAAATAAAAAGGTTAATTACGAGGTAAACAACAGAAAGGTATGGAACCTGGAGAAAGCCGATTGGTACAAATACCAACGGCTTTCAACAGGAATTTTCAATGAACTCCAAACTTTCACAAATGTTGACGAAGCAACAAACCTGTTAACGCAAGGTCTGAACAAAGCAGCCATAGCTTCAATACCAACCAAAAATGGAAGACGATCAGGACTTAGGCCAGTACCATGGTGGAATGATGAATGTGAAAGCGCAATCAAAGCAAGAAACAAAGCCTTATACTCACTTCGGAAAGAGTATACTACGACTGGCTTTGAACGGTATCGAGAACTCAAACAAATCGCACAGAAGATAGTGAGGACAGCAAAAGAGAACCATTGGCGAACATTCTGTAGCTCTCTTAACTCACACTCTAGTCAGACTACCATGTGGAAAGCGGTGAAAAATATGGTCCACACACATGCAGGTTTTAACGTTCCAGCGCTGAAACTGAATGAAAAGGAAACCGCTTATTCTGACAAAGACAAAGCGAATGCGTTAGCAACTGCCATCGCAAAAAACTCATCAGACAAAAATCTTGACCTAAGATTTATTCAAAGGAAAGAGGCTCTGAAAAGAGAAATTACCTTTACCATCAGATCTGGCTTTTTGTGACAGTGCCCGTAGCGGCTTCGCTCGCATGAAATTAGAGAATTTGAACCGTGCATACATAGTAGAGTACTGTACGGATCAATTTTTTAGGTCTCGGCTCGGCCCGTCGACAACTTGGCCCAGCCCGTTTCAAAAACCGAAATTCCTGGCCCGACACGGCCGTCTAATATGGGCCTGGCCCATTTTTACAGGCCTAGAAGTTCTATATACTTGATGAAAAACCTCGGCCCGTCCCACCTTGACTTCAGGTTTAGCCCGACCCGTCCGAACACCCTAAAATCACTAAAATGTCTATATACTTGGTTAAAAATCTCGGCCCGTCCCACCTTGATTTAAGGTTTGGGCAGGGCCGTATGAAGACCCTAACATAACGGCTTGGCCCGTCCGTCCGGTGATAAACTGAACTCATCTACTTTTAACCGGCACAAAACCTCAAAATATTAATTTTCACATCTGTAGCACTTCCAGTTTTTGAGTAGCAGTTATTTTAAATTCAAATAACCCTTTTTCCACTTCACATTTGAGGTCCTGGAAACCAAATTTTCAAAAAATGGTGAAACACGTATATCATTATTTTTACAGTAGAAACTAAATACTAATCAGTGACATTAAAAACCAAATAACCTTATTTTCCACCCCACATTTGAGATCCTGGAAACCAAATTTTAAAAAAATGGTAAAACACGTATATCTTTATTTTTAGAATAGAAACTAAATATTAATTTTTACATCTGTGGTATTTACAGTTTTTGAGTAGCAGTTACTTTAAAAAACAAATAACCCTATTTTCCACACCACATTTGAAGTCCTGGAAACCAAATTTTCAAAAAATGCTAAAACACGAATTTCATTATTTTTCGAGTAGAAACTAAATACTAATTTTTACTCTTGTAGCATTCACAGTTTTTGAGTAGCAGCTACTTTAAAAACCAAATAACCCAATTTTCCAGCCCACATTTGAGGTCCGGGAAACCGAATTTTCAAAAAATGGTGAAACACGTATCTTTTAATTTTTCAAGAAAAATCCATAACCAAATTTCAAAATCTCATTTTTGGTTTTCGAGATATACATTGTTTTAGAAAAAAGTTTGTTTTCCAGTTTCTTCCCCTCAGGAGCAAAATTTTCAAAAATCCTTTATTAGTGGATGCTTACGCAATAAAAGTAATATAAGTTCCAAATTTCACGTTCCTAGGATGAGGTGTTTGAGCTCGGCGTTGATTATCAGTCAGTCAGTCAGTCAGGACATGTTCTTTTATATATATTAATGTTTCATATTTATTTGTGAAAATTTGTTTAAATACTTTTAGAAAAAATTGTCACGCACTTGCGGATTTTGCTTCCATGTGGCATTGCTACGACGTACATTGCTTGCGTTAAAAGTCCCTTGTTGAACGATCTGCACTGTCCAAACATTAGGGGCCCCTCCACCTTAATTTTTTGAGGTGGCCCGGGTCTACAGAGCCTCGATGGATTGACGTCTCTGGATGTCGCCGTACCATGTTTCAACGAGTTCCAAAAGATTGAGCCTCCTGTCCACAACTTGCATAGCAAGCGGTGAACAGGCCGAGTCGTATGTAGTTCAGTGAACCATGAAGCTGAATTGGCCTAACAGCGGATACTCGTTTACAGAAGAGGTCTCGAGATGATTTCCTGCCACAGCCATTCCCGAACTCTCAACCTCCAATGATGGTCGGTATTCCTCCAAAACGAGTGGTGCTGATGGACGATAGGACCGGCAGGTCTATCCAAGAAGCCATTCCACCACGGATGTGACAAAAACAAAGGCGGCAGCTACAGCTTACGTGCGGATAGCAAACTAATTAAGTACATACTCTGCATGGTGTCATGTATCGATATTTATCATCAGTTAGTTAGTTTTTTCGGTATCCGGACGATCGCACATAGGACTTTCACACAAAAGGACTATCCCTCATAGATTTTCGCTCATAGGTCTGTTGCTCATAGGATCATTGCACATAAACCTTTCGCACATAAGATGCTCGCTCGTAAGACTATCGCTCATAGGACGTTAGCCAATAAATTAACGCTGGAGACTCGTTTGCTCGCTTTGAAGTGAATTTAACAGATTTATCTAGCCAGAAAAACGATTGCTTTGATGTGAAACGATTGCTTTGAAGTGAATTTAACAGATAACTTCCCAGAAAAGCGATCGCTTGGAAATGAACTCAACAAATTCAAACACGGTACAGTATATAAAGGCATAGTAAGAAAGCCTACTAGATAAGTCGTGAAAAATTTAGACATGGAAGGTAAATTTGGTATTTCGAAAACAGAAAAACAAACATTTATTTTGAATGGTTTCGAATATTATAAACATAGAGTTAATACAGAAGGATTACAGTTTTGGCGCTGCTGCAAGGCACGAAGTATTAAATGTAAAGCAAACTTGGTAAGTGATGGGACGAAGGTGATTAGAATAAACATCGCCGATCATAATCACGAAGGCAACATCGCCCGGGTACTCGCCAGAAAAGCGATCGGAAAGTTTAGTTTGTTCCCAGCTTCCTGATCACGTTCTGATGGCTCTACCAAAGAAGTCTTCTTTGGGACGGATTCTGCGTCGCCATCAACAAAAGGTTTTGTTTTCAGGTGACATCGAATCAGTTCTTCCTCCGCCTCCAAAGGACTTAACATTCGCAGTTGTTAAGTCATAATATACAATATATATATACAATCATAATTGTATTCTTCTCTCCCATCGCTTAACTTTTTTCATTCTTGTCGTCATCATCATCATCACCACTACCACCACTACCACCTCTACCACCATCATCATCTTCATCACGATCACCACCACCATCCTCATCACGATCACCACCACAGCCATCATCATCATCATCATTGTCGTCATCGTCACCACCAACTTTAACATTCGCCATCATGATCATAAAATATCAATAAAATATACATGCAAAATTCGATCAACTTCAAGTTCACCTTATTATAGAATGATTCTGCGAAACCAACTCCAGCGATAACTTTTGTAGCAGGTGTGACCATTTCCGGTGGAGAAACAAAATTAACATGAGCTTGAATATTTGCTGCTACTCTGGCTACTTCAGTGACGTTTGCCTCAGAGTCAACGGCGATGGTCAGAAAGAGCGAGTGTTTTTTAAGATCAGAAATTACCTAGAAGATAAAAATAATTGTATTACAATAAATTAGTTTTAATTCGAAATATAAGATTAATATAAATAATATTAATTTTATATTTTCTTACCGTCGGTTGACTTCTTCTAAACAAGCATTCGCAGTTTGCAGTTAAGAAATAGTTGAGTAGAAAGATTGCTACAAGCATGTTGAAATTCTCTGTAAGAAATTCTACAACCAGCCACACAGGTCGAGCGAGTGTAGAATTGATCGTGGTGAATTCTATCTCGAAAGAGCAATCGCTCGCTCATTCATTTTAAATTTGAAGCTATGAATGAAGTCAATTAATTCAAGTCACCAGCTGTGATTTTTTTTCTTTGCAGAATAAAGACAAAGTTCTTAATTTTGGTTTTAAGTAGTTATTATTGTTATTTAAGTTTAAATAGATTTTTTAAATCAGTTTTGTTATATTGAATGTGTTCTATTATTCAAAAAAGATATTAATAACTTTGAAGTAAAAAGTTTATAATTTGTTGTTTATACAAATTTTGCTAAGTGGGTCAGTGGATAAGTGGGTATACATAATGTTCTAGAATGGCGCAAAGATAGAGCAGCGTTAACGTGCACTCCAACGACACAGGTTCAAAATCCTGTCAAAGCGCATTGATATTAAGGCCACCAGAGCTCAACATAGTAAAACCATTCTGTGTGTAATCATTACCAGAGACCTAGCTGGGGACAGGGGAACGCGTGTCCTCGGGCGCCATTTGGAAGGGGACGCTAAAAGTCTTTTCGAACGACAAAACTTTTCGAATGACAAAACTTTTCGAATGACAAAACTTTTCGAACAAAATACCTACGACTACCCCCTGGTCATCAGCTATTACTGGAAACAAAAGTGTATAAGGTTTTTTAAATTTTTTGAAAAAGTAAACGACTAGCTACTCACCATTACGGTCATCTTCTATTTTCTGAAAAGAAAAAATAAAGGAAGTTTTTTGAAATTTTTAAAAAAGTATCTACGACTACTCCCCCCCCTCCCCCAGTCATCAACTATTTTTGCAGGAAAAACTTACAAATGGGAATTTATAGGCGGCACATTTGTTCGGCCTTGTCCATGTTCGCCGAAAACCCTAGCTACAACTCTGATCTTTACAACTATACACGCTATTGCTAGTCTGTTTGACTATTATAGAATTCGAAATCGATGTTCCTATGATTGAAATTTAGAGTAGAATGTGGTAGTAACAAGGCTCAATAAAGCTCTGATTTTCTTATTGAGGTCTTTTTTCACAAAATTGACATTTCAACAAATTTATTTGACCCAAAAACTAATTTAGTCATAAAAGTTGTTTAACATTTTCTCTATATATCTTGAGATTTATGTCAGACTTGCTTTTTTAATAAGGCAAATAGATCAACAACGGTATCACATATGATACGCAATAATAGAGGTTTCTAGACGTTTTGCCCCGGGTCGTTATACTCTAATTGTGGAAGAGTGTGATGGAAAAAACTATCAAAGTCCATGCTGCTGCGCGATTGTGCACATAATGTACAGTGACGCATCCAGGACGTTTCTCGGTGGGGGTTTTGAAAATAATTTTTGAGGAGGGGTCGGACATTTTTTTTCAGCTTTAATTATTTAATATTTATTAAACCATATTAAACCAAAACAAATTTTAATGCAAGGTTAAGTTTAAAAAGCAGAATACAGTAAAAGTCCTGAATAGCGATTGTACATTTATAAATCCACCTTCCTCTTTCTCTCTGTACACTTATAAGTCTCCTCTGCATCCTACCAAACACTTACTTCAGTTTTTCTTCATTTCGAACTTTCGTACAGTTCTTTTTTAATTTTTTTTCCATTTCAAAAATGTTATTTTTACTTCAACAATTTGTCAGCAGAATGTCAACGCGTGTCTATTTGTTTTTTATTTCTTCTAAAAATTTCCTGCACTTAATAACGTTAGAGCAAATTAGCATTTCTGAATAGTTTTTTTTAAACAATTAGAATAACAAATTATAAAACAAGTAAAGGAAAAAACGAGTTTTTTAACGCACACTTTAATTTCAAATACACTCCATTTAGAAATACGAAAGATGTTCAGATCAAGTTTTCTTTAATTGAATCATTTATTGTCATCCAATATAAAGCTATGCTGAAAGTTTCAGTTTTCTAGCTAGTCAAAACCTGGTTAAATTTTACTTGCAAGATTTTCGTACAGAGACAGCCACACACACACACACACACACACACAAACAGAGATTGTAACCTAAATAATTACAAAAATTATATGAAAGTAAAAACTAGAGATAGTCCGTCAAAAATGACGATTTCTTAAATATTATTATATATCATTTTGCGATTGCACCGCCACTTAACCCGTTTTAGACCATCGTACGTTTTACTTTTTTTTCTGTTAAAAGTTTTTTTTTATGTTAAGAAAGCTTCAATACACTGTATAAAAATTTTTTAATAATTTTTTTATTCGTATTAAGTAGTTTAATCTGGGTTAGAATATGAGCATTTTCAAGGTTTTCGACCGATATAACTTTAAAAATTTATTATGCTAATTTCATGAGAGTTATCATAACAAAAGTTTGAAATATCGAAAGAGGATGTACTCAAAAGTAAACAGCAACGTTAATTAAATTTTATTGTGTTTACACTAACCCACAATCTGAACATGTATGAGTCATGCTCGTTCTACGATCGTTGGTCGTATAGAGTACTTTATGCGAACGAGTCGAAACTAGTTTATTCAGCTTATAGATGTGCAGTGGTTGAATTGGTGATAGTGTTTTTTGCATATTTCATTCTTCGAATGAAATGTTTGTAAAGTTTAAAAATGAAAGGCGTCAAACAGAACGTTTTTTCACGTTGAAAGAAGCTATGTAACTAATTCTTGATGATGATGATAGCATTGAGGTTGACATACTTGTCATTCTTCCGCACGGCGCATCATAAGACGTGACTGTTGAATAAGCAAATGAAGAAGAAATGTTATTCTTTGTAATATCCGGGAAGGTAGAAGTTTATTATACTAATGATGGGATGGGATTAGACTGTGTCGGTTCTTTGGGTGAAGAAATGTAGGTCGCAAATACGGTCAGTTCAATGCCGCGGCAACCAAAACGCCAAAACGATTGAAATGCACTTGGACCAAAAAGAGTCATTTGAATAGCCACTTTTAAAACAGTCTATATATAACGAGCTTGAAACACCACAATGGTGCTTTGCTTGAAAAACCCCATATAGGCTGTTTAGGTTGTTTTATACTGGCCATGGCACAATCTGGAAAAGGTGAAACAGTAGGTCGCTACAAGCTGGAAAATTGTGGCAAAACACTGTACATGTGGGCCAAGTGCGGCAAACCACTTCATCGGAATTGTTTTGGTGCTTTCCGCACACTCCGGTTCTGAAACGACTATCATGAACTGCTTGACTGATTTATTGAATGTTAAATTTTTGGATTTTATTGAACTGTGTTACTGATAAAGTCAGAAATGTGATTTTAGCTTTTCTGTTTATAGCCTAAAATTTATATTATAATTGTTTGCGTTGAGAAAAAAAAGAAATTGACTTTTAAACATTTTGTCGTTTTCAGTAGTCTATACGACCACCGTTCGAAAAACGAGCATAGTTAATTTTCAAAGTTTTCTTTCAAATAAAAAATAATTAAAAATAAATCTGTTAAAACATAAGCAAGTAACTTAGAAATAACAAAAAAAATAATAGAAATATAATTAATAAAGTTTTGGACCTAAACGGGTTAACAACGTTACGCTAAGTTATAATATACATACTTACATCGGAAATTACATATGTTGATATATGATATGTATATAAATATTTAAATAAACTATGAATATTTAAAATTACTTTTTATATTTTTTAATATGCATCAGTATAAAAATAGAAATAAAAGATTTTCATACTAAAATGAGCAAATTTCTTGTAAAACCTCAAATTGAGAGTTCCACGTCAAAACGGAATCTCTAAAAGTCACTCATGACATATTTCCAATTCCAGGAGCAGGCTTAAATTCCCAAAAAGATATTTTTTCAAAAGCTGCCTCGGGTAAAAGTGAATTTGATATAATAAAACAAACCAGCAAATAGAGAAAATAGTTATAAAGAAAAAAAACATACAAATTATTTCCTCCATTTTAAAATAATATTTTACCAAAACATTTTTTTAAACAACACGATTTCCTGTCTGCACAACAACTCCAATAAATAGTTTTTAAAACTCTAAAGAAAGGAAGATATATGTTCATCCCCGAAAAGAAAAGCAAGTCGCTTACAAATCAGGCGCGCATGGAAATTATCGCGGAGAGCAAAGGTCAGGCAAAAGTCTTCTGCTTATTTGGGCGCGAAACGTCTTTAGCTGCCGGCGGCCATAACGAGTAGTTTTTATTACAGCCGTCATCTTGATTACAACGATCTCCATCTTGTTTATTGCTGTCGCCATGCTGTTTTCAGTAATGGCCGGCGTTGTTCAAAATTATTGACCTATCGCATGCGCGCCATGTTCGCCCACTTCCGTTCGTAGCATGGAATGGTAATTCATCGGAATGTTACCGCACGGCGCGTTTAACGATATTTGCTTTTTGGTCTCCTCAACTTTTATTACGGCTCCCTATTTAATGGGGCGTCTGCCTAATTCGACGTTATAGCAGCGCTCGGTTTTTGCTATTATTCTTATAACTACTTCGGATGGCTTTATCGGGATTTTTAATTCTTTTCTGGAATTTTCCATCGTTACAACGTCTGTCAAGCTCAATCCAGTCGGTGACAATAAAAACTGATTTATTCTGCAAGGTGTGTGGCTTCGTGTGGGGGGGATGCAGGATGGAGGGAAGGTTGGGTGAATAAAAGAGGAAAAAATGGAAAAATGCGCGGTAATAAATTTTTAGTGCAAATATGTTTCTTTGTCGGTTTTTCACGTCAGGTGAAATAATTCTTCCTTCAAGCAGAATTTCACTTTTCTTTTAAAATATTTTTTTAATTTTTCTGAGAAAAAATGTTATTTATTTTTTAAAATGCTTTGTTTGTTTTCAGGCAAATAATTTAGCTGTTTTTTTTTAAAGATTTTGTTTTCTTAATGGTCAGTAGAATTATCTAGAAAAATTATTTTATAATTTGTTTACTTGGAAAAACATTCATTAAAAACCTGTTTTTCAAATTGCACATTGCTTTCAAAAAAAAGAATGTGATGCTCAAAACAGATTTAACGCCATCATACTGTCGCAACACCACAGATTTAACCCTTTCACTTCAACAACACCACAGATTTAACTCTTTCATTTCTACAACAACACAGATTTAACACTTTCACTTCTACAACAACACAAACTTCAAGGCAGCTCAGAGGTGGATATAGGTTGGGACGGCTGGGTTAGGTCCAATTTTTTACACATGCGTGGGTTGGGCTGGGTTGGGTTGTGTTGAGAAAAAAACTGAAAAAATATTTTAGTTAAAAAAAAAATTCAACTGTGGATTGGGTTGGGTTGCGTTGAAAAAAACTGAATTTTTGTTAATTGACAAGCAAAATGTAACTGTGGATTGGGATGCGTCAGAAATTTTAACGTTTCAAGTGGGTCGGGCTAGGTTGGGTTGAGAAAGTGGTGGGTTGGACTGGGCTGGTTTGCCAAACAAATACCCATGTTCACCTCTGAGGCAATTTACTTCACTCAAATTGTATAACGACTGTAATTTTTCTTGTCTTTCTGTCAAGCCGCTGTTTCCAATTGTCATCTTTTTAAGCATGAATATTTTCTTTGATTTATTTTTTTAGAATTTCTTTAATTGGACAAATGTGTCATATATATATATATATATATATATATATATATATATATATATATATATATATATATATATATATATATATATATATATATATATATATATATATATATATATATATATACTTGATAGAAATTACTTGATATATATATATATATATATATATATATATATATATATATATATATATATATATATATATATATATATATATATATATATATATATATATATATATATAGCTGTTTGTATGTATGTCCGTTATGCATATACGCGCGAAAGCTCAAAGAGTAGTTCTGTAGATTTGGAGTTTTAACGTTCTGTTAATAGTTCAATAATTGATATTGAGAGAAGTTTAATAATAAAAAAGTCTTGAGTTCGACGGTTTTTGTCTCTGAGATTGTTGCGCAACTCGGTCTCTCTTAAGGGGGCATAGTTCATAATCAAAAATCCAAAAAATGGTCTGATCTCTTCATTACAAAAAAGAAACGGTGTCATGCGAAGTGAAATCTGAGGTTCAAGTGATACAAAAATCAATAGAAGAAAAGTTTCTTAACTCTAAGGTAACTGAAAAATGAGAAAAGAATGTAATTATTTATAGATTAATTGAAAGCGGCTTAGATGGCAGAGAAGGAAATAATGAAGACAAAGGTCTCGTTAGTAAACTTCTTATAGGTATAACTTCTGGTGCGATAGGTCCCTCAAATGTTAAACGACTTTTTAGATTAGGCCCAAAAGGAGAAAAAGTACGTTCTTTGGACATGAGGATTGTAAGACTAAGAGTGAGAAACTAGAACAAAGTATAAATAATAATTGTACACCTATAACGTCCAATGATAGCTTACTGAGATTCGGCCTTGTTAACGCTCGATCAGCCGTTGATAAAGCTGGCGTGCTTCATAACTTCATCCAGACATATAATTTAAATATCCTTGTATCACGGAAACACGGGTATCCGTCGATTCCCCGGAATGCGTTGAGCTCGACCTTGCTCCATCTGGCTTCTCCGTCTTCAACCAACATCGACAAAATGGCTAAAAAAGGCTGTGGTACTTGCATAATTTACAATAACGATTTTAAGATCTCTTCATATGATGCTGGCTCCTACAACACATTTGAACACTGGCCCCTACAACACATTTGAACACTGCTCGTTAAAAATAAGAGATAGATCCACCTCCGTAATTTTAATCTGTCTCTATCGTCTTCTTGACACCTCATACCCTGCATTTACTGAAGAACTTTCTGATCTTCTAGACAAAATCATCATTAACAAACTCGATTTCTTATTATGCGGTGACTTCAACTCTCCTACCAAGTCCAGCCTTTCCATAGACCACCGTCATTCCGAAATTCTGGACAACTACAATTTGTTACAGCACGTTACTTCTTCAACTCATATCTCCGGCAACCTCTTGGACCTCATCATTACCCCCAATAGCTTTTCCTTAGTGTCTAATCTCTCTGTCTCAGATTTTCCCATCTCCGACCATCTCGCCATATCAAACTTCGAATCGAAATTCAAAATAAAATTACGTTCAGTTTTTGTCACATCCATAAAATTGATCCTACAAAATTCAACACCGACTTGTTCAATTCCGGACTTATTGACGATGAATTCACATCCGTCGATGATTATGTCAAAGCAATGAACGATACTTTAAGGGGCGCCTTTTATATTTATATTAAAAGAATGAGGATCTAACCTGTTTAAAAGCTGGTTATTCATATTGCTGAAAACTGACCATTTAAGCTTTCCGCAGGAATTTGTTACAATGCAAAAACTGTTAGCGACCCATAAAGTGTATTTTTATCACATGAATTGTCTCGTAAACCCGAATGTGCCGTTAACCCTGTGAATACGTTTAATTATCAAATCGCACTTTTTAGTTGCAGTATGACACGTTAGCAGAAAGGAGCTTGATGTAAAACCTCTTAATCAATTATAGGTGGCATACAATTACCTCAAATTGCTTTTTTTATTTGATTTTGTACGTATTTATAACCGAACAAACAAACCCATACTTATATTTTTACTTTTTATTGAAATGTAAACATAAAATATAAATCAAGGTATTACAACTTCAGCCAACAAAATTTTCTTCCAAAAATTAGCTCAGTTCTCTTTCAAACATGTTTTTTCTGCATATTAAAGATTTTTCTCGGTCAGAAATAAATTCACGACACCAATCAAATGGAAAAGAGCCATACATATCGGAGATTTCCAGGGCTCTTAAGACATCTTTAGTATAGTGTAACTTTGAAAGCAATTCGCAGATGTTTTTCAAGTTCTTTATACCATCCGAGCAATTTTTGTGATCATTAAGAATATTTTGTTTGTCTTCTTTGCAGGGTTGTTAAGAGCGGTAGCGCCGCGCTACCGCTACTGTAGCGGCGCTAATTTTAAGGTAGCGGTAGCGGTAGCGGCGCTACTATTGGCCATTTAAAATAAAATAATGCCTTAGTATTCAAATAAAATATTTATTATTGCTTTTGAAAATAA
>CAXBUH010000003.1:0-40000 GCA_963978895.1 Erpobdella octoculata | reverse complement strand
ATTAGATCAAATCTAAGACCATTGATATTTATGTTTAGAACTGTCTATGTGTAAATAAAATATGAAAATTCACTTTAATTTGCTTGTTTTGTTAAAAATTGACTGAAATGGTTGGAGGGAATATAACTGGTACATAAGACGTCCAGTGTCGTACGAACTGTTGACACTGGGAGATGTCTCTTTGAATGTTTTTTTTTTACTTGCAGGCAAATGAAATGCGGGGATGCAGAGGAGTAGTGAAGGGGGCAGAGGGAGCCAGTTGTTCCCGGATGCAGAGCTGGAGGGGGCGCATTGTTAGAGGGCCAAAAAGTTTTTTAAGTATTATTTTACTGTATCTAGTAATTTCTATGGCTCCGACTACCTCCCCCCTGTCATCAGGTTTTTTTGGAAGCAAAACAGGTTAAGGAGGGGGCGAAGATTTTGCTACACTATTCATCCGATCGTAATGAAATTTTCACACAACCATGAGAGTCAATGGAGAAAGATTTTTGTGAGAAAAAAATGAAATCTGTCACAAAATGAAATCGGTCACAAAATGAAATCGGTCACAAAATGAGCGGGAACGGTAAAGCGACCGGGAACGGGAGAGCAAGCGGGAAAGTGACCAGGAACGGAAAAGCGACCAAGAGTGGAAGAGCAAGCGGGGAAGAAAACGGGAGCGAGAAAAAGCCGGGTACCCCGCTAGTAGATTATAAAGGTAATTTACAATGTCGCCGCTACACAGCCCTGGTGATCCCTCAAAAAAGCATTTATAGCGCTTAAAAAGTAATCTCGCTTTTATGTTACATAAATTACGATATACCAACTGTTATGACCCGATAAACAACGACGTTAGTTATATTTCGAATATAGTTTATTTAACCATAAAAACGATACAGCGCTCAGCCATCAACAACGAGAGAGAAACTCAAAAAAAGGACGTTAATGGAAGGAAAACAAAGATATTAATATCCACAACCGTAGATATTAATATTAACTGTCAATTATAAAAATATATAATTAATACAATTAAATGTCTCCATAACACCTCCCCCTCCTAAACAAGATAAGTTTTCTTGGAAGCATTCATTTCCAATCTTCGAGGAGGTCGACGTGTTCTTTTAGGCCTCACCTTTGGAACCTGGTCTGTCGAGATGATTTGACGATTGTCCTCGTTAACTGAAACGTCAACCGAAATGGCACTGTTAGAAGAATCGGTCGTCTTCAGGGATGACTTGATTGGTGGGAGAAGAGGGATGTCGAAAACATCAGATATAACCACTAGAGCTTCTTCTGATACCCGTTTTCGCAACTGATTGCAGTGTCGCCGCATCACTCTTCTTCCAACTTCAACGTCATAAACAGATTTTCCCAAACGTCGGACGATTCTACCGGGAGTCCATTCTGGCTGATTCGGATTGTCGTATGTCCGCACATAGACAGCATCTTGTTCTGTAAACTCTCTTTTACAAGAACCGGGTTTCTCGATCTTTTCATCTTGATGATGGAATTTATTCAGTTGGAGGTCTGTCAAAGGAATTCGTAATTGTCTGCCTAGGAGTAGCTCTGCAGGTGTTTTCAGTTCTTCTGATGATGGTAGAGGTGTTGTCCTATACGTCAGCAAGAACTTTTGCAGCACGTCAGCCGTCGCACCCTCTCCCTGCAATTTTCTAAGAGCCCGCTTGAACGTATCAACGAAACGTTCGGCTTGTCCGTTGCAGTGAGGCTGATATGGCGGTGATCTTACATGGTTGATGCCATGACTTTGGCAGTACTCCTCAAACTCCTTTGAAACAAATTGTGTTCCATTGTCCGACACTAACATCTTTGGGTACCCATGCTGTGAAAAAATTTTACCCAACTCTTTGATTGTAGCAGTTGTTGTCGATGTCCTCATTTGGACAATTTCAGGCCACTTGGAGAAGGCATCCACAACCACAAGGAACATCATTCCTTCCATTGGACCGGCATAGTCTATATGGATCCTCTCCCATGCGCAATCTGGTGTCGGCCATGGTGACAATTCATTTTTGACAGGCAACTTTGCAGCCATCTGACAGGAGCTGCAAAGCCTTACTCTGTCTTCAATATCCCTGTCGATACCTTGCCAATAAACATACCTCCGAGCGAGCATCTTCATCCTGGTGGCTCCTGGGTGTCCTTCGTGCAGCATTTTCAGAACTTGGTTCTTCAATATTGCTGGTATCACTGCGCGAGATCCCATGAAGAGTACACCATTACAAACAGACATGTTTGTAGCACGGCTGTGGTAGGCGTGTAGGAGCGATCCTGACTGAAATCTCGGCCATCGTCCTGTTCTGACGGCTTCCACAACCAACTTTAGCTCGGAGTCTTCTTCGGTCATCCTACGAATTTCCTCCTTAGTGACAGGCAAGTGTCGGATAACATCACTCTGAACTGCGTTGACATCCATTTCAATCTTTGCGATAACGATGTCATCATCTTCCTGCAGTTTTCTTGAAGTGATAAGACGGGATAGTGCATCGGCTTGTCCAAAGTGGGTAGATCGTCTGTACTCGATGTTGAAGTCGTAAGCAAGCAAGACGAGTTCCCATCGTTGTAGTCGATTTGCTGAGTGAGCAGATACACCAACCTTTGATCCAAAAATAGATAGTAAGGGCTTGTGATCTGTCAGCAGCATGAAGCGTCTGCCATAAACATAGCGGTGGAATTTTCTCACTGCGAATACCAAGGCAAGAGCTTCCTTCTCTATCTGTCCGTAGTTCTTCTCAGCCTTTGTGAGAGCTCTACTGGCGTGTGCAATTGCTTTTTCCATGCCGTTAGGAAAACGATGGGAGATCACAGCTCCGATTCCATGTTCACACGCGTCCGCAGCAACGACAATGTCCAGTTCAGGGTCGTAGTGCGTCAACAACAGATCTGACTGCAGCACTTTCTTTAGCTTTCTTAAAACTTCCTGGTGCTCTGCAGTCCATTCAAATGTGTCCTTCCTTTCGAGATCGTCCAAAGGGCCCCTCATTGATCGCATCTCTGGTACAAAGGACGAATAATAGCTTATCATGCCTAAGAATGATTTTAACTGCTTTGCATCCTTAGGCTCTGGCATTTCAACAATCGCTTGAATTTTCTCGGGGTCTGGTCGACGGCCATCTCTTGAAACAATGTGCCCCAAAAACTTGATATCTTCTTTAGCAAATGAACACTTTTCCATTCGTACACGAAATCCACTCTCAGCGATTTTCTTGAACAAAGCTTTAACATTTCGATTGTGTTCATCCAGCGTAGATCCGGTCACTATGACATCATCTAGATATGCTGCACAACCTTCCAGTCCTGTGATCATTCGATCCATAGCTTCTTGAAAAATGCCAGGTGCGCATTTGACTCCAAAAGGCAATCGCTGGTACTGGAACAAACCTTTGTGTGTATTAATTGTGACCAGTTCCTTCGAGTCGTCTTCAACTTCCATCTGCAAGTATGCGTCAGCGAAGTCAATTTGAGTGAACCATGCGCCTTGGTTCAGACGAGCAAAGATTTCATCGGGCACAGGTAGCGGGTGTCGGTGCATTTCCAGTGCATCGTTGAGTCCTGTTTTGAAGTCTGCACATATCCTGACTGCTCCATTTTTCTTGGCAACCACAACAATCGGGGCGGCCCAGTTGCTGTAGTCAACCTTCTTCAGAACTCCCTGCTGCACCAAACGCTCCAGCTCCACGTTAACTGCTTCTTCCCGAGCAAACGGAATCTTTCTCTGTCGGCAGAAGATTGCGCTATTTATACACATATTTGCAGCACCATCAAAGAAACCATGAACCTACTAATTCTAGTTACAAAATTTGACCCCAATGTTGCAGCATTAGTGTTATATTAAAGTCTCGGAAGCTTTGTCAAAAATTACAAATATGACCAATTTAAATGAAAATTACAAATATGACCAATTTAAATGAAAATTACAAATATGACCAATTTAAATGAAAATTACAAATATGACCAATTTAAATGAAAATTACAAATATGACCAATTTAAATGAATCATATTCGAAAACTGTAACCTGCATCGATTTCTCAAAAACTTTTCTGTTTTCATGGCTTAACATGCACAAAAATTAACGTGACCTTCTTGTCCAGGAGCTTTTTACCTTTTTGATCGAGATAAGCTGAGCCTGAATCTGACTCATTTTCACATGCACTACAAATGGATAAGGTGTCAGTGATTTTGCTCGCACGACTAATCAGCCATTTTAAAAATGTTTTTATTCCATAACTTGTCCATAGAAACACTGTTTTTCGAACCAAATATAAAAACTTTATAAAACTGCACAAGCGTCGAAGAAAATAGGACCGGAAAAACAAACTAACTACCTACCCCCTCCCCCCGCTTCCTACTTCAATCTGAGAAAGATGCAACAACAAAAAATAACGGCTTTTTTCTCTCGTAAATGATTAATGACATGTAATGGTGTTTTGTACGTTTCTTTTGTTTCTCTTTGTTTTGTTACAATTATAACGTTATTTTAATATAAAAAAAAACTGATGAAAAATTAGATTTTTTTTAAATTGAAAAAGACTGACTAAATCAGGATTTTATAAACGTTTGGTGGAAGAAAAATTATTTGGATAAAAAAACATTCGAATTAGGCTGGTTCGGAGTAAATAGATTTATAAGTGATTTTGTCCGTGCAAGAGATTTCAGCAGGCTTAAACAGAAATTCAAATTAACCGAAACAGGATTAGTCGAAGTATACTGTATGTAGGTAATAATATTTTCTACTGATTCAACTTACTTGCACATATTTTCAAATCCCTTAACGTGTAACTTGAAAATGAGTCTTAAACTTGATTGCAAAATTTTGCGGACCGACAAACGAACAAACAAGAAAATGATCTGAGAAAAACGTTTTAAAAGAACTAAAACCGTTTCCACGGATATCGCACAGATTTCTGTTTTCTTTTAGGTTAGCAGCACGAAAAAACAGTAAAACATAAAACTACACCGTTTTTCACACAACCCAACTCATACTAACAAACATGCAATTCAATTGAAGTATCAGAAACAACGGCATATTTAAAACCAGACGGTGCAAGGGGTGACATAGATTCTTAAATCAAAACACAATTAAAAAAAATTCAAAACTGATTGATCTCAAGCTGCTAATTTGTTTATGAATCTAAAGAACACAAAAATAGCTCAATGTTTAAAAGACGTTAAAAAATTAAATATTTATAGTATTCAGCAAAATGTTATTTGTCAAATTAAAAACATTTCTAACAGCAAAAGATGATTTAATTTTTTATAGCCGTTTTTCCATTGTTTGATTCGAACTCATTTCAACTAGTATATAAGGTTTACGTAAAACCTGTGTGTGGGCCGAATTTTATTTTTTAATTTTTGGTTAATCAACACTTGCATCGATCAATGTATAGTTAGATCATGGCATCAACCAATTCCGTGTCTTAGTGCCGCGGGCTTGCAGGGCTTTAAAAGCAATATATGGCTGACTTACGCATCACGTTTTAAAACCAGTCCATAGGCTGAAATGTAACACAAGACGGAGTGGTTTTGTTAATGACCTTATATCACTTGCAAACCAGAGAAAAAAAACTTTAAAAGCAGTTTGGTGATCCCTTGTTTCAAATTGGTTTCAAAATAGCTTTCAATTTTATAATTTTTTTATTGTGAGCATGTAATGTATAAAACAATCATGTATTTTTTTGGCTGAATTGGGATATGAAGGAAACCATTCTAGATTTCAAAGATTGAATATGTGGAGAAGCTTTTGAAAAAGTTAAGGTAGATTGTAGTCTCACTGGGAAGGTTTCTTTTATTTTGTTGAATTGTGATTACTTACAAATAGAACTATGAATGTAGTCATATATGTATCTATCTTTAACCAACTTCTAATTTAGTGGGCGATAAGAATCGCAAGCGGTCGACGTGGCAAAGCCGTGTTTCTTTAACGAAAAAAGTGACCCAAGTTAGAGGTGTTTTGTTTAACCAAAGGTTTTCACTAGTTGATTTAATAAAAATAAAACTGTTTGAAAACATTGTACACAATCAGGTATTTCAGACTAGTTTTATTTACAAAAATTGATTATCTCGAATCTGTATGTTGTATGTTTTATGTGTTGCATAAAAAATCGTATTTTTTAACAAACCTTTATTTCATCTTTTCAGAGACAAACAATAATTAAATATATGTTAAGAATTTGATAAAATATTTCAAATCTAAGTTCTATGTGTAGTTATTCACAATATCAGTCAATCAGTTTTTAAACGCAACAATTTTAGCCGTGAAAACTATTCAGTAATTCACAACAGAAAATGAAAAACTATTTTGCCTCCTCCAAAAATACCAAAAAAACTATTATACAAATACGACTTTTGACTAAAAAACAATATTTAGTTTTATTCAAAATTCAGCAGTTAGTTATAACAATAATCCGTGCCGTTTCACCTGAAAGACATTTCACTCGAATACAAGATATCACCCGAAAGACTAATCACTCAAAAGACGTTTCACTTAAAAATAAGACGTTTTACCTGAATATTCTTTCGTTTGAACATTGGCTATCTAATTGAAAAACTGCTTGGGTGGAATTCCAGTTGCTGGGTCAGTTGTAAAACCAATGAATCCACGATCAGTTCAATTTAAATTCATGTTATTTATTGAACAATAAATATTCGACACTTTAGGTTAGGCACGCGATGCTTAAAATCACACAGTCGAAACTTAAAGATAAACAAAATAGGTAATAAAACAGTTTCATGCCTTATTTTCTATTGATGTTTGTATTTATTATTCATACAGCAACATGATAGTTGAATTCTGTTTTGCCTTGATAAATCAAATAATTCAAATTTGAGGTAATTTTGGAAATATCTAACAAATCCGTATTTGATATAAAAACCAATGTCGAGCTGCATACAGTTCTTAAATTATTCTTAAGACCAGCAGCTTAATTTTTTTTCAAATGTGAATTAATTTAAGCTAAATAACAACATGCATCAAAGGTGTTTTAGTCAAAGAGTGATTATCGTCGATTAAATTAAACATATCTATTTTAAAAGCCATTGCAGTAATATATTGCTATATATTAAATCGTAATTCAATTATAAAATAATGCATCAAAATCTTTAACTAAAGTTGGTTATCGTGAGCAGTGGCGTCTCTCCAAAACTGATTGTAAAGTTTTATTTGAAAACAAATAAGTTAATCGTATTTGAAGGTTATTTTCAGAAAACGCTAATTCATTGAAATTATAATTAAAACGTATTTAAAAAAATAAAATAAATACATTTCAACTGAGAAAGAAGTGAATAATAATTATACAAAATACAAATTGAAAATTGATATAAAAACAGATTTAGTAGAAAAAAAGAATAATGTGCAATCTTTTTAAATCTTTTAGATAGTTTGAAAAATTACAAAAGCGTGAGACGTTTTTATTTTCATAGATTTATTCTATAATTTCTTTCATTTTTCAGTGCATATTAAAGTAAAAGTGTGTTTTCAAATGTTTTTCAATGAAAATGCTTCATCAATGTGAATTGTGTCTTTTTTTACTTGCTGCGCATATTGTTAAGAAGCAAACAAACAGTGAAAATCACGTTTCCCAAACATTTCTTATATTTCAGGATACGCCGGTTCTTCGTTTATTTCAAAAAAAAGAAAATAATTAAAGAATTATGTTTGTATTGTTTTTATTTCTAAACATAGTTAATTGATTTTTTATATTGAAAGAAACACAATTTTGTGTTTAGAAAGTTTTTAGAACAAAAACAAAAACATGCATTGCAATTAAATGGAGCCTGTAAGTCAAATGTCAGGTTGAAGGTTCGCAAGGATTGCACCATGCAGCCAACAACGGCGCTGAAATTAATTTGAGATTTTTAAAAATTAGATTATGATGGGGATTGTTTGATTTTAAAGTGATGGTTAACAATGTTTAAAAAGTTGTCTGAAAGTGTTGTTTTTTATCACGAGGCTCTCCTTTCTGGGAAGCGTTACTCCTTTAAGCATGGTGTTTACTCGCATTGCTAAAAAGTTAGGCGTTTATAAATGGCTGTTTTTGCATGGACCCATGTTCGCCTTTGAGAAAATTACTGTAAAAAAAACAATATATAGTGTTAACAAACATTTCGACCTAAAAACGACATCGTTTGTAATATCAAGGACAAAACAATTTATTTGTTTTCTAAACTGTTATTAAACGAACTCTACTGAAAACTGTGTGTGAAATACAACATAACATCCATTATCAAACCGCTAACTAACAATTCTCTGAAAGTGATTTGATTTAAGCATAAAACCACTACAAGTAAAAGGTGTTTTCGTCACTGATTGACAATCAATAATAGAAAATATTTTATTTTTTTTCAAATGCGATTTTGTATTTTTGTGAACATATAACAAACAGAAAAGTGCAATTTGCTGGTGTTATTAATGCTTTATAGTTTTGGCTAATGCAACAGCTATAAATGTATGACATCATTTTACATAGTATCCATCCATTATACACATTATAAACTAAACTTTTTAGTTTTTTATTGAATTCTTTATTAATAATTACAGGTTAGTTCCCGTGTAACAGTGCCTATAATGATAATATAAAACCTTTTAAGTGGAACCATTAGAGTTTTATTGTAACTAAACACAACGCACTAAAATGAGTGACATTGAATATATTAATCAGTTTTTAGAATTGAAAAAAGTAAACAGTAAAAAATGAAAAATAATAAAAAATATAAATAATATTTAGATTTATAAAAAATAATCACTAAAAATCGAAAATTATTTAATAAATCATTTTTTTAAACAACGCTCGTATAATAATTTACTACAAAGTTAAAAATAACATTAAAATGTACATATTAACATTTATGAACTAAACGTTTCGTTTTTTAAATAAGAGCGTTGGGCGATACTTACTTATATTTAATATATAACCACAACTTATATTTAATATATAACCACAACTTATATTTAATATATAACCACAACTTATATTTAATATATAACCACAACTTATATTTAATATATAACCACAACTTATATTTAATATATAACCACAACTTATATTTAATATATAACCACAGCTTATATTTAATATATAACCACAACTTATATTTAATATATAACCACAACTTATATTTAATATATAACAACAACTTATATTTAATATATAACCACAACTTATATTTAATATATAACCACAACTTATATTTAATATATAACCACAACTTATATTTAATATATAACCACAACTTATATTTAATATATAACCACAACTTATATTTAATATATAACCACAACTTATATTTAATATATAACCACAACTTATATTTAATATATAACCACAACTTATATTTAATATATAACCACAACTTATATTTAATATATAACCACAACTTATATTTAATATATAACCACAACTTATATTTAATATATAACCACAACTTATAATATAACCACAACTTATATTTAATATATACCCACAACTTATATTTAATACTAGCTGGGTAACCCGGCGCTGCCCGGGCATCTTTGCATCTATTGAAAGATTTATGCAGATACTTTTGATTTTTAATTAAAAGAAATACAACAAACACATACAGTCATTTTATTGCAAAGCTTTCTGATACACAATGTTTTTTGTTTTTCCATACTGTGCATATATGTACAAATTGTTCGGGCTTCCAACACGGGAACATGCCACGTACAGATGACCATGTGGGAAGCAAGGGGTTTCCAAGTTAATGCCAGCCACTTTCAACGACTGGCCTTGAGCTTTGTTGATGGACATGGCAAAGGCCAGACGCACAGGAAACTGTAAGCGCTTGAAAGTGAATGGCAAATCACTCGGAATGAGTGGTATTCTGGGAATGAAAACATTTTCACACAGCCAGTCAAGATTGTAGCTTCGATACTGAAATCCTAATTTAAAATACCCAATCTGGTTTGTAGTTCGGGAAAAAGCATAGTTCTTTCTTCTGACATTCAATCTGGCTAATGCATCATCTTCAGTTTCAATTGATCTTGTAGTGGCATATCTTAAATTAAACGAAACTGTTTTAACATCTAATATTTAAATTCTATAATTTTGTTGTGGAAATAAAATACCTTGTGTTATTATATTTAAGTCTTGAACTCCGCTCTTCGTCTGTTTCATGAGCAAGGCGTTCGGCAGATTTATTTTACGTAGGAAAACCGAAATAATGAACACTTTTTAATGCAATACAACATTAATTAATTAAACTATTAATTAATTAAAATAACATAAAATTACTTACCTCAGTTTAGTGTAGACGTCTAATTGTAGCCGACTTTCGATTTGAGAGACGAGAATATCGAGAAAGGGAAGCTGGTTTTTTATGTCGCAGAGTTGATAGGTAAATTGGAGTACGCTGTTAGCTTCGAGGGCGATCTTCAACTGATTAAGATCGCTTAAATCGTCGACCATGATGAAAATGTCGTCAACGTAACGCGCGTACATGTAGGGTCTTTTAAGATGGGTACTGAAGATGACGTTTTCCAAGTGACCCATGTAGAACTGGGCGAACGTGGGACCGAGTGGTGATCCCATGGCGACGCCGTCGGTCTGAACGTAAAGGTCGCCATTTGGGTGTCTAAACGGTACGGCAGTGGTGCATATTTCGAGAAGTTGAGTGAGGGTTGTTTTACTGAGAAGTGGTGGTTCGAGAGTAGCGTGGCCGTACACGTAGCGTAAGATGATGTCGATTGTACGGTTGACTGGAACGTTTGTGAACAGGTTCACGACGTCCATGGTTGCTATGAAACCGGAGGTATGGTTGCAGTCGCGGACAAGATCGACGAATTCTGATGAAGACTTGAGACTATTAGAGTCAGGGCAGTAGGGAGTGATTAGAGAATTGAGAGATTTGGCTAACAGGTATATAGGGGTGGGTCATTGTGAAATAATGGGTCGCAGCGGCATGTCAGGTTTATGAGTCTTTACGTTACCGTAGATGTAGCCTGGGTTGTATTCGCCAATAATTTGGGAAAATCTTGTACATTGCAGCTGAAGGTTGGCGTCGGCGATGAGTTGGTTGGCTTTTGTTTTAATATCGGGTGTAGTGTTATGGGAGATTTTCTTGAATTTGGTTTGATCAGATAAAATTACGTCAATCTTTTGGAAGTAGTCGGATCTATTCATAATCACGTAAGTGTTGGACTTGTCGGCCTTTCGCAAAATGATGTTTGGGTTGTCGCGAAGTGACGTAGCGGCGCGGCGCATACGTGAAGACAGAAATGTACGTTTCGGATTGCGGTGGATGTGACCTTCACGAGACAGTAAGGCAGAAAGTTGATCGTTATACTGAAGAATTCCTTCAGTAGCGAGTCGTTTAACATCGCGGTATAAGATCTCTAATTCGGTTTTTTTTTTTGGTCATGGGGTCGTAACGTTGTTGTGTGTGGCAAGCGAAGCCCATCTGTAAGAACTCAGTCTCGTCAGGTGTAGGAGTATAGTCGGAAATATTGAGGTAATGCGTGATTTCGTGTTTCAAAAGAATTGGGCCGCCGTACAGTCTGGAAAGCTTAGACATAACAGTGATCCGTTTCTTTGAATCGTAGTTTTTGTAGAATGAATTCAGGTGTGTAAGGTGTGGATTTCTATCGCTGATGTCAGTATATATACATATATATGTATATATATATGTATATATATATGTGTATATATATATAATTGGTATTGGTCTTTTTCCTTTTTGTGGTCCTCAATAGAAAAAAAGTAAGGTTGTAGAGTTTTCTTCTGCAAAGGGATCAAACATCACCATTATCAATGCATACGTTCCACCAAATGCCAATCATCAAACACTGCTAACTACACTGGAAAAGTCATTCAGATATACCAACTCAATTGTATTAGGTGACTTCAATGCATACTCTGTTGTTTTCGGTGCTGAAACTTCAGATAACAGAGGAAAATTAATTGAGAAATTGTTAGATCAGTATGGCCTTGTTGCCCTTTTTTCCGGATCAGGTACCCACCTGACTCCCAGCGGAAGGACAACCCCTATAGATTTAGCAATGTGCTCTCCCTCTTTATCTCAAAAAGCCTTGTGTAAGGTGTTAGATGAAAATCTGGGCAGTGACCACTACCCGGTTTTGATCACACTAAATAAAAAGGTTAATTACGAGGTAAACAACAGAAAGGTATGGAACCTGGAGAAAGCCGATTGGTACAAATACCAACGGCTTTCAACAGGAATTTTCAATGAACTCCAAACTTTCACAAATGTTGACGAAGCAACAAACCTGTTAACGCAAGGTCTGAACAAAGCAGCCATAGCTTCAATACCAACCAAAAATGGAAGACGATCAGGACTTAGGCCAGTACCATGGTGGAATGATGAATGTGAAAGCGCAATCAAAGCAAGAAACAAAGCCTTATACTCACTTCGGAAAGAGTATACTACGACTGGCTTTGAACGGTATCGAGAACTCAAACAAATCGCACAGAAGATAGTGAGGACAGCAAAAGAGAACCATTGCCGACAAAGCTTTTATCTACGCCTTTCTGGATGCTGTAAAAGTTAGTTCAAAGATATGACCAGATGTGTCCATTTTTATTCAAAACGCCACACCCTAAACCAATCGACCAGCAAATGTAGATAATTTATAACATACCTCCTAATTTCTGACGTGAGCGAGCTGGAATTGAACAGTGAACCCTAGCGCTCTATCTTAGCTTTAAGCACTGCTTACTGCTTACACCCATATTTCTATCAAATTTAAATGCTTTTATTTAACTTCACTTGCGTGCCTGATAAAACTAACCATACATAGTCAGAATAGCATGAAACACTGCAATCTGAAAAGTAAATAAGGAATGAAAAAAAAAGTAGCTTAAAGAGTGAAATATTGTTTTGCAAGAATCGGCCCACACTCGGCTAAAAAGAATACTTAAACCTTAAAATTTAAAATGTTACCAAACTTCGTTTGTTTTTGACAACCCGACTCTGACCTTGCAGTCTAAAAGCTCTTCTGGACTGGTGAGCCAAGGCAAGGATTGTCTCAAAACCTACCTGTACCTCTTTGGCGCCGAGAGATCGAGACAGACGAACAAGATCGTTAACCCGGTGCAAGAAGAAAGCATATTTGAATGAAATCAATGTGACATTCAATGCATACTTGAATAACACAAATATGACATTCAATGCATACTTGAATAACACAAATATGACATTCAATGCATATAAGATAACAACAGAAATTCAGAAGAAAAAAAACATTAGCAGATATCGGGTATATGAATCTTATAGTGAAATTTATTTTTAGAGTGTAATAAACTTCAGAACGCTCGCTTTGGGGACGTTTTGATTCTAAAGGAATTATTTTAAATAAACTCATTCGAACACTGCATCCAGAAAACTTTGAAAATATAAATTATTACACGATGTATTCTTTCAGAAACACAGGATAGGATGCAAACTCTAATGATAACAGGCAACATTGACAAATGACAATAAATTAGAAAAAAATGACAATTTATGTTTTCAAATGTTCGCCAATTAGACTCTCCAACAGAAGATCCACGTCCAATAAAAGAGCAATTGAGACAAGATATGAACTTAGTGCTATCTTCTTATGGCTTGTCATCTAATCTCTCTGGAGCACAGGCTGACGTGAGGGCAGCAACAGCTTCTGCACAACTGGCAATCAGGCTGCACAGCTCTTTGCTTTGCTCGACGTCTGTTGATTTTTTTAGCAGATTTGAAGCCCAGTCCATCTTTTCCAAAACAACTGCGAGAGACTCCTTAATCTTTCCAGAATCCGACCAATGGCCGTGGTGGTGGTGACAGTGAGACTGGGGTGGATGATAGCAGTGCTGATGAACCGGACAATAATCTGGCTGATGCGGGGCACCGAAAGATGGTGCAAAAGATGGAGGGGCTGCAGACCCAGCAGGTTGATTGTTGCATACATCAGAGCTTTGACTTGAAGTTGGATCTTTAGGCTAACAAATAAATATCGATCTAAGATTAAATTCACCAAAATAAGAATTATTTGCATTGTATTAATGTCAATCTTCATGCATTTGGCACAAGTTCAATTGAAACAAATTGTTAATGGCACATTAAAGCCCTATGTCTTAAATGAACAATAAAACGATTATTTAAAAATATAATATTTCCATGAAATAATCGCTTAAACAAAAAACCTTGATAGTAGGGCATATGGTGAGCATGGCGCAACGAGCCCTCGAACCAGTCTCATCCGAAGACACTCTGGGAGGATCACATTTCCTTAACGACCCTAGAGCAGTACAGCTCTCTATTTGAGTCGATCCGGTGTCTGGTCTTCCCATTCTCATCATTCCACTCGACATGTTCCCACTCACCGCCCCCCCCCCCCCATTCTAAGATATGTACATACTTTTTCGAACTTTATAAACCTGTAAACTATTATAAAAGTTCATAACTGGATAAGGCAGCGGATTTCGCCCCCACTCTCAAATTCTATGATATGTACCTACTTTTTCAAGCCTGTTAACCATTATACAAGTTCATAACTGGATAAGGCAGCAGATTTCGCCCCCCCCCCCAAATTCTAAGATACGTACCTATTTTTTCGAACCTGTGTACAAGTTCATAGCTCGATAAGGCAGGAATTTTGCCCCCCTCTGTGAGCCGGAGCGCCTGAGTACCAAGAAAGAGAGCTGGCGAACTTGTCTGTTGAAATATAAGTGTAGAATTTGTAATTCTTTTTTTTTGCTTATAAGTGAATTTTATTTTAATTGTCGGAATAAAACGTTTTGGCTTATTAAACTAATTGATATGTAAACTAAATCCTTATCTTTGATGAAATGTTTGTTAATATTTTTATTAGAAAATTATTTTTATTATTACTTTCCAATTATTAAAATTAAAATTTTGTCTTCCTAGTTAGTAATTATTTTTTTTACAAACTGTTGTTATTTCCATTTTATAAGCTTTTTAAAAACAAAATCATTATAAACAAATTAACCTGGTTGATTCATCCAATACCACTGCACTTTAGAATACCCGACCCAATTCTTTACTGCTTCGTGGGTAAGAAAAGGCTCTGCCAACTCATCACTAGAGAACGTGGCCAAATCTGCTTTTCTGCTAAGGCAGTGGTCTCTGGCATCAAACCAAGTACTCTCGTTTTGAATCTTCTCATAGCACTTGCCATTGATCGTCTGTTGAACCAAACTGTTTGACAGGCACGGATCTGGTGAATAAAATATAAACAAAAACTTTTATTTTTAACTAATACATATGTTGTTCTTTTATGTTTTATGCTTAATGAGAATAAAACAATTAAATCATTAAATGGATTCAATTAAAAAAATACATCATTTTCTCTCGCTCACCAGGTCTTGTACAAATGAAATAAAACTTCCAAGAGGGCAATCCTTTCTTCATTTTACCTCTTTCCAGGTAGACATAGTGGAAATCTTCATTTATTGCTTCCCTCACTAGTGGGTATGGTTCTGAGTAGAATGTTCACTGATTAACCCGCTATTGTTTGCTCATTGGTTAATTTAATAACACGTAATAGTTTATTTATTATTTAAATTTAAATATTAAACGAAACTCGTATTTTAATCAAACAAATAATGTTCAATAAAAGTCTAATATTTGCTTATTGTTTTATTTAATAATATATTATAGTTTATTTATTATTTAAATTTAAATATTAAACGAAACTCGTATTTTAAGCAAACAAATAATGTTCAATAAAAGTCTAATATTTGCTTATTGTTACGTTACCACTTGATACGGACGTAGGGCCATTGTGTTTCTTTTTTCTGAGATTCAGAAATACAGGAAATTTCATGACGGATTTATAACTCAACAGGTAACTGTACAAATACTTATGGCGAGTTTTGTCGATATTCTCTAGAGGTTGACCCCCGGACTGGGCACAAGTAACTGCGGCTTGACTGGGCTCGTTGACCCCTGGCCACATGACGTCGGTGTAAAAACACAAATTGATATTTTTGAAGCATTGTTCTATTCTTGAGTCTGTTGATGCTTTTTTGGCAAAAGCTGCACAGAAAAAAACCCAAATTGTTTTAATCTTAATATCAGTTTTTTGAAACTTTAAAATAATAATATAATATAATACAATTTTATCAAAATTTTCAGCTTTCCCTACCCTAATACTGACATTCAAATTGTAAATAATTAGTTACTCTGTTAACCGGATTGTTAAAAAACAAATTAAAACAATTAAAATCCATAAACAAGTAATACCTTACAGGCAGGTTATCTGATTTACCTGCAATAGTTAATAGTGCAGTCGGAAAAAATCCAAAAGTCATGGCCATGCCTTAACAAAAGCTGAGCTGGTGAACAGTCGGAATACGTTTTGTGGAAGTCTTGAGACAGAAACTCACACCAAACGATCGTCTAAAGTAAATAAAAACACTGCAAAAGGTTCTTTATGGATAGTTCAAAAATTACTGCGTGTAGCTATAATTAAGTAGATGTTAATTTCGATGATTTCTCTTTAAAAGTAAATTTCCAACACGTTTTCTTCCTCTTTCAGCTGCTAGCTGACTAAAATAAGTTTGCTTACTGACTTTCAATTGTGTGCGACAATTTCTCTTGTTTGCTATTGTTATTTCAAGTGAAGCAATTACTAAATAAAATAGTTATAACATTTGTTTATAACTTTTTATGACAATTATCTCAGAGTGAACTTTATTCTGAAATGGCGTTGGCATCATTAAAGTCCTCGATTGCCTAGCATGTAATTTAGAAATATACATATATATGTATATATAAACATTATATACTTGCCTGGGTGGCCAATTAAGTTTGATAAAATTGAAATATGCAAATTATTTTTTATGAATTTCTGTAAAAAAAATAGTTATGAAAATATGCCGATTCTCAATAATTGTTTGCTTTGTTCATTTAAATTTTGTTTTTTTTTTATATAATTATTGATAATTTTAGGTTACGAATTCAGATGTAAATAAGTGCTCTAAAAACTGCTTTTATAGAAAGTTTTTTTGCGAATCTTTAAGAGACAAAACAACTGAGTTTATTTTTTGCAGTTCATCTTGAAAATACATTCAAAATCTTTTCTTTGTTCCCATTCTAACTCCATTGCCGCAAGATTGGAAAAAAATGAAAATAAAGAAAAAAAAACAAAACCAAATTTCCGTAGCAACTGCTTTCATTTTTTGAAAATTAAAATTTAAAAAACCTTTAAACTAATTAGCTACGCAAACAATTTTTTGCCCAAAAGCAAATCCAGTATATTGTGTTTGTTATTTCTCATCAAAATAATATCACAATATTTTCTAATGAAAACACGTCGATACATCAATATTTAATTATAACGAAATAAAAGCAGTTTCGTTTCTTGCAAAAAAAAAACAAATTTAAAAATTAAACAATAGAAATTATAAAACCATGCAATAATCGTTTATTTTAATAATGTATTATTATTATTTATATTGTTTACTTTATTATCCTTTATTATTATTATTTTATTCTTATATTAAAAAATTAATCGTCTATTTTTTTAAAGTTTTTTGGGTGCAAATATGAAGGTTTAAACTTTTTTATCAAAAATTTTCAAATCATATTTTAAGAGAAAAGTTTCATTCGTAATATTCCTAATTATTTGTTATTAATCATAATTTCAATAAAATAAAAACAGCAAGTATAAAATTTATTATCGTTTAAATATTATCATATTTTTGTTGCAGTAATAAATTATTTTCAAATAAAGATAATGTTGTAAGAAGTTGTGTAATATTATTGTATTTGTTTTCTAAAAGTTTCGCTGATTACTGGAACTGTAAACTTACACTTTTTGCAACTGTAAAATTACACTTACTTCAACTGTAACCTTACACATACTGAAACTGTAAACTTACACCTACTGTCAGCTTGAACATTATTTCTGTATTAATTTCAGTTTTTTCCCCATCATACACCTATTTTTGTCACAAATGAGACAAAATTAACTCATCAAATCATTGTTGTCATTCATAATAAAACATTGCGTTTATAACTATTAAGAGACATAAATAGAATGTATATAAATATATAGAATGTATATAAATATATATATATATATATATATATATATATATATATATATATATATATATATATATATACAAATACGGCATTGCCACCTATATAACATAAAAGCTATATATAGATATTTAGATAGCCATTACATATCTCGAGTTCAATTAAATTTCTGCTCTAAAAAAGATTTATATAAATATTATAAACCAATAAAAACATGTCTACACGTTGTATACGCTTGCCCCTTTATATGCGCTTGCCCCTTTATATGCGCTTGCCCCTTTATATGCGTGTGCCCTTTATATGCGTGATCTTGCTATGTGGGTACGTGTGATGAAAAAGACTGTAAATTATTTGTTTAAAAAAAAGTATGTGAGCTCTTTATATGCGTCTAAACCTGTTTCATGGTTTCCAGTTTTCATTGCTTCAAAATTAGTTTTTTTCCTGCTGATTTTTGTTGAAATTTAATAATTACTTTTGACTATATATTTTTATAAAAATAATGATTAAAGATTTTTTTTAATTTTCTTTATATCTTCGTATTCGCTAGAGCTTCAACTTCATCGCTAGAGAACTGGCGGTGACAGGTGATCGTGCCCGTAGATATCCATTCCATCGACCTATTTATTAAAATACTAATTATAAAAACAATTATAGTAATAATTGAAACCATAACACCATACAATTATGCTTTTTAAATAATTGGATAGCATACATAAAATATGTAATCGTATTGTTACACAGCAACTGAAGATGATTGTGTGACAGTAGGCAATTTGTGCTGCTAGTATTAACTGTCGCACTTGCACTAATTGCTAATGTATTATTAGCTTCTAATCAAGATTGTTTTTGCCAACATCATCATCATAATCCTCGTCATAGTCATCGTTGTCATCAGCATTAGCGTCATCCTTGTCTTGAACATTATTATTGATGATTTTGTCACCGCTGCCGCTGGTATTATTATCATCATCATAACTTCTTCATCACCACCACCACCACCACCACCATCAACATCATCATCATCATCACCGTCATTATTGTTGTCTGCATAGCCATCATTTTCATTACCAACGGTAAATTGAGTTATTGGAAAACTTGAACAGCTCCTTGCAGCTTAAGTATACTTTAAGTGTAATCAACTATAACAGCCTCACGATGTATAGCTTAGAAATTAGAGTGTTGTAGAGTAACATGAGTATTACACCTGTATTATACCTGTATTACAATAAATATATTTCTTACACCTGCTTTAATTAGAAATGTCGTACAGGTAGAGCTATAAAGCAAAATCGAATTAACTAAAATGTCAAATTCAGGTGATTTTTTTTTCATAGTTTTTCTCTTGTGGCTTCGAGACAAAAAAACACTCATGCCCGAAAAGATTTGTAGATTCAAAAGTCAAACACCTATAACCCTTTTTACCATTAGAGCAAATGTGATTACCTCCTAATTGATAACGTTTTGGGCCCTCCCTTTAAGATTGGGCTAGCCACACCCTGTTCACTTTAAAATTATTTTAAAATTTTGATCAATTGAAAAACAATTTAAGAGCGTGTTTTTATGTATGTGATTGTTTCTTTTATATATATATATATATATATATATATATATATATATATATATATATATATATGTTGTATTTAAAAGCATATCATCGTGCGCGTGTGTGTGTGTGTATCTGTGTGTATGTATGTGTGCGTGTATGCGTGTGTGTATGCGTGCGTAGAAAAAACGTAATGTGAACCTTGATTGTACGTTGTTTGTACGCACTGTAATTCGTATCTTTACATTTTTTTTGGTTTAATTTCTGATCACTTTGAATCCATTTATTTCAATTTCTTTTAATTTATTCAATTTTTTTTTCAATTTTTTGGATTTTTTGTTGTTCTGCTAATCTATAAATTTAAAAAAATACTTTTTTCAAGTTTTTGAGGGATTTTTTAAAATTGTTTTGTAATTCAAAAATTTGTCGATTTTGAGTAATTTTTTTTTTCAAAATTTGTATTTTTGAAAATAAAAGCTAAACGTTTTGAAAAATGATTTTAATTTGACAATCAAATTAAAATCATTTTTCAAAACGTTATTAACGTTATTAAACTTTGTTTCTTCGCCTGGAGGACCTAGAGATTCGTAAGCGACGTCAACGACTTCTGAACTCGTTGATGTCGGCCGAGGTAGAGGTTTCAGTGATTCTCTGATTATAAAAAAAAATATTTTAAATTTATTTAAAAAAAATAAACGAATTAAAACTAATTTTTGACAATTCTTCTAATAAAAAATAGTTTTTCTGATCACCGCAATCTAATTTCACTGATATTTCTTATTAAGATTACCTTTTTTTCCGATGACGCCGGAACAGAATCACAATCATCAGTAAAATTAAAGAAACTCCTATCGTGAGAAAGAATGTGATCACAATCGCTGTTGTGGTTCCTACAAATTAAATTATAAAAATGCATTAAATCTAAATTTGAAACATTGAAAAAAATAAAACAAACATAAAACATCATCTTGCAAACAAATAAAGATATTGAAATTTCATTTTGGTGTTAGAGCAGATGAGCCAGAGCTGTATAAGGACTGAGTTGTGAATTTGGAACCCCACAGCAAATAGGATCAACCAAAAATAAAAACCATTCAAATTTTTAAAACAATAAAGATGATTGTCACGCCCGTGTGAAATACAGCGTGCATGCCTATCCATTGTATATTGTAGTGCACGGCGTAGGTGTTAAGTATGTGCTGCGGTAGCCTAAAATTTTGAATATGCGCGTATTAATACATCGTTCGATATATTCGTTATAAAAAGTTAATAATGTTACCTTGATTTGGAGTTATGCTTGTGCGAGTTTCCCCTGACTGTGTACTATCTGTTGATGATAATAAATTTTAGTTATACTTTATTTTTTAATCAAAAACTTTTATTTGGCTGCCAGATTTGCCTAACTGAACTTTCATCAGATTAAAATGGTTGGCCAAGCAAGATCCAAACAAATAACTGACCAATAAGCAAGTTACAAACAAATAACTGACCAGCACTGCCAGTTATAAATGCAATAAAAGTCTTGTGCCACTTCTTTTTAATTTTCAATGACACATGTTATAAGACCATTTAAATACAAAACAATTTAAAGTAATTTCAGCATTTTTAAATAAATGTTAAAAAAACGACTTATCAGTGTAAACAATTTGATTCAGTTATACAAATAAATAAAAACCAATAATTTATAACTACCATGGTTGTTAACGCTACCTTTTCAAAGTAGCGCCGCTCTTCGCTACCAGTCTTAATAGTAGCGCGCTACCGCTCCCGCTACTGAAGTTTATAAGTAGCGTCACAGTTCAGATAAAAATTTACAAGATCATTAATTTACAGTTAAAATACTAAATTAAATAAACCAATCAATATATATTCGTTATAAAAAGTTAATAATGTTACCTTGATTTGGAGTTATACTTGTGCGAGTTTCCCCTGACTGTGTATTATCTGTTGATGATAATAAATTTTAGTTATACTTTATTTTTTAATCAAAAACTTTTATTTGGTTGCCAGATTTGCCTAACTGAACTTTCATCAGATCAAAATGATTGACCAAGCAAGAACCAAATAAAAAGATGACCAATAAGCAAGTTACAAACAAATAATTGACCAGCACTGCAAGTTATAAATGCAATAAAAGAATTATGAAACAACTATATTTCGCATTACATCCTCAAATGTATTAATTGTTTTGTATTAAAAATTTACAAAACCATTATTTTACAATTATATTACTACATTAAATAAACCAGTCAATATATATTCTTTATAAAAAGTTAATAATGCTACCTTGACTTGTGCGAGTTGTGCTTGTGCGAGATTCCTCTGACCGTGTTGATGATAATAAATTTTAGTTAAACTCGGTTTTTTAATAAAACACTTTTATTTGGCTGCCAGATTTGCCTAACCAAACTTTCATCAGATTAAAATGGTTGACCAAGCAAGAACCAAATAGAAAGATGACCAATAAGCAATTTACATATGAAGAACTGACCAGCACTGCAAGTTATAAATGCAATAAAAGTATTGTGCCACTTCTTCTTAATTTTCAATGACACATGTTATAAGACCATTTAAATACAAAACAATTTAAAGTAATTTCCGCATTTTTAAATAAATTTAAATAAACGACGTATCAGTGTAAACAATTTAATTCAGTTATACAAATATACGCTCGTCGATCAATCAGATTTCATGCATACTTCAAATAGAAACTAATACATTGGAAATTATTTAATTGATATAAACAACATAATTTTGTTTTTGAATAAAAGTAGCCATAGCGAATAGCGCTGAGAACAGCTAAAAAATGTAGCGGCGCTACCATCGAGATCTTCTCAACCAATAGTAGCGCCGCTACCGCTACCTTAAAAATAGCACCGCTACAGTAGCGGTAGCGCGGCGCTACCACTCTTAACAACCCTGATAACTACATTACTAAATTACATTAGCCAGTCAAGAATTATTTGTTATAAAACGTTATGTAATTGTAATCACGTTACCTCTACTTGGAGTTGTGTTCGTGCGAGTTCCCTCCGACTCTGGATTGTCTGTTGATGATAATAAATTCTTGTTAAACTTTTATCTTTAATCAAAATCTGTTATTTGGTTGCCAGATTTGACTACTAAAACTTTGATCAAACTGAAACTAAGGAAAAACCAAATAAAGACCTGACAAAGCATGTGCTACCAGTACTTACTACAAGTTAAAAATTAGAAACTGACCAATATACTACAAACACTGCAAAATCACAAACAAAAAACTGACCAATATATTATAAGGATGCAAGTTAAAAATTTATAAAAATTAAAAAAGTTTCAACCTTTGAGTTGATCAATATCAAAATAAACTTATTTCTCGTTGCACAGCTATTAGCAATTTAAGATAACAATTAACACACTAAATATGTTAAAAATTTATTTGACTCACTTTTCATGCAAATTATGCAAAGCAGTTTTGCTCCAGTGATAAAATACCATTTGCTACTGTACGTACCGAAGACAATATAGGGAATCTCATTTTTAGTTGGCTGATGATTAGTATCATTCCAATTTGCATAAAGTATACCTAAAATTAACCAAAACTGTGTATAATAACATGAATATATTACACTTGAATGTCATTGCATCTCCGTACTTTCATTTGATTTTTTCCATCTGCAACCTTCTTCATTGCACGTCATGTGGAGATAACAGTGATTATAATAACCGCTTCCGAGGTCACGGAAGAACTGATGTACTTCGTTTTGAACACTTTCAGAATAAATTTCCAAACCCCAATACGGTTCTTTACATCGATTTGCATAATAATAATAATTTTCATCAATCATGTAACAATATTCCTTGTAACACTCTTTTCCAACGACTGTGGCAAACGTATTCAACAAAATGAAAAATCCTTTGGAAATAAATAATTTTCTATCAACGCAATAATATGTATGCGCAAATTTAAACAAACAAAAAAACAAACCTAAAAGTGAGAAATCCAACAGTCGCATCTTTGAGTTTACTTTTTACTATGAAGAAATAAAAACTATTTAATTTTGGTTAGTCATTTTCTTTGGATGACAAAGAAAATGAAGATACGAATTTTCTCTCTCTTTTCTTTTTCTCTTTTTTATCTTACCTTTTTTCTGATTTGACGATTTTGATTTTAAATTTGTGTCCACATAAACGAATACCATCGACTACCATCGACTAACATCCATCTTCAGCAGCTCAGCGTCCGCATTCCAAATTTACCAATCGACTAATTCTTTTAGCTGCAATTAACTCGCTTAGCGGGAACGTTGTTGTTCAGTAGGCATCTTATTATCATCATTATTATTATTTTTATTATTTACACAATAAATCTAAAAACAGGTCTAAAACATAATTGTTAGCTGCCAGTTATTATTAGCCATTATTATTATTGCTATTATTGCAGTTCATATCACTCTAAATAATTGCTCAACATAGAGATGTTTTAGAGTTTTTTACGCAATTAGGAAGTTTAGACATGAAGTTGCAGCAAAATGTAAGAACTTGAAAATCTGCTTGCCAATCACACGATGAGATCAAAGATTAATATTCTTTTCATGTCATCAAATATTTTTCTTTCCTGCAATCACTTTTTTTCTTTTCACCACCACCTGCCACATCTACTGAAAATCCAGGAAGAACATCTGAGGTAATAGGGGGGAGGGTGGGAGGGTCCACTCGCGGCGTAACAAAATTTCTGAAGCTTATTTATTATTTAAACAATAACAATTCATCCGGCAGCAGTTACCTTTAAAATAATTTCTTCAACAGCTAAATTCATTTGCATAGACCGCAGCTTTAGCTTATGAAAATTAATTAAATATATATACACGTTGCTGGTTGTTAGTTAATTAATTTGTTTTTATATCAGTTTTCTGCTTTATTATTATTATTATTATTATTATTATTATTATTATTATTATTATTATTATTATTATTATTATTATTATTATTATTATTATTATTATTATTATTATTATTATTATTATTATTATTATTATTATTATTATTATTATTATTATTATTATTATTATTATTATTATTATTATTATTATTTTAAAACAGTTGATAACGCATCATGTGTCAAACTACATTAATTAATAATGACGAAATCGCAGTTGCAAATGCCCCTTTTGACTGACTCAACGTCGTAACCACCAATATAATTTCTCGAGACGTGATTCAATAATTCAATTCAGACATTTTCCTTCTTAATTGCTTTTAAAAGTCTGTTTAATTGTTCACTTAACTTGAAATTTTTTTTCAGCTAAAAAAATTATTTCATATAATAATTAATAATCTACCCTCGTGAGGGTAAAAAAGGTGGGGGTGTGGGTTTTTTCATCGATGCTTCTATCGCCTGCTCCATTTTGGTCCACAAGGACAAAAATTTACTAATCTCTTCATTCGAATCGTTACTGGTTTCCTTTAGTTGTAATAATAAAAAATTTATTGCTGGGGTGATATATCGACCACCAAACTCAAATTTACAAACTTTTCTTGACGAATTGAATCTTTTATTATTACCAATGCTTTTATTAACTCGTCGTCTCTGTTTGTTTCTCTGTCTGTTTCAAATCTTGCAATCAATTTTTGAGTCACTTCCTGAGAATAGATTTTTTTCAAATTTTGCATACATGCTCAAAATAGAAGACAATGCAATATTCAATTATTAGTTTTACAATAAGTCAATTAATTTAGTTAATTTTAATTAATTTCGATATTTCGATATAATTCAGATATTTCGACTTTAATATAAAATAAAAGAGTAATATAAGAAAAAATTGATTGCAAAATTTGTGTTTTAATTACATATAAAAGCATTGGGTTTTAAAAATTCGTTTTTAATTTACTTGTTAACTTCCATTGATCGCCATAACACTACTATTCTACTGCTGGGTGACTTTAACATAAATTTGTTAGATGAAGTTCATGCTTCTCTTGTTTCTGATTTTCTGAACACATTTGCATCTCATTTATTGTTTCCTGCTTTTATAAAACCAACACGGAAAAGTTCTACGACAGCAACAGCAATCGACAATATCTTCACAAACTTCCCTCTTCAAAATACGCTCTCAAAGATACTGATTGATGATTTGTCTGACCATTTTCCACTTTACCTTTCTCTTGATCTTGCTTTTCAAATAACCATTTCTAATGATCAAAAAAACTTCAAAAGACAATTTAAAAACAGTAATTTGTTCCATGTTAAATTAACTAACAAAGATTGGACTGAAGTCATTCAACAAGGTGAAAATGGTAAAGTGACATCTGCTTATTCATTATTTGTGAAAGAATATCTCCTTGCATATAATTTCTGTTTTCCTCTAGAGAAACCCAGACAGAAAAAAGTAAAATTTTACCATGAATGGATGAACTTTACACTTTTTAGACACTGCCGTAAAAAGAACATTCTCTATCGTAATTTTTTAAAACACCCATCAGAAGAAAATAGAAGAAAATTCATAACTTGTCGCAATAAATTTAAATCCTTAAAAACAACCACAATCAAACAACACTACTCTTCTAAATTTGAATCTTTTGAAGGTAATATTAATGCAATCTGGAAATTGATAAAGAATTTACTAGGCCAATTCAAATCAAAAGAGCATCAGGAAAATTTTCTCACAAATGATGGATCCGAAATAAGTTCACCTTCTCTGATTGCTGATATGTTTAACAAGTATTTCTCAAACATTGGGTCAAGCCTTGCAAAACAAATTCACTCTCAGGGTTCTTATTTCACTGACTTCCTCAAGAACCAAGTGGTCGATTCCATGAATGTCACAACAGTAACATCAACTGAAATCCTCAAAATTGCAAAAAGTTTAAAAACATCTAGAAGTTGTGGTCCAGATGGTATTGATCCTCTAATAGCAAGTCAATCTATCCAACTAATTGTCTCTCCTCTAACATCTCTGATCAATAGTTCCCTAACATTTGGAATATTTCCTGACCAATTGAAAATTGCTAAAGTTGTTCCACTTCATAAATCTGGTGAAAAAAATAATGTAACAAATTATCGGCCCATTTCAATATTATCTTATTTTTCCAAATTCTTTGAAAAAGTTATGCACACAAGATTATACAGTTACCTATCAAAGTTTTCTCTCCTTTCACCATACCAATACGGATTTAAAAAAAACCACTCCACATACAAGCCACTAGTTGTTCTTCAATCCAAAATCGCTGAAGCTCTAGATCAAGGAAACTTTGGCATTGGCCTATTCCTAGACCTTGCAAAAGCATTTGACACTGTAAATCGCTGAAATACTATTGAAGAAGCTTGAGTACTATGGAGTCCGGGGAGTTCCTCTTGACTGGTTTCGGGATTACATGAAGAACCGATCACAATATGTCTGCTACAACAATGTGTTATCACAATCTTAACCCATCAACTGTGGCGTACCACAGGGTTCTATATTGGGTCCACTCCTATTTATTATATATATCAATGACTTACCTTTAATTTCTAACCTGTTCAGTTTTTCTTTATTTGCTGATGACACTAGTCTGTTTGCTTCTGGTGACAATTTGAACATTTTATTTGACAGCGGTAATAATGGTCTCATATGTATTTATGATTGGTTTTGTGCCAATAAGCTTTCTTTAAATGTAAAAAAAACCAACTATATCATATTTCATCCAAAGAGTAAATCTATTATTACAAATTCATGTCTCAGCATTTCTGGTGTTTCTATTACCCGTGTCACCTCATATAGATTTTTAGGCGTGTTTCTTGATCAACATTTAACATGGACTGATCACATTAAGCATGTTAAATCTAAAGTTTCTAAGTATTTTGGAATTATGTATAGATTACGTCGTTTTATAGACACAAAAACTTGTATTATGTTGTATTATGCATTTGTCTTTCCCTATATTTCTTACTGCAATATTGTTTGGGCTTCTAATTACCCAACTCGTCTTCTTTCTTTACACATTTTGCTCAAACGACTCATCCGTATTATTTTTTTCTTACATCCTCTTTCTTCTTGTAAGTCAAAATTTACTGAACATAAGCTTTTAAACATTTATCAAGTCAATCTGTTTCAAATTGGTTCTTTTATGTATAAATATTCTAATTCTACTCCACCTCAATCCTTTCATGATTTCTTCTTAAAGTCGTCCGATATTCATACTTATTTTTTGCGATCATCTAATCTTTTCCGTCCAGAATTTTCAAACACAAGACTAAAAACCTTCTCTATTAAATGTTTACGTCCGCGTACATATTCAGTCATCCCTATTTCAATACAGTCCTCTGAGTCCTTTTCATTATTTAAATCTCGTCTTAAATCTCACTTATTAAAATTATAATATATTCTATCATCTCAGATTCGAACGTGTATTGTTTAGGTATATTGTATATTATTAAATGTTAAATTTGGTTATTTTGTTCATCTCAGTAATTTATTTCAGTTATTTTACCATTCTAAATTGATTGTATTGTATGTACCTGTATTATTATTATTTGTAAATGTTTCATCTGCACTGGTCATCCTCAAGCGAGATTCATCTCTTCTGATGTTCCTTTTGGGCACTACTCATTCATTTTTTGTTGCATGCTTTTATTTCAATTTGTATGTGTTTCTTTAATGTGTTTTTGTATGCCCAATAAACAATAAACAATAAAAAAAACAATAGGTGCTCGACTGGAAAATAGCACGGTAATTGGGAAATTAGAGTTGTTACATTCTAAGCTGGAATTTTAGAAACTTTCTAAATTTTATCACTATTTGTAAAATGGCTATCTTTAGTTTTAAATAAAAATGCAAATTTAATAAATATATTTGCTGATGAAACTATTAAGTTCTAGCAATCTTAGAAAAGTTAGTTTTTTGAAGAAGTTCTTGCGACACCGTTTGCCATCATAGATGATGCACATAAAGTTTATCATGGACATGGCATCTGCCATGTCACAAACACCAACGATCTTCTCGGCTTTCCTTGGATTGAACATCTTCCAGAGTTCAAACTGTTTGCCAAGAAGTTCATGATCCAAACGGTTACAAATGACGACTTGGATAGCAAGAGAAAAATCCTGATAGAAGAACTCAAAACTCGGTTTTCAGATGTTTTCAAAGCCGAGTTAGGATGCTGCACTAAAACAAAAGCAACATTACAAGTCAACCCAGGGAAACAACCGATATTTAAAGGCCGACGCTCTGTGCCTTTTGCAGCTAAAACCGTAATTGAAGAAGAGTTAAACCGATTACAACAACTAGGGGTCATCACTCCTGTGAACCACTCACAATGGACAGCACCGATTGTAGTCGTGAAGAAAACGAATGGAAAGATTAGACTCTGTGCTGACTTCTCAACAGGTTTGAATGATGCACTGATGCTACACCAACACCCACTCCCAACAGCTGAAGAAATTTTCACTAAACTGAATGGTGGTAAAATTTTTTCTCAAATTGATTTTGCCGAGGCTTATTTACAGGTAGAGCATGCTAGATGGAATTTCCTCTGCCGGCTGATTCAGACTTTCCTGAAGATTTGAATAGCATTGATCTTGTTTCGGACAACTTCTTTCTGGCAAGAAGACCTCAACGTAGGCCGAGTTCTCGACTTCTGGTTTTGAGATGGTGTTGACGAACGGCTGGACTGCTGATACTACTGCTGTTGGTTTGTTGTTGACAGTGCGGATTGATGTTGCCCTTGCGTGTTTTGTTGTTGATTGTAGAGGAGGATCAGCGAGCTGTAACACTGGACTTGTTCGATGAGAAACAACAGCTTGAGTTCTGCTGCTTTCTATCGGCTGGTTTAAAGACTGTCGCTTGGATCGATGTCTCTTAGGACGACTTCCGAGACTTTTTCTTCTGTTTATTATTTCAGTATAAATAAAAAAAAATTAATTAATTAATAATTGCTTAAATTAAAATATTGTTTTTTAGTTTAAATAATAATAATAATCTGAAATTCTTTTTCGCCGCAATATACGTGACTTGATACATCTAAGTGTACTTATAATCATTTGTAATTTTGTCGATGATGACTCTGAAATTGTTCAGTAATAAGAAGCACATGAACAGACGAGCAAAGCTATTTTCATAGCTATAATTAATCGCTTTCGTCGTAAACTTGTTTGTTGTAACATTTTTCTGGTGATTTTCCAAAGTTTGCCCAGCTAATAGTTACTGCACATTTTTTGTTCAGGAAGTCTTTTAACAATTTTTGAGACTGGAATGTTTTTGTGAAGTGTTTAGTTTTTATAAGAATTAAAGAAATAGATAATAATACAAGACAAAAAATGGAAATTAATTTGTCCTACAATTCATTATCAAATGTACACCAAACAGAGCCGTTTTATGTAACAGCTTCTGAATTTATTTGTGACATGTAACAACTTCAGAATTTATAATAGAGTTTTTTCCAGGACATCAAACTCCATTCACAAAACTGAATCTATTGTGTTCTATTTAAGGTTTATTCATAAAACATTTTATTTTGAAACATTTTAAATGTATAAATCTGGAAAGTTTTAAATGACTCGAGAACAATCATAATTTATAATTGTAGACTCGTGATTTCTCAATTAGGCGTTTTACTAAATTGCATTTGTTACTCTCAAAGACACATACAATCACACACACACGCAAATTTAAACTCTTACAAACACAAGTTATAAAAAAAATTGGATGTGTTCATAGGCAAAAACCATCCAATCAAGTCAGTTTTGAAATTAAAATAGAAAAAAAATTACCTTTACCTCGACATTAGCTAAACAAATTGAAGGCAAACTTTAACAAATATAAAATTTTAAAAAAAATGTCAAAAAACTTCAACAAAACTTGCCTGTGCATTTCTTTTCTGACTAGCAAAACGAGGAGAACAACAAGGGCGATCAGCAAAAGAACACAAATACTTCCGAGGGTTAACCATATTGGATTTTTGTAGTATTCCCCTCCACCTTTAGATGAATAAATAAATTTATTTATATTAGTCTGTTTCTTCATCAGGTGTAAAACAGTTACCTAATGGTTTCTATTGATACTAACAAAACTAACAACATTATTTGCACACGCTCACTGTAGTACAGAAAAACAAAAAATGCTGATAGCTTGTAACAGAGTTGTATTATCAAAAATCTTATTATTTCCTTTAGTTTGAGGAAAATATTTAAAAACAATAAAAAATGATTATAAATCATGACGTTAAACAAATTATTGAGAATCTGTGCTCGGGGTCATTTATTTCCCCCACCCCAAAACATCCGGGCTCAATCCCACCATAAAAGCCGACGTCTTTTCTTCTCTCACATTGAAGAACATCAATTTTTGTGCTCCCACTAGTCTATTTTTTTATTTAATAAAACTTTCATTCTTAAGATAAACTGCTCCTCTTTTCTTTGATTTTTGCTTTCCAAAAAAGCGCCCGTCTGTATAAAGTTAGAAAGAAACCTCTGGTTGTGCTTACTTTTCCCTTTCTGATCGTCCAAAGATGCTCCACCATCGCGTGTGGGATAGTCTGGCAGATTTTCTGATATCAAGAAAGCATCTTGCAAATGAAAACTATTTTGTTATTTAACTTAAACTTATGAAACCTTGTTGAGAAAGTTTTTGAAAGCGCAATGACACTCATGGTCACATGCTTGTTCAATAACACATGTTACAAGATCATTTAGATACAACACAATTTAAAGTAATTTCAGCATTTTTAAATAAAGGTTGAAAAAACGACGTATCAGTGCAAACAATTTGATTCAGGTATAAAAATATACAAAACCATCAATTTATAACTATATTATTGAATTAAATAAGCCAGTTGGTAAATATTTGTTATAAAACGTTAGGTAATCGTAATCATGTTACCTCTACTTGGAATTGTGCTAGTGTAAGTTTCCTCCGACTCTGGATTGTCTGTTGATGATAATAAATTATAGTTAAATTTTATTTTTTAATCAAAAACTTGTATTTGGCAGCTGGATTTGCCTAGCTAAATTGTGATCAGGCTGAAACGGTTGACCAAGCAAGAACTAAATAAAGAAATGACCAATATACTATCAGCACTGCAAATTATAAATAAAGAATTGACCAACCTGCTAAAAGCAGGTGCTACAACTTACAAATAAAGAACTGGCTAATATGCCACCAGCACTGGATGTTATAAATGTAATTAAAATCTTGTGCTACTTTTTTAAAATAATAATTACAAAAACAAATTGAATTTTTAAGGTGTTTTAATTTTTCCTAGTAAAAGGTTTTGGTGTTTGATAACCCTTTTTGTCAGTAAACGATGCATTTCCTTTGAGAAAAAAAATAAAAAAAATTTCAATCTTTCAGTTGAATAATGGCAAAGAAAAACTTAATTCTCGTTACATTGCTATTGGCATTTTAAAATAACAATTTACACACAATAGGCACGTTAAAAAATGTATTTGACTCACTTTTCATGCATATTACAAGAAATTTAATTTGTATATCGGTAAAATACCAATATTTATTGTCTTTATCGAAGTGAATATAGAAAATGTCATTCTCAGTTGGCCGACGATCAGGTCTATTCCAATTTGCATAATTCACATCTATAATTAACAAACACAACTGTGTATAATTATTAGAATATATTACACTTAAATATCATTGCATTTCCGTACTTTTATTTGACTTTTTCCATTTGCAACCTTCGTTATTGCACGTCATAAAAAGAAGAATTCGATAATAAAGATTGTGGTAACTGATGAACTGATATACTTCATTTTGAACGCTTTCCGAATATATTTCTAATCCCCAATATGGTTCATAACATGGATTTTCATTAATACTATAATATTTGTCAACATCAATCATGTAACAATATTCGCTATAACACTTTTGTTTAACGTCTGTGGCAAACGTAGTCAGCAAAATGGAAAATCCTTCGGACATATATAATTTCTAGTGAAATATTTTGAAGCCAATAAAATGTTTGCAGAAAATTAAATAAAATCAAACCTAAAAGCAAGCAATCCAGCATTTGCATCTTTGAGTTGATTTTTTAATACGAAAAATTATTAACTATTTAATTGTTTTGGCTGGTCATCATCTTTGTATGACAAAGAAAATAACGATACAAATTTTCTCTCTCTTTCTTTCTCTTTTCCCTCTTTTTTATTTTACCTTTTCTCTGATTTGACGATTTCGATTTTAAATTTGTGTCAACATAAACGACTACCATTGACTAACATCGACTAACAGCCATCTTCAGCAGCTCAGCGTCCGCATTCCAAATGTAGCAATCGACTGATTGTTATTTTAGCTGCAATTAACTCGCTTAGCGGGAACGTTTTTGTTCAGTAGGCATCTTATTATCATCACCATTATTATTATTGTTATTATTTACACAATAAATCTAAAAACAGGTCTGAAACATAATTGTTAGCTGCCAGTTATTATTAGCCATTGTTATTATTGTTATTATTGCAGTTTATATCAAAATAATTGCTCAACATGAAGATTTATTTAGAAATTTTTATGCAATTAGGACGTTTAGACAAAGAAGTTGCAGCAAAATGTGAAGAATTGAAAATCTGCTTGCCAATCACATGATGAGATCAAAGATTAATATTCTTTTCATGTCATCAAATATTTTTCTTTCCTGCAATTACTTTTTTTCTTTTCACCACCTACTGCCACATCTACTGAAAATCCAGGAAGAACATCTGAGGTAATAGGGAGAGGGTGGGAGGGTCCACTCGCGGCGTTACAAAATTTCTGTAGCATATTTATTATTTAAACAATTACAATTCATCCGGCAGCAGTTGCCTTTAAAATAATTTCTTCAACAGCTAAATTCATCTGCATAGACCGCAGCTTTAGTTTATAAAAATTAATTAAATATATATATACACCGTTGCAGGTTGTTAGTTAATTAATTTGTTTTTATATCAGTTTTCTGCTTTATTATTATTATTATTATTATTATTGTTCAAAGTCACAGCTTTCTCTGCTGGTTTTCTTGACCGGAAATCCACCGGATTTCTAAGGTCTTTTTTTTTCTTTGTTTTTCTTTAAATCAAAGCACTTTTCGGATGATGCTTGCAGTTCCTAGCAAGGCAATTTTCTGGACTTGAATTGCAGTTGGTTTTCCTGGAATTCTCTCGAGGTATTTTTCGAAGCCAACTTTGATTGTCCCTAAGGCTCCAACCACAACCGGGATTACAGAAGTCTTGGTTTTCCACATTCTTGATACTTCAATCTCAAGATCTTTGTATTTGCTGAGTTTTTCTACTTCTTTAATGGAAATGTTGTTGTCATTTGGAACGGCAACATCTATTAGGAGACACTTTTTCTTGGTTCTGTCTTGAATAATGATGTCAGGTCGGTTAGCTCCTACAGTTCGATCGGTGTTTACTGGCACATCATACATTACAGTAAAGTCTTTCCCTTCTACAATTTTTTGGGGCTGGTGGTCGTACCATTGTTCAGCTACTTGGACACCAAGATCCTGTAGAGCAGTCCAGTGCAGATAGTTGGCGTAATAATATAATTATTTATTTTATAAAAATTAACTTTAAATAATATTTATTTATTTATTTTATAACAATTAACGTTAAATAATATTTATTTATTTATTTTATAACAATTAACGTTAAACAATATTTATCTATTTCATAACAATTAACGTTAAATAATATTTATCTATTTCATAACAATAACGTTAAATAATATTTATTTATTTTATAACAATTAACGTTAAATAATATTTATTAATTTTATAACAATTAACGTTAAATAATATTTAACTATTTATTTTTTTAGAAGTTAAACAACCAGCCTTTTGTTCTGAGTAGTTGTAGCGTTGTCGTCGTCAACTTTGTCGTCGTCGGCTATTACCGGCTCCTGGGAGCGAATAACAGGCTTCCTCCTTGGTCTCCGGTCTTGAACGATGCCACTGACCAGTACAGCCACGGTCAGTAGAGCAACGAAGAGTGCCAAAACCTTGGCCATTCTGATGGGAAAAGTTCAGGTGGAAGCGAACAGAAAGTTCTTCGATTGGGAAAATACAAAAAAAGAGATCTATACATATATTTAATTTCTTTTCCTAGTAAATTGCTATTAAAAAAGCGTTGATAAAATCATTTAATAGATTTGAGGATAATAAATATATTTTTAGTCGACGAAAACTGCTCACTTGATATATTTCTTCAGTACTTTAGAATAAAAAAATCGCGTTAACACCCCTGTAGCAAAGATTGTAACAGCAATTTAAGTGCTTACAAGCTAACAAGCTCATTCAATTATGCGTAGCTGGAGCGAAGCAGCGACTTATATAACTACATTGAGGATGATAATGATGGCGATGATGGAGATGATGACGATGACGATTAGGAGGATGGTGATGATGACGCTTTGTATGGCTGTGACGTAGGAGTTGGTTATTAGTGTAATTGAAAAGTAAAGCAATGCTATAAATGTGTGTAATGATAATCATAGCATGGTTGATTCAGTTGATTCAGTCACTTGGCTGCTTGTTGTCAACGACAGCGATGTTAATGATAATAATGGTGAAGATGATAATTGTGTTGATGGTAGTGACGATGATGGGAATGGTAACTATGATGGTGATGATGATCATTATCATCATCACCATGGTTGCGGTGATGATGATGATGGTGCGCTGATGATGATAATGATGATAGTGGTGGTGCTGATGATGATAATGAAGATGGTAGTGGCGATGATGATGATAGAAGCAGTAGCGGTAGACGTAGTGGTGTTTCTATAGAATATAGATTGTTCTGGAAGATAAGTAGTGAATCTATAGAATGTTCTGGAAGGTTATGAATAGTATAGTTGTAATCAAAAGAGTTCGTGCTAACTGTAGGTCAAAGTGCAAACAACACGAACAGGATGAACGAAATTACAAGCCCGCTGGCATTTCCAATGAACAACGGGAGAATGTTTTCAAATTTTTTTTGTTGACGAATTTTTATTCTCAAACCAGCTTTATAAATAAAGATTTTCATTTAATTAAAAGTAATTTTTCATCCTTATTAGATGAAGTTAATGTAAAACGAATAGAGTTTATCGTACAAATTTGGTTTTTACTCAATATCTGAGTTATATTAAACCGAAAAATTAGCATATATTAATCTTTTGAATTGACTTGTAATGCTTATTAAGTTAATTTATTCTGTGGAAAGAGTATTGTAGAATAACCCCAGCAGTTATGTATCATGGCAGTTTCATCACCTGTTATTACTTTACCATCACCTGTTATTATTTTACCATCGCCTGTTATTATTTTACCATCACCTGTTATTATTTTACCATCACCTGTTATTACTTTACCATCACCTGTTATTATTTCACCATCACCTGTTATTCTTTTACCATCACCTGTTATTATTTTACCATCACCTGTTATTATTTTACCATCACCTGTTATTATTTTACCATCACCTGTTATTATTTTACCATCATCTGTTGTTATTTTACCATAACTTGTATTAATAACCCAATCACACAACTATGATTGACTTTCTAGAATGATATTTTTTTCAACTTCTGAAAACTATTTTGAACTTTGACACTTGAATTTTTTTGCGTTTTTCACAAAGTATGACGACATCCTGTTTATGTCGAAATGTTCAGAACATTCTCTTTAAAGTACTTTAAACGTTAATTAACTTTCTCATTCTAGCTCTCTTTCCTCCTTCCTCTCTCTCTCTCTCTCTCTCTCTCTCTCTCTCTCTCTCTCTCTCTCTCTCTCTCTCTCTCTCTCTCTCTCTCTCTCTCTCTCTCTCTCTCTCTCTCTCTCTCTCTCTCTCTCTCTCTCTCTCTCTCTCTCTCTCTCTCTCTCTCTCTCTCTCTCTCTCTCTCTCTCTCTCTCTCTCTCTCTCTCTCTCTCTCTCTCTCTCTCTCTCTCTCTCTCTCTCTCACTTACTCACTCTTCCTTCCCATAGCTCTCAATTTCTTTATCTATTAAACTCAATAATGAGTTGCAATAAAAAAATTTTTTAGTTCCTGCTATCTTTTCTGAACTGAAAAAAAGTGAAATCAGTTTGTCAAACGATTTATTGAAATTTTGCATGTAAATAAGTGAATCTTTTAACATATTTGTCGCTCGAGGTTTCCAAATATTATCCATTAAAAAATTGATTATTCAAATTAAAATTATTAGATATAATATAATACTTATTATAATAAATGGCATTCATTGGCAGTATTTATTATCATTCTACGACGATTAAATCTGAAAGAAAATTGTTCTAATTGTTACACCCCTATCCACTAGTATCCCCGTCGCCTGGGATAGTATGAGCCTTTTAGTATAAAGTTCTGGGGTCATGAAGTTCAGTTAACAGCCGTAAACGACAATAAGAGAGAAAATAAAGGGCCGTTGCCCCATGATTTTGAATAGGGCCTTCTTAGACTTTGAAGTGGGGCCCTTGTTTTTGAAGTGGGCTTTCTTAGGTTTCGAAGTAGGCGCCCTAGACCGTTAAAAAATCTTTTCATTTTTGTTGGAAACTACCTACGACTACTCTTCCCCACGGTTTTGGGAGATAAAAGTTGAGAAATCTTTAGATTTTTTAAGAAAAATATTTTCCTTTCATCAGCTATTTTGAGGGAAAAAGTTTAATATTATTAGAATACAATTTTGGAACGCGTGGGCCCTTTCAACATCTTTCTCCCCGTAATTTTTTTTGAATGGAAGTCCCTTTTAAGAGCTGAGCAATTTTTATCACATAATTAACTACCAAAACAATTATTTTTCGATGCTACAAAACATCGCAGCGCCCTACATACCCGTATATATAGTGTTTGCAGACCTATATTTATATTCCAAGGAGGTCGGCGAACCTAGATGAGATTTGTTCATTGCTCGTAGTAATTATCCAAATATTTGTGAACCTAGATACGATCTAGCCTCGTTTACAAGTAACTCGACAGAGATGCTTCTAACCTCGAAACCATCTCAGTTAAGTTCAGAATAATTATTATGGCCTAGAAATCGGCCGATCTGTCGGATTCGCGCTACACAAACAAAAGATCGTCAAATTGAAACGAAACGAAGTTAAACAGATGCACTGAACATCTATCTATGACATTCCCAGATGTAAAACAAAGTTTATTTACCAGAGATTAAAATCATGTTAAGGTTTTGTTACATTCTTATGATATTAGCAAGACATTTCTGCAATTCCATGGAAGACCAAACGTTTTCCAAGAATTTGTTTTGCACAAATTTTCTAGCAAATCTGTACTTTTGCCTCCAAAAATAGCTGATGACTGGGAGAGGGGGGGGGGAGAGTCAGAGGTACATTTTAAAAAAATATTTTTAAATTCTATAAACTTTTGTCTCCAAAAATAGCTCAAGAGCGGGGTAGTTAATCGAAAGTACTTTTTCCAAAAATTTTCTAAACCTTCGTCTTTATTTATTTTATATCAAAAAATTTTTTATGACACCTTTGGATTGACTGCTGAAATTGCTTATATTTGACAGCTGTAATCTAAACTTGGTAGCTTGGTTGTAATCTCTTCAAGATTGTCTTTATTTCATACCACGTATATAATATATACAATCATTTTAGTTGTTGTAATTCAGTGATCAGTAACTCTATTTAATAACTGTACTAACCGTTGTAATTTTTAAAACTTAATCTTTAGAATTAATAAATTAACACCAAACACTAAAAAATAAAATATCAACAAATTACTAACAATTATCAATTTTATAAAGCGTTTTTTGGTTTCTCAGAAATAAGTGTGAATGCTTATTTAATTTAAACTCCAAATTCTCATCTTAAGAAATCTATCATGTAGAAATTAAATTAAATTATGATTCGGTTCCACGCTTGTTGTTTTCTTCTTGAACATTCGGTAGAGGTCAGAGCAGTCGCTTTTTTCCTGAAAAAAAGATTTCGGAAAAAGAACATCAAGTCTTTAAAAAAAAACACATACACAAAAAAACGTACATTCATTCGTGACTCTCAAAATAATGTCATCTCGCTCCCATAATTTTTAACATGATAACTTATATATATATATATTTCCATCGCAGATTCAAGTATAATCTTGTCATATTACCACGTTATCTCTACACTACACCCATCCATCTGCCCCACAAACTATGATCAGGTAATAACAGGTCACGTAGGTCACGTCAAATATTTTAAGGACTGCCCTCCGATTTCAATAGTCTGAAAAATGACAAATTAGAATCAAACATACAATGATTTCATAAATTTTTAAACTACTATAAAAAATACAAAGTTTTTTCGAGTTAAATAAAAATATAATGAAGAAATTTGTCGCTAGTTGGTGCTTAATTATTCCTTTTGTCAAACGAGGCGCTGGAAAAGACGGAAAAAATGGGTTTAGTTGTCTTAGGTGGAGTAATACCCCGAAAATTGTTTTTCACAACATCACGACCTAAGAGTGGACCGAGTGTGTCTGTGTGCCTGTTTAAATCTGTGTGTGTGTATGTGTATGTGTATGTGTATGTGTATGTGTATGTGTATGTGTATGTGTATGTGTATGTGTATGTGTATGTGTATGTGTATGTGTATGTGTATGTGTATGTGTATGTGTATGTGTATGTGTATGTGTATGTGTATGTGTATGTGTATGTGTATGTGTATGTGTATGTGTATGTGTATGTGTATGTGTATGTGTATGTGTATGTGTATGTGTATGTGTATGTGTATGTGTATGTGTATGTGTATGTGTATGTGTATGTGTATGTGTATGTGTATGTGTATGTGTATGTGTATGTGTATGTGTATGTGTATGTGTATGTGTATGTGTATGTGTATGTGTATGTGTATGTGTATGTGTATGTGTATGTGTATGTGTATGTGTATGTGTGTATGTATGTGTGTGTGTGTCTCGATGATACCGCAACTGCGATTTTGTCATTATTACTTAAAGTAGTGTGACTTTATGTTACTTTACTACTATGTTGCGTTATCAATTGTTTGGTAATAGTATCGGTAAGTGTTCATTTGTCACTAGATGTATGTGCAATTATATGTGTATATATGTGTTTTTGTTTTGGAATCACACGTGTCTGATGATATGTCAGTGTGTGTGTGTGTGTGTGTGTGTGTGTGTGTGTGTGTGTGTGTGTGTGTGTGTGTGTGTGTGTGTGTGTGTGTGTTTATTTGTCGGTCTCTGCCTGCATTCATGTATTTGTCAGGCTTTTTGTTTATACGTTAAAAGTGACAGACAGAACACTTATTTGTACGAAAGCTTCTTTTGTCTTTGTGAATTACACTGGTGCAAGGCTGATTAATGGTAGAGTTCGAGAAAGAGATTTTAGAATTTTAAATTGAACTTCACTGTGTTCTTTGAAATATTAAAAAAATATAATAATAAATAATAAAAACAAAAATTGCCAATTTAAAAAATTGCGGAGAGAAAAAAATGCAAGTTGCTTTAATGTTCATATAGGTAGATTACAATAATAACTTTGAAAAAAAAGTAAATAAAGTAAGGTGA
>CAXBUH010000002.1:0-48048 GCA_963978895.1 Erpobdella octoculata | reverse complement strand
TATATAGTCAATATAGTATTTTGCGATTGCAGTGCCACCTTTTCTGATCTTTAGGACTGACAGTGTAGAATTGTGTATCAACTTTTATTACACGCTTGCACGTACGCATTTTATCAACTTGCTGACTGCTGACCACCGCGGCGTTATGCGAAATTGGTAACACACATATGTGCATAAATACATACATACAGACAGACAGACATAGACAATTATGTATGTTGATTATCATTATCATAAAAACCAATAATATTTTTATTTTTATTAATATTTGATGTCATTGTTAATATCTGTTTCTTAAAAGAAAAAAAATTATTAAAGAAAATGAAAACAATTATTATTCTTACCTTTAAAGTTAAATTGAAGAATCGGCCAACCGTAGGCCGAGACTTGGACAATGATGGTGATGATGATGATGGTAATGATGGTGAGGGGTGGTGGTGGTGATGATGATAATGAGGAAGGTTGTGGTGATGATGTTGGTAGTGATGGTGATGATGATGGTGGCGGTAGTAGTGATGTTGATGGTGTTGATGACGGTGGTATTGGAAAAGATGTTGATATCGTTAGGTCTTGTTCACGGAATGAATGGACTGGTTCGAGAACAATTATGGATGCTATTGATGATGATAATGATGTTGCTGATGCTGATGATGATGATGGTGATGATGATGATGGTGTTGTTGATGATTCTGATGCTAATGATGATGATGCTATTGATGGTAATGATGACGATGAAGTTGATAATAATGATACTGATGGTGTTAATGATACTGGCGGCAATGGTAATAATAAAAATGTTAGTGGAGATAATAGTGGCGGTGATGGTGATGATGATGATGATGATGATGGCGGTGATGATGATGCTGATATTGATAATAATGATAATGAAGGTTTTAATGATACTGGTGGCAATGGTGATGATGATGATGATGATGATGATGATGATGATGATGAGGGGGAGGAGGAAGAGGATGATGACAATGGTGATAATAACAGTGACCTCGATCTATGGGGATGGAATCTGGATAAGAAGAACGATGAACGACCCGAATCCTCAACTAGAGTGTTGCGGTCACCGCGTGCCATAGAGGGGTCAAGGTCGTGACCTGTGACCACCATAGATGAGATCATGATAATGATGATGATGATGATGGTGATGGTGGTGTTCAGGTTTAGAAGCTGTCTATTTAAAGCAGAATGTCTCCTCATCGTGGGTTTCATTGATGACGGGGATGCTGCTGTTGATGATGATGATGATGATGATGACGATGAAGACGACGACGACGACTTCGATGATGACGATGATGATGATGATGTTATGTCTGTCAGATGGGGACTGGATAAAAGCAGGATAATTACAGACGCCAGTAATGGGAATGGTGCTTCAACGATTATTGATTCCGACATGAGAGGAAGCGTTGTCGATGACGGATGTGAAGTTGATGACATCGATGATGATGATGACGACGATGACGATGATGATAATGATGATGATGATGATGATGATGATGATGATGATGATGATGATGATGATGTTGATGGCGATGATGCAGTCGATGACGGCAGCGGTGGTAATAATGATGATGGCGGCGGTGGCGGTGGAAGAGGTGCTGGCAGTTTTATAGTTAAAATGACGAATTGTGGCGACGATAAAAGCGTCGGTTCTAAAATTGGCGAGTCCGATGATATCCGTTTTGATGATGATGATGATGATGATGATGACGTCAGCGGCGCCATGGGAGGCGTCAATTTTGTTTTTGACAGCAACGCCGGTGACGATGACATCGACTTGGATGCCGACGACGATGACGATGACGACGATGATGGTGATGTCGACGTTAATAAAACTGTCACTGATAAATGTTTCGTTTCTTCGTCATACGACAATGCAGAAAAACAAACGATACATTTCAGTAGAGATGATGACGATGACGATGACGACGACGATGATGATGATGATGATGATGGCGGCGGTGAGGATGATGATAATGATGACAACAAAGAAAATCGAACGGATTCGCTTTTGTTAAAAGTATTCTGTTTTCTACTATTTTCTTTTCCTTCCTCTTCTTTTTCTTCTTCTTCTTCTTCTTCTTCTTCTTCTTCTTCTTCTTCTTCTTCTTCTTCTTCTTCTTCTTCTTCTTCTTCTTCTTCTTCTTCTTCTTTTTCTTCTCTCCTCCACTCGTTTTCCAGGATCCCGCTCGTCCACCGCTCCCTGGAGATCTGCTGGAGATGTACACGAATAGAATGAGTGCTTAAAGAACGAAAGAGTGGTGGAAAAAAAACAACAAGTTTGTTTAGTTTCCGTGTGGTCTATCCAGTTTTGGAGGAGAAAGTTTAATCATCGTTATGTTCTTTTTATTGTTGATGTCCCCGTTGTTATCATCATAATCCTCAGCTTCGTCCTCGTCATCGTCATCGTCAGCGTCATCGTCATCGTCATCGTCATCATCATCATCATCATCATCATCATCATCATCATCATCACCCTCACCGTCACCTTCACCTTCACCGTTACCGTTACCGTACCGTCACCGTCACCGTCATCGTCATCGTCGTCGTCGTCATCATCGTCATTGTCGTCGTCGTCGTCGTCAACAGGGATGAGTATAATTGAGAAAGGACATGATAAACTTAGGTTAGAACTCCAAAGACTTAATGCCAGCAATTTAATAATAATTAATAGTGAATGTGCTTAGTGTCAGACCAGAAAATTCGTTATTATTATTATTATTCGTTATGTAATAATTACATGATTCCGATCAATGATAAAACAGATAACAGATAACATGCGTACAAGTAAAGCCTGTTATATCCTCTATCATGTTTGTCTAATGATCTAAATGTTGATATTCGGTAATGGTCAAATAATTAATAAATCACCAACTGAATCCCTAATTGAATAGTTATAACCTCTATGGTTCGTTCTTTAGCATATATACAACATAGATATAAAACATATATTTATATATTATATATAGTTATATGTATATATATATTATAGCTAGACATAACAAAACCAATGGAAAGCAAGTAATATAAAATAAGAAAGTCAGTTAAAGTGATAGGATTGAGATGGGACTATTATGGCAGGTACTGCCGCGTTCGCAGGGCGTGTCAACGGCTTTAGAAGGAGGTCGTTTGGCTGACAGCAGCACGAGGTCGCTTTCGAATTAGGTACACACGCTGTCTGTGTGACGGTTCTCTGAAGTAACGTCCAGATTTTATTATTATAAGATCATTTTTGATTTTATTTTTGAAAAAAAAATTAAAATTAAAAAAAGAGAACGAATTGCAGGAGATAAATTAGAATGGACAAGAATTCAGTAAGCATCATTTGCAATTCGAAAAAAAAAACAAAATCAAAGATGGCCGCCGTCACGTGACGGCAGCTGTTTCAAAATGGCGGCGATAAACATCGACGCATGTTTTACGCTCCCGTGAATAGAGCGGTCATTTTTGTTGTTGTTTTTTCTCTATCTCTTTTTTTAGTTTCTCTTTGTCTATCTCTTTCTATCTTTTCTATTTTTTTCTATTTATTTCATTTTTTCTTTTTCATTTTCTTTGTCTCTTTCTCTCTTTCTTATTCTCTTGAACGTTTTCTCTTTTTTCTCTCTTTTTTTGATAATTCTTTCTTTCATTTGTCTTTCATCTTTCTCACATCATTATTCATGTATCCGATGACATCATTCTGACCCGTATTTTGTGTGAACATCCGACATGATTTATTTACAAACAAATTCCAATTAAATTCGATGGAAAATTAAAAACAAAAAACAATTCATCTTTCAACTAAATAGAACTAAATTTTACAATAATTCAATTTTAAAATAAATTATTCCATTTTTAAATGCAATAATTATAATTAATTATTTCATCTTTCGCTCTACTTTGCTCTTTGATCTTCCACCAGTGACATAACTTTGAAATAAATTTCTTATCGCTTACCAAGCTTTTTTTCTTATATCCGGTTCCTTTCCATCCGTCCACGTATTTTTATCCGTCCACGCATATTTTTCCATACGTTCAACTTTTTTTCATACGTCCACCTAATAGGTGAATACGTCCACGTATTAACTTAAAACGTCGACGTATATTTTCATGGATCTACGTATTATCTATATTATAGTAGCCCACGTCACTCACTCACTCACTCACTGATTCTGTCACGCTTACGTAATTAGTCTCGTATAGACGATATCGACGTGCACGTAAGAATTTATTGCGCGCAGGCGTGTAATAAAAGTTACTATGCAATTTTATCTATATACGCTCTCAGTCCTAAAGATCAAAAGAAGCGGCGCTGCTATCGAAAAATATTAAATAATGAAATTTAAAAAATCCGTCATTTTTGACGGGCTATTTCTTACTATAATATATAATGGAATTTGAAAAAATCCGTCTCTTTTGACGGGCAATCTCTAGTTCTCACATATTGATTTATTATTCTCATATGTTGAAGTATTTTTTATACGTTGGCGTATTAATTTCATACGTGGACTTTTTTTTATTCATACGTTCGCGTATTTTTATTCCGTCCACGTCAATCGTCCTTCCTGTCGGCAATTCCGTTTATCTCCACATCAGTCCGCATCGTTCATCCGTACGAGTCTTCATTTGTCAATCCGTCTGTCTGTCTGCCGTCCATCGGTCATTTATCTTTCATAGCTCCATGAAATGTTCATATCTCTCTCTCTCTCTTTCTCTCTCTCTTTCTCTCTCTCTCTCTCTCTCTCTCTCTCTCTCTCTCTCTCTCTCTCCCTATCTCTCTCTTCCCTTCTTTTCCTTATTTTTTATAGCTCTTTGTGTCTTTGTCTTTATCTCTTTTTGTGTCTCTGGAATTCATTTTTTATTATCCCGCTCCATCATTGACACACAATGTTTCTACTCGTTTCCGTGTTTAGTCTATTTTTTTATTTTTTTCCTACCATTTTTTTTCTTTTTTCATCTGTTAAGGTTTTTGTTTTTTGTGTCGCTTTTTTTGTTTTTATTTTCACTTACCTATTATTCGTTTTGATTTCCTACTCAGAGCAATATTTTTTCCATTTTTCATCAGTACAGTTTTATCCACAAAAATTTCATTCCTCCTCTTTCTCTTTTTTTCTCTTTCTCTTTCTCTCTCTCTTTCTGCTTCTCTCTCCAACCGGTCTCTGTCACTATCTATAAAGTGAGGCATTCGTCAAAATTCAAGCACGGGCGAGCATCTGCATACGATTTGGCTGCCACTGATAAGGAACATCGATTATACCAGCCCCACCAGCCCCACCAGCCCCACCAGTCCCATCAGTCCCACCAGTCCCACCAGGCCATCACCCCATGGTTGCTTTTCATATTGTCCTCTACACGATAACCCCAACGACGATAATGATGTTGGTGATAATGTTGATAATGGTGATGACGGTGATGATGGTGATGATGATGATGATGATGGTGGTGGTGGTGGTGATGGTGATGATGATAATGGTGATGATGATGATGATGATGATAATGGTGATGATGATGATGAGGATGGTGATGATGAAGATGGTGATGATGATGATGATGATGATGGTGGTGGTGGTGGTGGTGGTGGTTATGATGATGGTTATGATAGCGATGGGAGTGAAATGTTATACGGACGAGATTGCCGTTAATGGTCGTGGGTGGAAAATTCTGTAACTTTTACAGTTCTGAATTGTATCTTAGAGATGGGACGTAGAAGGAGCTGGTTGACAGATATGGTGCTCTTTATGGAGCTACTGCCTACAATGGCCGTGTCGCCGGGGACGTTGAAGTGATGATGATGATGATGACGAAGAAAACTTTTAGTGTGAATTATGGGCGGAGGTTTTCTGTCGATGATGATGATGATGATGATGATGATGATGATGATGATGATGATGATGATGATGATGATGATGATGATGATGATGATGATGATGATGATGATGATGATGATGATGATGATGATGATGATGATGATGATGATGATGATGATGATGATGATGATGATGATGATGATGATGATGATGATGATGATGATGATGATGATGATGATGATGATGATGATGATGATGATGGTGATGATGATGATGATGATGATGATGATGATGATGATGATGATGATGATGATGATGATGATGATGATGATGACGATGATGATGATGATGGTTGTGGTTGTCACGTCCGTGTTTGCAACACAGCGTGCATGCCAATCCTCATTGTAGTTTAGCTACCTGTGAGCGTGTTTTGTTGATTTTTTTGTGCGTGTAGCGCAGCATAAATTTGAATGTCTATTTGGGTTTCTTAGGCACGTTATGACTTGATTGCTGTACCACGTGATGCCGCGAACCAATCGAATTTGAACGTTTAGCGCGGAAGCTGGTGGTGATTCAAATTCGTAGATATAAGCTGGTGTTTTATGATCATTTGAAAAAAATAGCGCCTGTTGTAGTAGAGCTCAGACCTGTGAGATTAAAAAAATAGGCGCTCATTCACGAGCAGCTTTACCCGGTAAAGCGGATGATTAGAGGCATTGGGTTCTTACTGTCCTCAATCTACTGTCAACAAGTCCTTATTCAACCTTGATCGCAAGCGCGCTTTTTAACCCAAGCACTTGTTTATTTTATTGACGCAAGAATCAACAGTGAGTGGTGTTTAGGATCGTTTAAGCGATGTTGTAATTTTAAGTTAACAAATAATCAGATGTATGTTGAGTTAATATATAATATGATAATTTCTTGGCGGAAAATCTGTAGGAAGGCCCTAAAATCACGACCTGTGCACAGGCCAACGGTTAGACTTTTGTATTATCTGAGTACGTTACAATGCTATGACAAAATGAAAAACGTGGCAGCTAGCTATCAGCTATAAATAATAATTCGCTGATGTAGTTTCTATCTCAATGTAATTCTCGTTCCCAATCTACCAACCACAAATAAACTTGCTCCTTTCTCACTCTACTTTCTTACTGTCCGGATTAAAATAATAAAGGCTTAAATTTTTTATTGGTTTAAAATGTATATGGGACGCAAAAGAGTTTTTCATTTGCAATAAATCCAGCAGGTATGGTCACTAAAAAGGCACTCGTGACTCAAATTCAAAATCACACATACAGATGATGATGATGATGATGATGATGATGATGATGATGATGATGATGATGATGATGATGATGATGATGACGACGACGATGATGATGATGACGACGATGACGATGACGATGACGACGACGACGTCGACGACGACGACGACGACGACAACGACGACGACGACGACAACGACGACGACGATGACGATGACGATGACGATGACGATGACGATGATGATGATGATGAAGATGATGATGATGATGATGATTATTAACAACCACAATGGTTGATACGACTGTGTTTTAAACAATCCTCATTGTAGTATAGGTACGTGTGCGCGTGTTTCGTTGAAAACGTGCCTAAGAAACCCAAATAAATTTTTAAATTTATAGCGCAGCATAAATTTAAATTTACGTAATGACTTCTATTGCAGTACCACGTGCAGTAAGTCTATCTTATTGCACCAATTTGAATTTAATCGAATTTGAATGTTTAACGCGGTAGGTGGCGGTGATTCAAATTTGTAGATAAAGGTAAGCTGGTGTTTCGAACATTTGATAAAGAATAGTCCGGTAATCGCCAGCGCGCTCTTTAACGCAAGCACTTGTTTGTTTTATCGACGCAAGAATCAACAGTGAGTGGTGTTTGGGATCGGTTAGGCGATGTTGTAATTTTGAGTTAACAAATATAATTAGATGTATGTTGAGTTAATATATAATATGATCTTTTCTTGGTCCGTCCCACCTTGACTTCAGGTTTGGCTCGGCCTGTAGGAAGGCCCTAAAATCCCGACCTGTGTACAGGCCAACGTTATACTTTTGTACATACTATGTCTTACTACGTTACAATGCTATAACGAAATGAAAAACTTGTCAGCTAGCTATCAGCTATAAATAATAATACGCTGATACAGTTTCTATCTCAATGTAATAAACTTGCTTCTTTATCACTCTACTTTCTTACTGTCCGGATTAAAATAAACGCTTAATTTTTTTGTTTGTTTAAAATTTAAAATGTATATGGGACGCAAAAGAGTGTTTCATTTGCAATAAATCCAGCCGGCATGGTCACTAAAAAGGCACTCGTGACTCAAATTCAAAATGACACATACAGTTGCGGTATTTTTAATGATGATGATGATGATGATGATGATGATGATGATGATGATGATGATGATGATGATGATGATGATGATGATGATGATGATGATGATGATGATGATGATGATGATGATGATGATGATGATGATGATGATGATGATGATGATGATGACGACGATGATGATGATGATGATGATGATGATGATGGTGGTGATGATGATGATGATGATGATGATGATGATGATGATGACGACGACGATGACGATGATTATGTAAGTAATATTGATTTTTTTTTAGTTTTTTTAAACTTTAATTGAATTGAATATGTCTCAGAGCCCCGGTCCGAATTAGGATGCATTCCAGAACAAACTGATTCTGCGAGACGCGTCAGGAATAGAAGAAAGAGAAAGACAAAATAGAGGAAAAAAAGCAAGAGAAAAGCGGAGAGACAGAAATATGGACAACGAAAGAGAGAAAGAGAAAGAGAGAAGGAGAGTGCCAGAGAAAAAAATAGGGGCTGGAAAAGGAAAACGGGGAAAAAGAGAGAATTGGAGAAAAAAATGCGAATAAAATTTAAAAAATCGTAATCATAGTATATTTAAAGCACTACGTTGACGTATTGGAGCTCTCTGATTTTAAACAGTTTTGGTCATGATTAGATGTAATTGAAAGGGTTGGTAGTGGTTGAAACGATTCGATAGTAATTGGTCAGTCATAATAGTGATTGGTTATACGTGATAATAAATAGTCAAACATAATAGTGATTGGTCATACGTGATAATAATTGGTCAGACATAATAATAATAATAATTATTCAGATATAGGGGAAAGTGGGGTAATATGGGGCCTCGGGTAATATGGGGTACCCACCTTTTTATTATAAGAACAGCGTTATAAGAATATTTAATTAGCGATCTATGGTCGTATTGGTTATGTAACTCTGCCGCATAGCCGATAAAGCAATTTTGTTTACGAGTTTACGTAATAGATTAGAAATCATTTTTTAACGTTTTCTGTTAAGTTCCATCAACTGTGTTTCTCTACGCATAAAAGAGATAAAAAGTAAGATATTTTCTAACAATTGTGAATTTCTATTTTTTTGGGATATACTTTAACAGGGTTTTTAATTATCAGCCGCTACAATGTTGATTTGCCAAAATTTTACAGATTTTATTCGTGGGTAATCTGGGGTATCTGGGCTGGGGTAATATGGGGTACACCCCATATTACCATATTCATGATTTCTTCACTTTTTACACGCATTTCATCATTGATCTGTTACCTTTATTTTATTATGTAGTTATTAATATTAATAGTATTAATAATATTTATATTAATAGTAATTGATCAAACATAATGGTAATGGCTCAGACATAATAGTAATTTTCCAGACACAATAGTAATTGGTCAGACATAATAATAGTTAGTCAGACATAATAATAGTTAGTCAGACATAATAATACGTAGTTGGTCAGTCATAGTAGTAATTGGTTTAATTAATAAGTAGTTTTATAGAAACAGTATTCTTAATCATAATTATTAATAACTGATGTAACAAACAACACTATCGTTAAACGTTATGTTACACTACAACATGACAACATTATTAAGTGATAAATTATATAGTTGCTGGCTGGTTACAGAGTATAAAGTTACGTTTTTGATAACCTGACCTCTTAAAAACCAAAACAAAACAACTTGTGGTTTATTTAGCCAAGGCAAGGATATCGTGATATAACTTATATCACGATATCTATGGCCAAGGATATCTTGATATAGCTTATATCTCGATATCTATGGCCAAGGATATCTTGATATAACATCTGGATAGACAACCTACTCAAGTAGGCCTAAATCGGTACAACTAATTACGTCATAGTTGCATAAAGATTTTTATAAGTATGATATAACTACTGACGCAACTGCAGTTTGCTACATCAATTGATTTACAATCTTGATTAGGTTGTGTATCCAGTTGTTATATCAAAGTATCTATGATTTAGCATTAATTAAAGTTAGTTGTATTTAGAAACTTCACCCGAAACAAATAGGTCGCTCATTAAACACCTCTGACTGGTGCCGTGTTTGTGTTTAAATGAACTAACCTACAGCGGAGCAAAAGCTAGCGGTTTTTCAGAGCATTAAAGAATTAAAAATGCAATGAGCTGTTCATTATTGTGCTGAAATCTTCAAACAATGTTATGTTTTATTAAAATATTAACTCAAACAATTGAATATGTGGTTGTTTTTTAGCTAGTTTATTTTAATACTTTTTTTCTAATAAAAGTTGCTTATTGACAGAAACACCACTAACTTGTGTCACTTGTAGTTTTAAATTGACTGATTTTTCAAACATTTATTACTGGCGGTCTTTCCTTAAGCGTCCCTTTTCTCTGAACTCAGATTTAATTGTTACTGGGCCGACTTTGTAGTATGAGACAGAATTAATAGTGATTGAATAATTGGACAGATTTAATTGTAACTGGGCCGATTTTATGGTATGAGACAGAATTAATAGTAACTCAACAGATTTGGTAGTATGTGGGTTGATTTGATAGCTTTTAGACAGTGGTGGGTCATAAGTTGTGTCATTACTAAACATTTATTTAGTTGCAATGAGCCAATTTAGTAATAATTAGTAATACTTAGCTGAGCTTAGACACAGTTGGTACTACCTAGATAAGTTTCTTGGTAAGTGAAAAATATATGGCAATTTATATTTAGTTCCAATTGAAAGTGTTAATGACCATTTAAATGTGATTGAAAAAAACTTAATAGTAATTTACTTTTTTTTAACAAGTCATGAAAATTGTAACGCTTGTAACTGTTAAACTCTTTCATTTTACGACTAGGTGGCGTTGCAATGAAATTCACCGGTAATGAGAGTACACTTCTGGAAAATTCGTACAAAGTGATTAAATTTTTACAATCCATTTCTTAGTGAAACAACTCCATAAATATGCACCCGGTTTATGATTTATGCCGGAGTGGGGGGGCGGTGCGTAGCTGTGGCTCAGCTCAGAGTCTGGACTCTGGGGGTACGAGTAAATAAGTCGCTTTTAGGGTGTGCGAGAATGCCTGGAAAGATGCACGGAATCGTTATTCTGTGGACTTCGGTCTTTGTGAGTTTTTTTTTTCAATACAATATATAATTAATGTTAGATTAATATATCTTTTAAAAAATACATTTTATATAAATTGACCAGATTTAATAGTCATTGGTCAGATTTTATAGCAATTGTTTGGATATAACAATAAATATTTTAAATAAGTATTAATTGGTCAGATGAAGCAATGAACGGTCAGATGTAATGGTTATTGATAAGATAAAAATGTAATTAGTTTGATTAATAATAATCGTCAATGACCATATGCAATGATACTTATGATGATCCTTATTTACTGGCGTAGTAGTACAGAGTGGTATTGACGAGTCAGCTGCTGTGCAAAGACTGTGCACATTTACAAGACGTCCAGATTACTGGAATGCACACGATTCGCTTTTAAGCCAGCGATGAGATCGCTTTGTAAGAAATCTCTCCAGGAACGAATGGTTACAGCAACCATCCAATTTTTGTTTTTAAACCCGGGATGATCCTTTCCCGTCTGTTTTTCCTTCTGGCTTCTCTGCTTCTTCCTGCTCCCTGGTACAGTTAAATTTTAATCTTATTTATATTAGTTGTGGGAGTTCAACTCTCTGAGGCTGTTTAATGGCTTTGTTTTTATCATTTATTTTAGTTTTTATTTTTCAAAACTTTCTTATGTTTATTTGTTTTCCTTATCTTTTCTTTTTGTTTCTTTTTTTCTCTTTATTTTTTCTCTTTTTATCTTTTTTCGCTTTTTCTATCTCTTTTTGTATTTCTTTTTGTTCTCTCTTTTTTTCTCTTTTTCCATCTTTTTTCTCTCTTCCTTCTCTCTTCATTTATATCGTTTTTATCTATTTCTCTTTTTAATTTGCTCGACCAGGGTTTATTGCAGTAATTGTACTCTTGTCCAACCGGCTGCTCGGCCCAGACCAGTTCCGTTACACACATACTAATTTGCCGGACTCATCGTGCGATGGTCACCGCGAGATACCCGACAGCGTCTTAACTCGCCAAACTGTCTATCCACCTACCCGTTACCAGCGCCCGGAGACGTACGGGAAGACAAACGAGCTCGCTGCCTACCTCGCCCTACCTCGCTTTGCATCCCGAGCAGAGCCGTCCACTGGCCGTCCTTTTGACACGGCAACACTATTCGAACGTCGTTATTATATTTCTATTTTTTCTCATGTTTTGTTGATGGTGTTTGTTGTTTGCTCGTATGTTTGTGTGTTCTTTGTGTTATGTTTTGCAATAATCGAAAGTGGTTTTTGTGCTTATGTTTCATCCTTCTCTTTTTCTATTCTGCTGTCTTTCTCTCTTCCTCTCTCTTTTTTCTTTCTCTCTCTCTCTCTCTCTCTCTTTCTCTCTCTCTCTCTCTCTCTCTCTCTCTCTCTCTCTCTCTCTCTCTGTCTCTCTCTCTCTCTTTACACTTTCTCAACAGTGTAACTTTTTCTAACTTGATTATCATATTTAACCCAATTACGTCCCTCACCATCATAAACGCTGCTTTTTATTAAATTATATTTTTTCACTCATTCATTCATTCGTTCGTTCGTTCGTTCGTTCGTTCGTTCTTTTGTTCGCTTGTACGTTTATTAAGTCTTTTATTTATTTGTTCAGTCACTACCATAGGTTCGACTATCATAGCTTCGACTATCATAGCTTCGACTGTCATAGCTACGACTATCATAGCTTCGACTATCATAGCTTCGACTATCATAGCTTCGACTATCATAGCTTCGACTATCATAGCTTCGACTATCATAGCTCCGACAATCATAGCTTCGACTATCATAGCTTCGACTATCATAGCTTAAATTGCCATAGCTTGTACTGTTATCAAGAAATACCACAATAGTGTTATAGAAACATACATATGTCAAAAAGAAGCCACCAATGAAGATGAAGCCGTTGACAACTCTGCTGATCGGCAAATAAGATTACCAGAAGCCAAACAACCGAAAAGCTGTAAGCAGAATTTTTTCAAGTCGTCTTTGACCTCATCAAATAGCTTGACCTTATTTTTTTATTTTCATAGCTTGACCTTGTTTTCTTAATATCATAATTTGACCTTGTTTTCTTAATGTCATAATTTGACCTTGTTTTCTTAATGTCATAACTTGACCTTGTTTCTTAATGTCATAACTTGACCTTGTTTCTTTATGTCATAACTTGACCTTGTTTCTTAATGTCATAACTTGACCTTGTTTTTTATTTTCACAACTTGACCTTGTTTTCATTCTCTCATTTCTTCACTTTTAGCAGTCACGCGTCCTTGGAAAAAGACATCTCAACCACTTTTCACTCTCTTCGACATCGACTTGTAATGTCCTTCCACACTTCAAGGGGTCATTACACCGATGGAAAGTCTTTAAGGCGCCTTTCAATATTTCGGAGACGTTCGCTCGATCTCTGTCACTCGTTTCTCTCTCCCTCAATTACTCTTTTTTTTTATTCTCTCGCTCTTTTTCTTCTTCTTCTCTCTCTCTCTCTCTCTCTCTCTCTCTCTCTCTCTCTCTCTCTATCACTTCTTTATCCCTCTTTCCTCTTTCTTCTTTCCTTTTCCTCTCGCTTTTTCCTGTGTTTTAATTTTTCTATGTTTATCATCCCATTGGTGTCTAACAATTTTTTTTAACTTCTTCCATTTTTACATTTATTTTTATCTTACTGTTTTTCTCTTATCTTTACATGAATTTGTTCATTAAATTTTTTAAAAAACCTACTAATGAGTCAATACCGTATAAGGCAATTTCGCTACCTTCGATAAAACCTGTTGCTCATCTCACAAACACCACTAAAAAATACCAAAAAAAAAAATTAAACATAAAACATTTTATCTCTTGGAGAAAAGTAAAAAAAAATTCAAAACATTTCCTTTTTTATTTTTCGAATCGGAATTGTTTTCCGTTTGAATGGCCCAGCCGGATCGTCAATTATTTATTGGCGCTTGCTTTCCGCCCGATGAGGCATCTGCCATTTTAGGGTTTTGTTTCAGGAAAAGAAGAGAAGAAAGTTCATAGAGATTACTGTTGGGATTTAATCGATATTAGAGAATGCAGAGGAGTGAGTGAGTGAGTGAGTGAGTGAGTGAGTGAGTGAGTGAGTGAGTGAGTGAGTGAGTGAGTGAGTGAGTGAGTGAGTGAGTGAGTGAGTGAGTGAGTGAGTGAGTGAGTGAGTGAGTGAGTGAGTGAGTGAGTGAGTGAGTGAGTGAGTGAGTGAGTGAGTGAGTGAGTGAGTGAGTGAGTGAGTGAGTGAGTGAGTGAGTGAGTGAGTGAGTGAGTGAGTGAGTGAGTGAGTGAGTGAGTGAGTGAGTGAGTGAGTGAGTGAGTGAGTGAGTGAGTGAGTGAGTGAGTGAGTGAGTGAGTGAGTGAGTGAGTGAGTGAGTGAGTGAGTGAGTGAGTGAGTGAGTGAGTGAGTGAGTGAGTGAGTGAGTGAGTGAGTGAGTGAGTGAGTGAGTGAGTGAGTGAGTGAGTGAGTGAGTGAGTGAGTGAGTGAGTGAGTGAGTGAGTGAGTGAGTGAGTGAGTGAGTGAGTGAGTGAGTGAGTGAGTGAGTGAGTGAGTGAGTGAGTGAGTGAGTGAGTGAGTGAGTGAGTGAGTGAGTGAGTGAGTGAGTGAGTGAGTGAGTGAGTGAGTGAGTGAGTGAGTGAGTGAGTGAGTGAGTGAGTGAGTGAGTGAGTGAGTGAGTGAGTGAGTGAGTGAGTGAGTGAGTGAGTGAGTGAGTGAGTGAGTGAGTGAGTGAGTGAGTGAGTGAGTGAGTGAGTGAGTGAGTGAGTGAGTGAGTGAGTGAGTGAGTGAGTGAGTGAGTGAGTGAGTGAGTGAGTGAGTGAGTGAGTGAGTGAGTGAGTGAGTGAGTGAGTGAGTGAGTGAGTGAGTGAGTGAGTGAGTGAGTGAGTGAGTGAGTGAGTGAGTGAGTGAGTGAGTGAGTGAGTGAGTGAGTGAGTGAGTGAGTGAGTGAGTGAGTGAGTGAGTGAGTGAGTGAGTGAGTGAGTGAGTGCAAAAAATAAGAAAAAATAAAATGCTAGATTTGCAGAGGGCATTATGTTTTACAAGCCCAAAAAGAACTCATTAAAAAAAATCCGGTTTAGTTGCATGAAAGTGCGAATAGAACATCACTTGTTATATGCATGCATTTATTCGAACTCGTACTATATGAAACATAATTTTTTTTTAAAGTTTTTTTTAAATTTTATTTTCTTTCTATTTTCTTATACTCGAGATGAGTTCATTATCGCGCAAAAAATAAAATAAAGCGTGCAAGAAATGAAAGTGAAAGTGACTTTAGATTTTTTTTCCTTGCGGGATTTTCCCATCAGCGCCCGTCGCAAGTGTCGTTTAATCATTTTTCCATGACGCGGCTGTTCCGACGCCTGGAACAGCGTCTTAAAGGGACAGCGGGTGCGGGTTTGTCCGTCTGTGTTTCTTTACATGTATCTGTGTGTATGCATGGGCGCCCGCAAGAGTTTTTGCAGGGGGCAAGCTTCTTTCTCTCTCTCTTCCCCTCTCCTCTCATATTCGCCCCCCCTTCGTTTTTTATTTTTTCTCTCCAAAATTGTGTGGAGGTCTTGGGGCTTTAAAAAAATTTTTGTTAAAATTGGGTATATAAAAAATTCCATTTTCAGTTAACTATATTTTATTTTACATCATTCTAAAAACTACATTTTTTTGTAAAAAAAAAACACGCTGAAAGTTAAAAAAATGCTTTACTTAGATAGGTTTATATCTCCGACGCAGCCAAACTTTCTGTCTGCAGCATTAACATTCGCATCTTGAGTATTTTAGAAAGAAAAACTGTCACTACCCCACCAAGAGTCATCGGTCATTGTTGAATAGAAATTTGTGTACTTTTAAGCTTCTAAGAACTTTTCTCTGAAAACAATTACTGCCATCTTTTCTCGGTCATCAGCAAATCTTGAAGAAAAAGTTAGAAAAATTGTCTCAAAATGAGCCGGTACAATTAAGAAACTAAGTCATTCATCGTTAAAGGACCACCTGCCAACAACCATGCATAAGTTTATTAACCATTAGCGGGATAAACCGACTCCTTTGCAGGATAATCGACTCCTTCGCAGGTTAGTCGACTTTCCAATTAGGGTCGAAATGTTGATAAAATTTACAATAACCCTATCTTATATGGTGCTTCTGCTGGTAATCTTGGCAGATTGAAACGAGTCCTCAATAGCTTTTTGCTCGGGTTGTGTGACTGGGAGCAAAAAGCGTGATCATATTACTCCGGTCGTGGTTGGACTACACTGGCTTCCGATTGAGGCTCGAATTAGGTTGAAGATTTTTGAACTTCAATAAAAATGCATTGTCGTAGTTATTATTTATATATCAAATTTCACCTCGATTGAAAGACGGACTGTTGGTTTTTTACATTGAACGCTTTCAAACAAGTAAGCAAGGCGAGCGGTGGAGTTGACACAAGGAATTTTAAAAACACCACTTACTGACAGCACTCGGAAAGATTTAAATCATTGGTGGCGTTTCGACGATTGCGGTGAAACCATATAGCAGTTCTATAAGTAAATTCATCGTGTATAACATATTGTCTTAACATACAAGAGGGTTCACTTTTTAAGACTGAGAAAATCCTAAGCAACAGGATCATCATCATCATCATCATCATCATCATCATCATCATCATCATCATCATCATCATCATCATCATCATCATCATCATCATCATCATCATCATCATCATCATCATCATCATCATCATCATCATCATCATCATCATCATCATCATCATCATCATCATCATCATCATCATCATCATCATCATCATCATCATCATCATCATCATCATCATCATCATCATCATCATCATCATCATCATCATCATCATCATCATCATCATCATCATCATCATCATCATCATCATCATCATCATCATCATCATCATCATCATCATCATCATCATCATCATCATCATCATCATCATCATCATCATCATCATCATCATCATCATCATCATCATCATCATCATCATCATCATCATCATCATCATCATCATCATCATCATCATCATCATCATCATCATCATCATCATCATCATCATCATCATCATCATCATCATCATCATCATCATCATCATCATCATCATCATCATCATCATCATCATCATCATCATCATCATCATCATCATCATCATCATCATCATCATCATCATCATCATCATCATCATCATCATCATCATCATCATCATCATCATCATCATCATCATCATCATCATCATCATCATCATCATCATCATCATCATCATCATCATCATCATCATCATCATCATCATCATAATCATCATCATCATCATCATCATCATCATCATCATCATCATCATCATCATCATCATCATCATCATCATCATCATCATCATCATCATAAAGCTGTTTGAACTCCGTATTATATCAAAATAAAGGCGCACTCTTGTTTTGCTCTAAATTGTAAATAACTTTCAAACTTTCCACTTTCCGTTCACCAGCAACGTAGTTGTTTTCGTTACCACACGTCTCAATACTGATGGTATTCCCGGAGCCGGAATGGTTAACTACCGCTTGGTTTATCTGTCTGTCGTAATGAATGTTTGGGTCACGAAAACCCTATGAGTTAGTGTGTGTGATTAGACACCAATTTTACCTAAAAGGACAGTTTTCTTGCACAACGCAGCTTCTCTATTTTACTATAAATCTTATATATTTTATTGTATTTTAAATTAGTTTCTCTCACTAAATTTTATATTTTTTTTTATCACACTGGCTTCCGATTGAGGCTCGAATCAGGTTCAAGATCGTACTCCTGACGTTTAAGGCAATCACGACCAATAAGCCTGCATATCTTGCTGAATTGCTGAGTTTCCATGTAGCACCTGGAACTCTCAGGTCATGCTCCGCCTGTCATGTCCTGTTGCAGAGGTATACTGAGGTGCGAACTGATTTCGCTTGTCGCGCCTTCTGCCATGCTGCTGCTTCTATCTTGGACGATCTGCCGGCTGATTTGATCGACCTGTCGTCGACTGTCGAGTCTTTCAAGAGTCGATTGAAAACCTTCCTCTTCAACCGGACCGACCAACAATAGCAATCTCATCGCGCATGCAATTATATGTATACCCTATTATACACAATTGACATATAACGCGTTGCAAATTGCATTATTATTAAACATGTGAAACGATTAAAAATGAATAAATAATAGAGTTTAATTTTTAATCATGTTAACTGTCTTGACAAATTTTATGTAGAAAAAGCTTTTGAGATATAACAGTTTCTGTTGTTTCGTGTCCATGACACTTTCCCAGCTTTTAAGACAAAATTGTCTGCGGCAAGCTGCCAGATTTTGCTGCTCTCTCTCTTTATCTTTCTCATTTTTTTTATCTCCTTTTTCTTTTTTTCTTGTTTTTTGATATTGTTCGTCTGTTTTTAATTTTTATGCTTTTTTCATTTTTTTTTTGTTTTTTCAAGTTTTGTTATGTTTTTTAAGTTATGTTATGTTTTTTTTTCTTCAAATTTTGTTATGTTTTTTCTTCAAATTTTGTTATATTTTTGTTAACATTTTTATTTTAAAAGACATCTGTTCAATCTCCCAGCTGTTCTCTCATATCTCCTACTCCCTTTTTCCATCCCCACCCTCACCCTCGCCCTACAGTGAACACAAAACTGAATCACGTGATCAGCAACTCCATCTCATTGTTGAGTAGTTTTAAAAAAAATTGCAAACTGATTCTCGTCTAACGTACAATTGCTTCGGTCGCCGCTTCTGATTTCAAACCTGTGTCATCATAGTCATCATCCATTAGGGCCGTCATCATCATCGTCATCGTCATCATCATCGTCATCGTCATCATCGTCATCGTCATCAAAATCATCGTCATCATCATCATCGTCATCATCATCAACATCATCAACATCATCGTCGTCAACATCATCGTCATCAACATCATCGTCATCAACATCATCGTCATCAACATCATCGTCATCAACATCATCAACATCATCGCCATCACTACCGCCACACCTAGCACCACCATTACTACCATACCTAGCATCATCATCATCATCATCATCGTCATCATCATCGTCATCGTCATCATCGTCATCGTCATCGTCATCAACATCATCGTCATCATCGTCATCAACATCATCGTCATCACTACCGCCACACCTAGCACCACCATTACTACCATACCTAGCATCATCATCATCATCATCATCGTCATCATCATCGTCATCGTCATCATCGTCATCGTCATCAACATCATCGTCATCATCGTCATCAACATCATCGTCATCACTACCGCCACACCTAGCACCACCATTACTACCATACCTAGCATCATCATCATCATCATCATCATCGTCATCATCATCGTCATCGTCATCATCGTCATCGTCATCAACATCATCGTCATCATCGTCATCAACATCATCGTCATCACTACCGCCACACCTAGCACCACCATTACTACCATACCTAGCATCATCATCATCATCATCATCATCATCATCATCATCATCATCAACAACGACTCTTAAACAAACAGCCTCATTTCAGCCGCAGCTGTTGCGCGTACGTCTCCAATTCCGATAGGAGGTTGCTATTGACGACGGCGGAGAGGACAAAATGGACAGAGACAAGCAAAAGAACTAAAAAAAGAAGAAGCAGAAGAAGAAGAAGAAGAAAAAGAAAAAGAAGAAGAAGACAAAAAAGAAGACAAAAAAGAAGACAAAAAAGAAGATAAAAAAAACCAAATGATAATGGAAGAAAATGGAAAACACGCATAAAAATGTTGGCAGCTAGAAGATGCTGAGAAGCATGAAATGAAACTCTAAAAAGATGTATGGAGGAAACGTAGAAGGAGAAGAAAAAGAAAAAGAAAAAAAAGAAAAGAAAGGAAAAGAAAGATAAACAAAGAGAGTCTGTAATGGGAACTAAATCTGTAAACAGGATTCGGCTCAGGTGACACGCGAATGTTGTGCTCTTTAACAGCTTCCTGTAGATTATTATCACCATTATTTCATTCCTCCTTTGCTCATCTCTTTCTCTTTCCATTTCTTTTCTTTTGTTTTATTTTATTTTGTTTAGTTTTCCTAAACTGTTTTTTTGCTGTTAATCGTTTTATTCACCGTATTCACCAGTTCCTGGTCAGTGTTTTTCTTCCACATTAAACTCGGTCACCTTTGAGGTCTCACAACACAGGAGTGCGCCTTATAAATCTTCTATTACTACTACTACTACTACTACTACTACTACTACTACTACTACTACTACTACTACTACTACTACTACTACTACTACTACTACTACTACTACTACTACTACTACTACTACTACAATGTACTTACTGACAACTAATGTGCTTTTCTGTTGTTTTGTTGAAAAAGAAGCAATAATAGTTTTATTGCATTGTTTATAGTTAAAGGACCGACACTTTTAGTAAAAGAGAAATATGCAAAATACCGATTTCTTTTACATTTCTCCAGATAATTACGAAATAATATTAATTGAGCAAATTTTAACGGTTATACATAGCAAATTTTAACGGTTATACATTTTCTAAATGACATTGTGTTTAATTTTTTTATATATGATTTCGTATGAAAATAACATTGGATTATATCACCAATATTAAAAAATTTATTCCCAATTATATTTTTATTAAACATTTTTGTGACTCGAATTTTAGTAAAATATGGTATTGTCCCCGATAATACATTTCTATTCCAAGTTTCAACTCAATTGGATAAAGGCTTGTGATTTAAAATTCAATTTGAAAGTACGAACCGTTAAACATACAAAAAACAGATGAAGTTAAAAGTAAAAGCTTGTACAAAATGGAGCCTGGTTCCTTTCTATCCGAAAATCTGCACAAAATAAAACACACGGGCAAGCATGCAGATCCACAAACCCGGAGCAGAATTACAGATAAACAGACAGACACACAGATACATAAGCAGACAGACAGATACCTAAGCAGACACACAGATACATAAGCAGACACACAGATGCATAAGCAGACACACAGATACATAAGCAGACACACAGATACATAGATAGACGTACAGATACATTGAGAAACGTACAGATGCATAGACAGACGTACAGATAAACAGACACAAATACATAAGCAGACACACAGATACATATACAGACGTACAGATACATAAACAGACCCCCAGATGCACAGATATATAGAGACACACAGATATACGGGGCAGACGCACAAATACATAGACAGACACACGTATACATAAACAGACGCATAAAAAGACGCTTACAGACACATAAACACAATAACGGACGCAGTCAATGATTTGAAAACAGTAGTATTGCTGGATAGAATATAAAAAAGAGATGAGAAATAGATTAAATAAATATTTAAAAAAAACTATTAGGAAGGGCATATTTAATAATATATAAAAATAAGAGAAAAATATATGAATTAAAATGTAACAAAAAATAATCCGGAATGACGTATTTGCTTATTTTTATCTTCCGTACGTTTAAAACGGAAGCGGCTTTAAAATGTGTTCCGACGACCAAAGAAACCAGCGCAAACATAAAACAAAAAAGTAAACATAGATTAGTAAATCACATGCAGGCAAACAAACTTCCGTATTATCACTCCCGAGTAACACCAAACACACACGCACACAAGCACAAACCAGCGTACACACACGAACATACGTACACACTAACACCCACACACTAACCACATACACACCAACACACACACACACCAACACACACATACATCAACACACACACCAACAAACACACAAACACACGTACACACGTGTGACAACGTGTTGATAAATATCCGCTTCACGCGCCGCCATATTGACCACGTGATCGAGTGTACTCTCGCGATTCGCCGGCGAGAATCGCCCGCGTCACGATGACGTACAAGAAGGGATGTGCGAGGTTTGAAATAATAAATTTTCTCCTCCTCTGTAAGAAATATAAAAAATAAATAAATAAACAAATATACAGCTTCCGGTCTCGTGTTTATTTTCCCACAGGTCGTAGATGACTCGGGTGTTCCAGTTATAGGCGTGTCAAGCAATCTCGAGACTAATACCTTATATGGATTAGGCGTTTTTTACTTTATTTTTTTCTATATATATATATATATATATATTATGCGTGCAAATAAATGAAGAAATTGGCATTTTGATTTAAAACAATAATTATAAAAAAATCATTAAAGAGTTTATTTGTAAGTCTTTGGTTATTGGCCATTCTTGTTTGTATGTTTGTATGTATGTATGCCTGCACCAAACCAATAATTAAATTTACATACATTGAATAAATTTTGTTGTAAGTCTTGTAAACATGTAAAAACGTTTATAAATTACAATGTGAATTTGTTTGAATTTTACAATGATAATTTAGTTGAAATAAATTTGCTTTTCTATATTTTTTTTCTATCTCAACTCATTCACTCTTTTTCCCTCTATCTCTTTGTTCTTCCTCTTTCAATCATTATATTTTTTCAATTCTTTTCATCGTTTTCAAACCATTTTCTTGAGTGCATTCCATTCATTCATTCATTCATTCATTCATTCATTCATTCATTCATTCATTCATTCATTCATTCATTCATTCATTCATTCATTCATTCATTCATTCATTCATTCATTCATTCATTCATTCATTCATTCATTCATTCATTCATTCATTCATTCATTCATTCATTCATTCATTCATTCATTCATTCATTCATTCATTCATTCATTCATTCATTCATTCATTCATTCATTCATTCATTCATTCATTCATTCATTCATTCATTCATTCATTCATTCATTCATTCATTCATTCATTCATTCATTCATTCATTCATTCATTCATTCATTCATTCATTCATTCATTCATTCATTCATTCATTCATTCATTCATTCATTCATTCATTCATTCATTCATTCATTCATTCATTCATTCATTCATTCATTCATTCATTCATTCATTCATTCATTCATTCATTCATTCATTCATTCATTCATTCATTCATTCATTCATTCATTCATTCATTCATTCATTCATTCATTCATTCATTCATTCATTCATTCATTCATTCATTCATTCATTCATTCATTCATTCATTCATTCATTCATTCATTCATTCATTCATTCATTCATTCATTCATTCCAAACAAAAAACTTGTCTTGTTTTTTTTCTAATTTGAAATGGAATTAAAAACCTTCAAAGATTACTTTTTATTTAATTTTAAAGGAGAATTGTTCGTCTTATCTTGAAAAAATGTAGAAAAGAAAAAAAATTAATTAATTCATGGGGAATGTAAATTGAAGGAAGAAAAAATAAAAGAAATGAAAAGTATTAAATTTGTGATAATCGTTTTTTTTTTCAATTTTGAAAACAGAAAATTTTATTTTTTCTGTTTTCAAAATTGCAAAATTTGTTACTCCTGATGTTTTATATTTTAGATTAAAAATTAAAATTAGTGAAAATGATGAAAAATATCCTGATCAATCAATCAATCAATCAATCAAGCAATCAATCAAGTAATCAATCAATCAATCAATCTATCAATCAATCAATCAAAAACTTTAACTAAGTTTTAATCGTATTTGGTAAGATCTGAATTTTTAGGTTTTTGTAGAAGTTTATATAGATAGGTTCAGTTCTTTCTCTTAGAATTAATTTAAATAATTAAGTTTAATATTAATTATAATTTAATGTCAGTTCTTCATAAGTTCAAACAATGTAATAGTTGACGAATTTTGCTCACTAGCTATTCGTAACGTCGTAAGTTAGAAGTTATTTATAGAACAATATTTCCAGAATTCTAATTCTGTTAATTACTGCTTCTTTCGAATATTAGCTAAACGTATCAGATTTAAAAAATTATCTCACTTTGCAGAATTCCCTGTTATTCTAACAAATCTCTTTATAATTCAAATTGTCTTTGTATGCTAGTCTTTTTTTAACAGATTTTTAGTCTTTTCTCGAACACTCAAAAAACGCAATACTACACAATACTACACCGAGAACTATATCGAAAAAAAACTATTTTACAAAACAAAAACTCATTAAAACTTGTTGGGTGACTTATTCACCTTACAAACCGAATGAAGTCATCTGAAAGCAAGAGTTGTACCTTCTTATATTTTCCAGAAAATGTCTTGAGATCAGAGTAGAATAGGTCATTAGAGAACGTAACGGTCAGAAGGGGAAACCAAAGTAGAGGTAACTTGACTTTGCCATTGTTGCAGCGCATTACCGGTGGCTCACTTTTCTATTTTAGTGCAAGACAATGATTGCATGTAAGATTCATTTTTCCTATGTCAATTATTGTACTTTCAAAGTACGTTTCACGAGAAGAATATGAAAAAAGGCAATGAAAGATAAATTTGCTCTATATATATACAGATGCTCTCATTTCAGCAACTCTTGATCTCATGTTTTGAAGCTTTTGAACTCGGGTTCGTAATTTTCCAAGTTTTCGTTCTCTTTATAGACTGCTATATACATATAATAAGTTTAAACTGATGGTCACAAACTGAATAAATTATTTAATTATATTTTTTATTATTATCATTAAAATTTATTATTTCACTTGTTTTGATAATATTCATGAAAAAAATGATTTTCTAAAAGAGTTTCAACACAGTTAAACAATATTTCATTATCTATAATTATAATAAATCAGACAAAAATCAAATTAGTCATTAATTTTGTTAACTAATTAATTAATTATAAATTTTTCATTTTTTTTTTCTGTCAGCCAATTGATCAACTAACTATTTATCGGCCATATTATTCTGAAAGCCACTCAATCAACCATCTCTCAATCAGCTGGCCATTTTTATAAACCAATCACTCAACCAAAGCAATCAATTTGCTTGTCGTCCCAATGAAACTCGATCAAGCGTTACTCCAAATCTCCACGGTTGACCAACTTCGAACCCCACCCGGGCCGGGGCCGGAGGGGGGGCACTGCGGGTAAATTATCCGCTTGGACGACCCTTATTTTCTTTTCCCTTTGACGGTCTATGCGCGAGGAAAATAAAGTTTATCAGACGAGTGAAATCAGCACTTAGCCGAGTTAGCGGCGCTTCTTGTTAGCCGTTATTATCCGAGGCTGACTAAGTAGGTTATTCTTCCGCTTCGTTAAACTCAAACTCTCTCACAACTGAAAACAAATACATACATACATACATACATACATACATACATACATACATACATACATACATACATACATACATACATACATACATACATACATACATACATACATACATACATACATACATACATACATACATACATACATACATACATACATACATACATACATACATACATACATACATACATACATACATACCCACACACACACACACACACAAATAATTTCCAACTGGCTCTCAACAGTCACGAAGACGTAGTGGTCAATAAACAGTTATTTTAAGCCTCATAGCCGGTTGTTAGCCGGCCGCTAGCCGCAGGACGACTGACCTCAATTTATCAGTCGGCCGGAGCGATCGATCAGGCAGATTATTAAGCGGGCGATTACGTGGGCAGGTATCTGGCAAGATGGATTAAATTCCCTCCTCCTAACACCGGTCATCCATCATTCGAGCTCCTAAAGCTGCATTGGTTATTACCGAGGTGGCTGCTGTGCAGGCGTTTTTTTTTTCGTTCGTCGTAAGCGCCGCACCGACTACACCGACTACACCGACTTCTTCAGCAAATAATAACGTTTACAGAAACATCACACAGACTGCAACAAACATCTCCTAAATAACAACAAACAGCATACCGACAACAACAAACAACATACTGACAACATCAAACAACTCACCGACAACAACAAACAACATACCGACAACAACAAACAGCATACCGACAACAAGAAACAACATACCGACAACAACAAACAACATACCGACAACAACAAACAACACACTGACAACAACAAACAAACACCGACAACAACAAACAACATACCGACAACAACAAACAGCATACCGACAACAAGAAACAACATACCGACAACAACAAACAACATACCGACAACAACAAACAACACACTGACAACAACAAACAAACACCGACAACAACAAACAACATACCGACAACAACAAACAACATACCGACAACAACAAACAACACCCCGACAACAACAAACACATACCGACAACAACAACAACAACGTTTCTATTATTTTTTCTTATTACTAACACAAGCACTACGACCCATAAAAGCCTCAAGAAAGCTGAAAAACAATTCCGAACCCATCGACCTTTGATCTCTCACCCCCTTGTCCCAATTTCGTCTTCACCAAAAAACCACATATAATAATGAACCGTTACCCTACGTCACAAGGTCAAATCATTATTTTTCCCCTTTTATGTCTCTTGTTTACTACAAGTATGTAACGTAATGTAATGTAATGTAATGTAATGTAAAGAGCATTTTTATAGCGCCTCTTCATAGCAGGGCTATTACGATATGTTCGGTTTATGTCGGGTAAAACTGTGTGACCCCTAGGATCAAAGGTCTTTTAAAACTGCTCCTGCCAACTTGAGCCATCTTAGGGCTGCTTAAATATACATGGTGGTTCCAAAAAAACTGAGAATATCTCGTAAGATGTATCCAAATGCAAGGAAGAGAAAGAAAGACTCATAGAAAAAGAGATAGAGAGAGATAAAAAGAAAAAGATAGAAAGAAAGAAAAAGAAAAAGATAACGAGAGATAGAGAGAGAGAGAGAGAATAAAATGTAAACAATAAAACAAGAGAACTCTGGGATAACCACGTGCTTCTTATGATTTCTCCACAGACTGTTATTACTTCTGAGATCGTCCTAGAAGCAGCAAGCACAATTGATCAACTACCCCTACCAATTACCGCCTCTCGACCAAGGGCAGCATCATCCGAGTGGAGCAGGAGGGGCATGTGCCCCCACAAAACATTTTTCCGGAAAAAGTTCATATTTTGGGGGGAAAAACTGCGGTTTTGGAAAAAATTTGGAATAGTTAGCTACGATCATGCATAAGCTGTTTTAAGAACAAGTAAATGAAAAAACGAGTTTTTTAACACTAACTTAAACTTCAAATATACTCGATTTAGAAATACGAAAGATGTTCAAATTAAGTTTTTTTTTTAATTGAATCATGTATTGTCGTCCAATATAAAGTTTCAACTTTCTAGCTAGTCAAAAAGCTGGTTAAATTTTACTTGCAAGATTTGCGTACATTTTTTTCAGACTGTTTGCTGACTTTGAGTGCATTTTATAATTTTTTTTTATTATTTATTTAAATGAACTGTAGAAATTAGAATAAATAAATGAAATAAATAAATAAATAAATGTCGCTCCTGGGCTCAACTGAACGACAACCCAACTGCACGTACCACAACTACAACTACCACCACAACTACAACTACCACCACAACTACCGCTACCACTCAACACGCTCAACTTCACGTTGTGGCTGCTTGATGTAGGGCTCTCAATCAACTTCGATTTCCACACATATCTGTTTAATAGAATAAGCGGACTGGATAAAAAGCAAAATATTGAATCGAAAATAAATTGAAAAAACTCAAAAATAAATTAAAAAAACTCAAATATAAATTTAAAAACTTAAAAATAAATTTGAAAAAGTCAAAATGAAATTAAAAACACTCAAAAAAAAATTTTAAAAACTAAAAAATTTTTTAAAACCTCATAAATAAATTAGAAAAACTCCAAGATACATTTATTTAATTGTTTTTTGTTGTTTTAAAACATAAATAATAATTATTTTTAATTACAGAATTTGTTTTCAAAAAAATTCAATTTTAAATAGAATGCATTGTCATAAGGAGTGAGCCTATATTTCAATTTTCAGCTTAATTGGATGAAGAAAAATAAATTAATTTTCACTTTCAAGGTTTGAAAACATGCAAGCAAGCCATCAAAACCGACGGTAAAGTTAATATAAGGGATTTAAAAAAATAAAAATTTGAAAAAAAAACTAAATCAAAAAAATGGAATTAAAAAAATTAGAGACGGAGAAGATTTAACGAGTTTTTCCGTTTTTTGTTTTCCTTTAAATGTCGCCGCGTCCAATGAATTTCCATCTTAAGAATTTTTCCTCCCGGGAAAATAAAACAGAAAATTAGCGAGTAAGGTTTTTATTGATTTGTTTTCTTTTTTTTTGTTGTTGATTGTCTTTCTACTTTCATGAAAAACATAAAAACGTTTTTTTTTTCTTTTTTAGGTGTAAATTGTTTTTAAATGAAATATTAAGGTAGTTTATTATACCGGTGTCGTTATGCATAACAGAGTAAGTTTTGATTGAAAAACAAAAACTCAATCGTACTAATAATCCGGCTCGCACGAACCGTACAATTAATCACGTCCGTTCATAAAAATGCTTATTTACTTTAACTGCATCACGTGTACGAATAATGATATTGAGTCCGGGGCTTATTCGCCCAACACAGACACAGTTCTGTGAAGAATAGCTGTACCTCAAAATGACAAACGATATGTGGACAACTAGGTTAAATCACACATCTATATTTATATTTAAATTTATATTTATATTTATATTTATATTTATATTTATATTTATATTTATATTTATATTTATATTTATATTTATATTTATATTTATATTTATATTTATATTTATATTTATATTTATATTTATATTTATATTTATATTTATATTTATATTTATATTTATATTTATATTTATATTTATATTTATATTTATATTTATATTTATATTTATATTTATATTTATATTTATATTTATATTTATATTTATATTTATATTTATATTTATATTTATATTTATATTTATATTTATATTTATATTTATATTTATATTTATATTTATATTTATATTTATATTTATATTTATATTTATATTTATATTTATATTTATATTTATATTTATATTTATATTTATATTTATATTTATATTTATATTTATATTTATATTTATATTTATATTTATATTTATATTTATATTTATATTTATATTTATATTTATATTTATATTTATATTTATATTTATATTTATATTTATATTTATATTTATATTTATATTTATATTTATATTTATATTTATATTTATATTTATATTTATATTTATATTTATATTTATATTTATATTTATATTTATATTTATATTTATATTTATATTTATATTTATATTTATATTTATATTTATATTTATATTTATATTTATATTTATATTTATATTTATATTTATATTTATATTTATATTTATATTTATATTTATATTTATATTTATATTTATATTTATATTTATATTTATATTTATATTTATATTTATATTTATATTTATATTTATATTTATATTTATATTTATATTTATATTTATATTTATATTTATATTTATATTTATATTTATATTTATATTTATATTTATATTTATATTTATATTTATATTTATATTTATATTTATATTTATATTTATATTTATATTTATATTTATATTTATATTTATATTTATATTTATATTTATATTTATATTTATATTTATATTTATATTTATATTTATATTTATATTTATATTTATATTTATATTTATATTTATATTTATATTTATATTTATATTTATATTTATATTTATATTTATATTTATATTTATATTTATATTTATATTTATATTTATATTTATATTTATATTTATATTTATATTTATATTTATATTTATATTTATATTTATATTTATATTTATATTTATATTTATATTTATATTTATATTTATATTTATATTTATATTTATATTTATATTTATATTTATATTTATATTTATATTTATATTTATATTTATATTTATATTTATATTTATATTTATATTTATATTTATATTTATATTTATATTTATATTTATATTTATATTTATATTTATATTTATATTTATATTTATATTTATATTTATATTTATATTTATATTTATATTTATATTTATATTTATATTTATATTTATATTTATATTTATATTTATATTTATATTTATATTTATATTTATATTTATATTTATATTTATATTTATATTTATATTTATATTTATATTTATATTTATATTTATATTTATATTTATATTTATATTTATATTTATATTTATATTTATATTTATATTTATATTTATATTTATATTTATATTTATATTTATATTTATATTTATATTTATATTTATATTTATATTTATATTTATATTTATATTTATATTTATATTTATATTTATATTTATATTTATATTTATATTTATATTTATATTTATATTTATATTTATATTTATATTTATATTTATATTTATATTTATATTTATATTTATATTTATATTTATATTTATATTTATATTTATATTTATATTTATATTTATATTTATATTTATATTTATATTTATATTTATATTTATATTTATATTTATATTTATATTTATATTTATTTCAGGTTTTCTAATGCTTGTCTCTTTCGCTCCCGTTTCCTTCCCCGCTTGGTTTTCCGCTCCCGGTCGCTTTCCCGTTCCTGCTTGCTCTCCCGTTCTCGGTCTTTTTCTCGCTCCCGGTCGGTTTCCCGTTCCTGGTCGGTTTTTCGCTCCAGGCCGTTTTCCCGCTCCCAGACGCTTTCCCGTTTCCGGTTTTTTCCCCGCTCCCGGTCACTTTCTCTCTCTCGGTCGCTTTTCCTCTCCCGGTAGCTTTTCATTTCCTATCTTTCCTATCATTTCACTTACTAATCCTATTACATAAGAGAATAAGTTTAAGCGTTATAACTTTTTTTCTAGTGTTTTGTACTTAATCCTATTTCAATACTTTATCACTAATCCCATTACATAAGACAATAGTTTTTAGCATTATACTTTGTTCTAGTGATAATTGCTTAATCCTATTACAATACTAGATTAATCCTTGCACGTGTTAGTTAGAGCGTTAATTTAAACGGATTATTTTACGCATCAACATATTCAACATGGATACAGAATTTCTGTTGGAAAAAAACTGGCCGAGTCTCGGACAAGGTAACCACTCATTATCCTCAAAAGTTCTTCATGAGTGGTGCGGCAAGATTTCTTCTCTGGTTTTATCGCTGTCCGAGCGAGTCACGCTCCTAGAGACCAAAGATAAAGACAATTTAACTGTAATCAAGAAGCTGACCACCGAATTAACAGCAGCAAAATCATCATTGCAACCTCCGACTATCGGTAACGATTGGGTTCAGGTAGTTAAATCAGGTGGCGGTAAATCAAAACAGCCAGCTGCGCAGTTAGTAGTTGTGAATGCTTCCATGAATGAACTGAATGATAGAGAGAAAAGGAAAAAAAATGTTATCGTTTACGGAGTTCCGGAACCGTCGTGTGCAGTGCAAGTTGACAAAAGATCTGAAGACGAAAAGTTTGTAAAAGATCTTTTTTGTTCAATCGGCAAGTCTGATGTAAAACCAGTATGCATAAAGAGATTAAGATCCAAAGATCAAGCAAAACCGGGCCCAATCCTCGTGGAACTAACTGATGCAAGTCTCAGAAACCCGACCCTCTTGGCAGCTAAAAGTTTGAGAAGCAACAGTACGTACAAGGCCGTTTATATCAGCCCGGATTTAACAGAGGCAGAAAGACAATTAGACTACCAGTTGAGGCAAGAAAGAAACAAACTCAATGCTCAACTTGGTAATGATTCGCCCTTTCGATACGGCATCCGTGGCAATCAACTGCACAAATTCAAGAAGGCCCAATAATTCACTCTTGCAAAAGCCACAGAGAATGCGTCACCCCAACAAGAAAAACCAGCTCAAATCCTCTTCACCTACCTCGTCTCTAAATCACTTTCGGTTTTGGTCCAACAACCCATGCTCGCTCAATAAAGATAAACGCGATGAGCTAACAGCAAGAATAGCAGCCCTCGACCAATCGCTTAGACCACATGCCATGTTTTTTGTGGAAACATGGTTTAACGAATCCTCAGACACCTCCATAGCTGGCTATCAACTGCACCGTAAAGACAGAGAGAGGAGCGCTGGAGGAGGTGTTGCGATTTACGTTGTGGATAAAGTTGTGACCAGTGAGACTGGCATTCCTCAGCTCAACTCTCCAGCTATTGAACAAGTCTGGCGAGTCATTTGTTTCGGTGGAGAAACTTTCCTCCTTGGTTGTTTATATCGCCCTCATGACTTGAACGACGACTATCTCACGCAATGTATTGCTTCAGTCACAACAGCTCGTAGCTCACTTTCCGCCTTGAGCTGCTCATTTATGTTGCTCTATGGCGATTTTAATTTCTCTCACACAAAATATGCTCCAATCGACGTGGGTGGTGGCGTGGCAACAGTTGCCCATATAGGTAACGAACATCCTAGTGACATTAGATTTCAAGAGTGCCTCAACGACTGGCACCTTACACAGCTTGTCACGTTTCCCACGTACCGCTGTAATCGTTACGTTACACCTAGCAGCACTCTTGACCTCATTATTACCAACGACCCCGACCGAGCTATCGAGATACTTGAAGCTGACTCACTTGGATACACGCCCATGGGCCAATCCCATTGCTTTATAACCGGTCGGTTCGCTGTGGCCGGTCTGAACAATTCACGTGTTTCTCAGTCGCACAAACGTTTTATATGGAGCAAAGCTGACTACAATGCGCTGTCTTCTCGTATTTCAAACACCGACTGGGAAAACTTATTTGATGGCCTTTCAGTACCTGACACTTATCAGCTTCTTATCGACCGATACAACGAAGCGGTTGCACTACACATCCCATCTACAACAACTCCATTTGTCCGGAAAAAAGAACCTTGGGTAACACCCGAAGTTATAAAAGCAGCCAGAGTCAAGCGCGAGGTCTGGGCTAAATACATCGCATCGGGGCGCGACTCTGCAGTTATTCTACGAGAATCTCATCGAGAGGCTTGCAAGCGTGTAGCTAAAACAGTCAAGTCGGCAATTCTCATGTATGAGGAACAACTAGTCAGCGCTTCCAAATCCAATCCAAAACTTCTTCACTCACATGTCCGTAGCAAGCAGTTTGTCAAAGACGACATCAACTCTATTCAGACAGCCGACGGCACCATAACTGCGGACCGTGAAAAAATCTGTTCTTCACTCAATGACTATTTTCAATCTGTTTTTGTCATCGAACCTGAGGGTTACATGCCTGCTTTTACAGATCGCACCGAATCAATCTGCGATGTAAATGAAAGTTGTTTTTCTGCAGCTATTCTTCAAAAAAGACTCCACAGCTTAGACAAAACTAAATCGATGGGTCTTGACGGTTTGCACCCACGCGTTCTCAGCAATTGCGCAGCTGCCTTTGCCACACCCCTGGCTCTCATCTACAAGCGCTCCTTCATGTCCGGAGTTATACCGGACACATGGAGAAAATCAAATGTTTCCCCTATCTTCAAAAAAGGCAGCAAGCTCAAGCCTTCTAACTACAGGCCTGTCTCTCTCACTCCTGTGCCCTGTAAAGTAATGGAAGGCATTCTACATGAACACATCATGCAGCACTGCGTCGTCAACGGCTTAATCAGCAAACATCAACATGGTTTTCTCAAGAAAAAAAGCTGCTTGACAAATCTACTTGAAACTCGCGACATACTCACTGAAGCTGTTCATTGCGGCTATGTGGCTGACGTAGTATATACAGATTTTGCCAAAGCATTCGACAGAGTACCTCACAAACGCCTACTGCATAAACTAAAAGCTTACGGCATCCGTGGTATGCTACTCACATGGATCGAAGCGTGGCTGAATGATAGGAAGCAGCGCGTTTTGATTGAAGGCTGCGAGTCCGAGTGGAAGAATGTGACAAGTGGCGTTCCTCAAGGCTCTGTTCTTGGTCCACTACTTTTTGTGTTATATATTAACGACTTACCGGACACTATCACACACCAAATCAAAATGTACGCGGACGACAGCAAAATCATCGGCATCATCAAGTCAGCTTCCGACATTTTATCTCTCCAGGCTGACATTGACCGTGCAGTTGAGTGGTCATTCACTTGGCTAATGCACTTCAATGTCGAGAAATGCAAAATCATGCATGTCGGTCGCTCACACAGAATAACCCACCAATACTCTATGAGACATATTGACGGCACGCGGCGACCACTCGAAGTCACAAAAGTCGAACGTGATCTTGGTGTTCTCGTCTCAGATGATCTAAAGGTCCGAGCACAGGTCGAAAAAGCAGCGTCATCAGCCAATCATATGCTCAGCCGACTCAGAAAAGCTTTCCGCAGCCGCAGCCTCATACTGTGGCGTACACTTTACCTCTCCTACGTCCGCCCACATCTTGAATTTGCTGTTCAATCTTGGTCGCCTTATCAAAAGGGCGATATTAACCTTCTTGAGCAGGTCCAACGTCGGGCAACAAAAATCATTGCAACACTAAAACATCAGCCCTATGAACATCGTCTGCAACAGCTTAGGATCACAACGCTACAAGACCGCCGTTCGAGAGGTGACCTGATCGAGCAGTTCAAAATCGCCCACAACATCGACGACGTCAGCTTTTCCGTTCCGCAAACTCGAGCAGCCGGCCACACGGCATACCACCTGCGTGGCCACAACTGCAAATTAGAGCGCCAGTATGTCAGAGGTTGCGAAGAGCGATACAATTTTTTCACAAACCGGATTGTCGCTCCATGGAATGCGCTTACGCAATACACAATTGACGCCCCGACAGTAAACGCTTTCAAGGACCGCATCTCTTAGGAGTCGCGAGTCCTCCAGCTTCTGTCAGTATAGAGGAGCCTGATGTAGCTCCTCTTCATCAAAAATATAACTTTCAGACATTAAATTTTTTATGGCTTGATTCCATAGACTTTTTTTTTTATATATTTTTGGTTCTGATAATAAACAAAACTCAAAACTCAAAACTCATTTATATTTATATTTATATTTATATTTATATTTATATTTATATTTATATTTATATTTATATTTATATTTATATTTATATTTATATTTATATTTATATTTATATTTATATTTATATTTATATTTATATTTATATTTATATTTATATTTATATTTATATTTATATTTATATTTATATTTATATTTATATTTATATTTATATTTATATTTATATTTATATTTATATTTATATTTATATTTATATTTATATTTATATTTATATTTATATTTATATTTATATTTATATTTATATTTATATTTATATTTATATTTATATTTATATTTATATTTATATTTATATTTATATTTATATTTATATTTATATTTATATTTATATTTATATTTATATTTATATTTATATTTATATTTATATTTATATTTATATTTATATTTATATTTATATTTATATTTATATTTATATTTATATTTATATTTATATTTATATTTATATTTATATTTATATTTATATTTATATTTATATTTATATTTATATTTATATTTATATTTATATTTATATTTATATTTATATTTATATTTATATTTATATTTATATTTATATTTATATTTATATTTATATTTATATTTATATTTATATTTATATTTATATTTATATTTATATTTATATTTATATTTATATTTATATTTATATTTATATTTATATTTATATTTATATTTATATTTATATTTATATTTATATTTATATTTATATTTATATTTATATTTATATTTATATTTATATTTATATTTATATTTATATTTATATTTATATTTATATTTATATTTATATTTATATTTATATTTATATTTATATTTATATTTATATTTATATTTATATTTATATTTATATTTATATTTATATTTATATTTATATTTATATTTATATTTATATTTATATTTATATTTATATTTATATTTATATTTATATTTATATTTATATTTATATTTATATTTATATTTATATTTATATTTATATTTATATTTATATTTATATTTATATTTATATTTATATTTATATTTATATTTATATTTATATTTATATTTATATTTATATTTATATTTATATTTATATTTATATTTATATTTATATTTATATTTATATTTATATTTATATTTATATTTATATTTATATTTATATTTATATTTATATTTATATTTATATTTATATTTATATTTATATTTATATTTATATTTATATTTATATTTATATTTATATTTATATTTATATTTATATTTATATTTATATTTATATTTATATTTATATTTATATTTATATTTATATTTATATTTATATTTATATTTATATTTATATTTATATTTATATTTATATTTATATTTATATTTATATTTATATTTATATTTATATTTATATTTATATTTATATTTATATTTATATTTATATTTATATTTATATTTATATTTATATTTATATTTATATTTATATTTATATTTATATTTATATTTATATTTATATTTATATTTATATTTATATTTATATTTATATTTATATTTATATTTATATTTATATTTATATTTATATTTATATTTATATTTATATTTATATTTATATTTATATTTATATTTATATTTATATTTATATTTATATTTATATTTATATTTATATTTATATTTATATTTATATTTATATTTATATTTATATTTATATTTATATTTATATTTATATTTATATTTATATTTATATTTATATTTATATTTATATTTATATTTATATTTATATTTATATTTATATTTATATTTATATTTATATTTATATTTATATTTATATTTATATTTATATTTATATTTATATTTATATTTATATTTATATTTATATTTATATTTATATTTATATTTATATTTATATTTATATTTATATTTATATTTATATTTATATTTATATTTATATTTATATTTATATTTATATTTATATTTATATTTATATTTATATTTATATTTATATTTATATTTATATTTATATTTATATTTATATTTATATTTATATTTATATTTATATTTATATTTATATTTATATTTATATTTATATTTATATTTATATTTATAACAAGGTGCAGCCTGTAAAAATCAACAACTTTTCAACCAACAGGTAAAATTTTTAATTTATAAAATTCAATTTGAAATAGTCAATTAAAAATTGATAACTTGTAGATAAAATATATAATTAAAAACTCACCCAGTTATCAAAGTTCAAGTGTTCAACTACCATCATTGTTGTCATCATCAGAGCAAAAACGACAATTTCAAAACTTACAATTTTTTCCAGAATGAAGTTTTTTTTTTAATTTTTTGTTTTTTATAAAGAAAATTTACAGAAAAAAACAAAATGAAAAAACTACAGAAAAAAAATTCTAAAATTACACCACAAAACGATCAATTCTAAAATCACTCAAATTATTTCTAATTTTCCTCCTAAACCAATGTAGAAAACGAAGATTTACAAAAAAAAGTAAATAAAGAGAGTGAGAGAGAGAAGACAGGAGAAAAAACAATCTTGTAGGTAATCTAAAAATTCTTCAACGTTGTAGAAACGTTGGCTTATATGGGAGATGTCCGTCTCCAAGTGCTGGACATGCATGCACAAAACCACACCCACAGACACACACTCACACACACAAACAGACACAAATAAATATATATATATATATATATATATATATTTACACACACATACTCACGTTAACATTTGTGTGTTTGTACAAGCACGTTACATATTTTCGTGTTTATAAAAATCGTATAAACTTGGCTAATCGGTGGTGCGCTATTGAAATTCAAAAGCAAAATGAAACGGCCGGAAAAAAAGGTTCATTAATATTAAAAAGGTTTCGGCCGCTTGTTTTATTCAATACATCAAAAAAATAAAAAAAAATGTCGATGCATAAATGAAAATTTTATATTTAGAAAATATAAATATAAAAACTTTTCACGATGTTTTTATATTTAAATTGTATAATTTAATGTCGAATAAGGCATGGAAGCTGGCGACAAATCGCTAAGACAATTTAATTTTTTTGTTGCTGCTAAAACTAAATTTGCACGTAAGAAAAACGGCTGGCTGGAAAAGCCATCTCTTGTCTTGTGTTGTGTTTATTTTTTGCTAATTAGCTAAAAAAAATTAATAATTATTTTAAAGACACGAATGGCGCCGATGATATCCATAAATGAACTCGAAAATGTCTTCACTGACTCTATTTGTTTTTAGCGAACAAAAGAGCACAACTGAATTGAATCTTTAATGAAAACCTTAAAACAATCATCATCATCACCACCGTCATTATCATCATCATCATCATCATCACATTATCATCATCATCATTACTATCAACAAAAACAAAAACAACAGCAACAGCACGGATAGCTCAGGGGGGAATGGGGGATAATTTATTTATAGCTCCGGCTCCACTACAATATGGTCTTGCGAGGAGGTATGCGGCTCTTATTTTAAATATAGAAAAAAAACTAATCTGCTGAAAAAAATATATATATATAAAAATAATTTAGAACGAATGAAAACAAATATTTTTGAATAAGATGAGCAAAATTAAAAAAGTATCTTTTGAAAAATGCAAAAATGGCTTTAAAATAAGCTTTTTAAAAGGTTTATTAATATTCAATAATTTTTTTAAAAGCTTATAATCAACAAAGCATAACGACCATACCAGACATATAGAGAAAAACAAACAAATATTTAGAAATATGATAACAGATACAAATGCGCAGAATGTAAAAACACATTATTGTGATCAGATGCAGAGAAAATATTTTTTAAATACAGACAGGTAAAGCTAAATTTCTATTGGATAAAGCAGGGAAAACCAGAAAAATTGGAGTGCAATACCGAAAACATGCTTGACCAGGAACACCACCTAACAAAACTTGTGCAAACATGGGCATACACAGCAGAACATATAATTATAAAGCATCACTTAACAGTACAGAGGCAAACAAAACGAAATACACAGAGAGAGAAAGAGAGAGACAGGCGTTTAGAGACAAACGTTGGCACGAACTTTCGCCCTTAGCGTTTGACAGGCGAGTCATGTCCTGTGACAAGTTTAATTAGCCCAGCATTGATTCGTCATTTTGCTGAGGTTGTTTTTTTTTTATCTGGGCCACAATTTCTAGCGTGCTGGAAAATAAATTTGTTTTGCTCTAAGAAACGGAAAAACACATTTTTTGTCTCCAGTTTTTTTTCTTTCCTTATTGTTTTGAAACATCTTTTTTTTGAGTGATTGTGCTTGTTATATGAAAAAAAATCTATAAAAAAACCACTCTATTTTTTAAAGAAGAAAAATCTGTTTAATGAGTAGACATTTAGCTTTCACATCTTTTATTAATACCTACCGTTTGCTAACTGTTACAATTATTCATGATAAAACTTATAGTTTCAAAGCATTTAAAAAAATTATTAATGATTATTAAACTCTAGCATTAATTAATGGTTACATTTTAACATACTTAACCGATCAGCATAACAATTTTTCTAACAATTAATTTAATTTAACATGAAAGGATTTTATAGTATTTTTTCAATTACTTTAATTGTTTAATCACTTATTACTAAATTTTATAATATTTATTTATAATTACAATAAACATAATTTATTTTTTGTTTTGTCTAAATGTTTTTTTCTTATATCTTTTAAACTGAGTATCAAAATTTATTATTTGTTTTGTCTAAGTGTTTTTTCTTATATTTCAACCAATTAGTAGTATTTCTTGTGTATTTCAGTTGCTCGGTGAGCTTAAAAAATCGAGCACGTGATTAAAAACGTGCTAAAAATAACTTCGCCGCCATGGAGCCGAGAAGAAGAGTCTCGAAAAGAGAAAAGCCGAAATGTCACACGGCGAAGCCAAATTAGCAGCAGTTTGCCGTTTCATTAGACCGATAGGAGGCCGACCGTGAGGTGTGGGTGGCCGGAAAATGTGGGCGACCGGGAAGTGTGGGCGGCCGGGAAATGTGGGCGGCCGGGAAGTGTGGGCGGCCGGGAAATGTGGGTGGCCGGGAAGTGTGGGCGGCCGGGAAATGTGGGCGGCCGGGAAGTGTAGGTGACCGGGAGGTATCGGCGGCTAGGAAACGATAGTGAAGAAAAGTAAACTCAGAAAGAGAAGAAAATGAAAACAGTTTTTTTTCGGCAGACAAAAAAAATAGAATTCAAAAGAAAATATTTGTGGTTGTTGTAAATACGTTTGCGTGTTTGAAAACATTTTCAAAAGTTTTAAATTTCAAAAGACCACAAGAAACCGAGAGAGAGAAAAAAATATGCATTCTACAAACCAGAATTATCGTTTTGCCCTCCCTAGAAAAACGAACCTCAAAAAAGAAAAAAGAAAAGAAGAAGAGCGATAACGTTGATGCATGATTTCGTCCTCCATCGGCCGGTTATTTGCATAAACCTGAGTTAGCGCCGATGCCGTGCATATAAGCGGCGGCGCTCGGCGTGGCTGTAATGCTTTGAACTTTGTTGTTAATGATTTCAGGCTGATTCCGTAATATCACCAGCTTTGGTTTGATCACGTGCTGCACTTTTTCATTATTATTATAATTATGATTACTATAATTATTATTATTATTATTATTATTATCATTATTATCATTATTATCATTATTATCATTATTATCATTATTATCATTATTATCATTATTATCATTATTAATATTACTATCATTATTATCATTATTATCATTATTAATATTATTATTTTATTATTATTCTTTTATTGTTATTATTATTATTATTATTATTATTATTATTATTATTATTATTATTATTATTATTATTATTATTTTATTTTTATAATTGTTATTCTTATTATTATTATTATTATTATTATTATTATTATTATTATTATTATTATTATTATTATTATTATTATTATTATTATTTGTGCAGTGATTATCTTCAAATTATTAATTAATAATGAGTACGGGTTGAAAAATCATTATTAGTAAACTTAGTATAATTATGTTAGTATTTTTTCTTGGGTTATTATTTTTATTACGCTAACAAATATTAATTTGATAATTAAACAAGTAAGCCGTGAAAACAAGGTTTTTTCACAAATTTCTTATGTTTCAAGATTTGCTGGCTTTTAAGCAAACATTTATTTAATTGTATTTAATGTGTTTTTGTTTTAAAACATAGATAATTATTAATTTTAATTAAAAAATTGTTAGAATTTCAATAGAATCTATTTTTATGAAGAGTGATCCTACATTTCAAATTTCAACTCGATTGGATGACGGGAAGTTAGTTAAATTTCACTTTCACTTTCAAGGTTTGCAAGCATTCAAGCAAGCATTCAAGACAGTCGGCGAAGTTAGTATAAGGATTTTAATAAGGCTCAAACAATGAATTTTTAAGCCTCATTAACTTTTCATGGAATCAATTTATAAAATAAACTAAAAAGTGTGTTATGACCCCCCCCCTCCTTTATCCCTTTTCCCCCAAACCTCCCGCGGATAGTCCCGATGGACTCCGACGCGTCGTTTCCAGATGTTTTTGTAATTTAGAACAGAAAAAAAAAACTATTTTTTCCAATTTCTCTCAACTGCGCAACTTATTTATTTATTCATTCATTTATTCATCAAATTAAATCTCTCAATTTCAGAAAACGTCGCGGGCGTACAAGATTTCCACACGCTTGCTGACCGTCCATCCGTCCGCACGCTGGTTTTTCTCATCCGTCCCCACGCTAGTTTTTCCATCCGTCCGTAGAGGACTGAGAATCTTTTTTTGCTCAGTCCGTGCTCATGTCACGCTAGAATGGCTGTTGCAATTGGACGCACCGACGGACGTATCTTTACGCTGACGTCTAATCATTGAAAAGAACCTGAAAGAAATGCCACAGCTACTGTAAGTTATTGTCGTTTGGTGGTCGCGGTGGTAGTGGTGGTGGTAGGTGTGGTAGTAGTAGTAGTAGTGGTGGTGGTAGTTGTGGTAGTTGTGGTAGTGGTGGTGGGTGTGGTTGGTGGTAGTAGTGGTGATGGGTGTGGTAGTAGTAGTAGTAGTAGTAGTGGTGGTGGTGGTGGTGGTGGTAGTTGTGGTGTGGTGATAGTGGTGGTGGGTGTGGTGGCAGTGGTAGTGGTGGTGGGTGTGGTAGTAGAAATAGTAGTAGTGGTGGTGGTGGTGATGGTGGTGGTGGTGGTGTTGGTGGTGGTGGTGGTGGTGGTGGGGGTGGTGGTGGGGGTGGTGGTGGTGGTGGTAGTGGTGTGGTGATAGTGATGGTGGGTGTGGTAGTAGTAGTGGTAGTGATAGTAATGGTGGTAGTGGTGGTGTGGTGGTAGTGGCAGTGGGTGTGGTAGTAGTAGTAGTGGTGGTGGTGGTGGTGGTGTGGATGCAAGTTGTAGTAGTAGAATTTGTGGAAAGATAATGATTGTTTGATCGTGGTATTACTAACAATAATGACGGTAAAAATAAAAACAGTGGTTGTGGTAGTGGTGGTGGTGGTGGAAGTGTTAGTTGTGGTAAAAACTGGCACCGGTAAGGTTCTTGGTAGTGATGGCAGTTGTTGTTGTTAGATTAAAAAGCGGTGTTGATTGTAGTCCTAATTAGAAAAAAAGTGATAATGGAAGTTGTAGTGATAAAAATACGGGGTCGGTAAAATTGGTGGACATGGGGGGCGGCAGGTGAAGGTGGATTTGAATGTAAATTAATGGTTAGTTGTGGTTAGGGGGTGTGGTGTGGTGTGGGTAATTGTAAACATAAGGGGGCGTTGCTAAGAAAAAAATTGTTTATGGTTGATAATGTTAATCGTCAGTTGATATAAAAAGTGGAAATGATTGAAAGAAGATGGGAATGAAGAAGAACAAATATAAACAAGCAAATGAAAAAGAAGAAAAAATAAACAAAAATAAATATGCAAATTAGGAATAATAAATTATGCAAATTAGGAGTAATAAAAACTCTGAAGAAATCAAGGGAGAGGAAGGAGGGAGCGGAAGACAGAACGCGAATCAGAATTAAAAAATAGAAAAAAAATTGAAAAACAAACAGATAAAAGAGACAAACATAAAAAAACAAGAAAACGTAAAAAAATAAAGAGAAAGAAAAAGAAAAAGAAAAAGAAAGATAAATAAAAAATGAAATAAAATGAAACAAAACGGAGAGAGAAAATAAAACAAAAACATAGAGAGAAGATTATAAACAAAAGGAAGAAGAAAGAAAAAGAGGAAATGGCAATGGGAAGAAGAGGGGATTGAAAAGGGTGGGGTCAAATGGTTGGTCATAAATTGGGCAGGAGTTGAAAGATAAAATGTCATAGAAGGCAGAAGCAATGAATTTGATTATTATTATTATTATTTTGATTATTATTGTTTTATTATTTTAAATAGAATAAATATTTTTGAATTGTAATTATTTTTATTATTATTATTATTATTATTATTATTATTATTATTATTATTATTATTATTATTATTATTATTATTATTATTATTATTATTATTATTATTATTATTATTATTATTATTATTATTATAATTATTATTATTTTGATAAATTAAAAAGTTCAGTTATTTTTCCAGTTCCTGATTTTATTGTTTTGCGTCTGTAAATGACGCTTCCTAGAATTCACTCATTTGCTTCCAAACGCTACCTCACTCATTCATACTCACTCAATTACTCACTCATTCATTCACTCAATTACTCAGTCATTCATTCACTCAATCACTCACTCAATCATTCACTCATTTACTATTTCACTCACTCATTCACTTACTCAATCACTCATTTACTCACTCAACCATAAACTCACACACTCACTCATTCACTCAATCACTCATTCAATTATTCATATATTCATTCAGTCACTCAATTGCTCACACACTTCACTCATTCACTCATTATTACATTTACCCGTACATTAATTCATTCACCCACTCATTCACTCTCATTCATACACTCACTCATTCACTCACTCATTCACTCATTCAAACACTCACTCACTCATTCACACACTCACTCACTCACTCACTCATTTACGCATTCAAACACTCATTCACTCAATCACTCATTCATACACTCATTCATTCACTCATTTACTCACACACTCATTCACTCACTCTCGAACTTCGCTCAATTTTAACTTGCATCACAACAATGTTCGAGACAGAAAAGGATCGTAGAAAATTATATTTTGATTTGAAAAGCTATTTATTTGCGAATTCTAAAAAAGAAATAAAGATAAAATTTAAAGAAAATTTGCGTTTTTTTCTTTTATCAAATTCACAAAAAAATAAAAAAATATTTAAAAAAATTGTGAGAAGACACGAAAAACCAATCAAACTCTTGAACGCCCAAACGAAGTTCTCGAAGCAAAAGGAAATCAACACAATTTCTGCTTCATTTCTGATAGAAAAACTTTGAAAAATAAAAAATTCATTCATGTTGATTTCCTACAATTTTTATCATTTTTTTCTTTTTTTCTAATTTTCTTTTGATTTTTTTTTTATTTGTCCATCTGTCCTTTTATGGTGTTTTTTGGGAAATGCAGAAAATTCTGTTCAAGTCCTACGGCAACGTTGTCGGCTCGAGGAGTCTATTAGGCTTTGAAGCGTTCAAGTGGTTCGTCTGTTTGTTGCCTAATATAGAAGGAAGGAAAGAAAAGAAAAAGATGCGGGAAAATAGTAAAAGAAATAAAAAGAAAAAAGAAAAAAAAAAAAAAAAGAAAAAGATAGAAAAGCAAAGAGAGAGAGAAAGAGAAAGAGAAAGAAAAAAAGAGAGAGAAAGAAAATGAAAAAAAGAAAAACAGGAAAAAACAACAGAAAAAGAAACAAATAAATGAAAAAAAATAAAGAGAAGAAAAAAAATAGAGAGAAGAAGAAAATGAATAAAAAAATGAGAGAAACAAAAAAATGAGTAATTAACGAATTGGTGAGAGAAAATAAAATAAACTTTAAGATTTGTAAAATAAAAGCAAAACTTGTTTTTTGTTTTTTCATTTAATTCAATCAAAGAATCTGTTTTTCGTAAAATCTTTTTAGAGTTTAACTTAAAAAGGCACTCAAAATTGAAGACTTTTTTCAAGTTTTATCTGAATTAATCCCCCTGAAAAAGGTTTTAAGAATTATTTATTCAAATGATTTAGTTTTTATAAATAACAGGATTCCAGTGCATAGCTGCTGCGTGTACTTTAAAAATCAGATTTGAATTTTGGAATCCGCTTATCCGGAAGAGCCGGATCGAAAGTGGACTTAAGTGGTTATTATCCGGATGAAGACTTTTTAACGGAGATGCTCATATAAGATATTTTAAAACTTTGTGAATGTATAATTTGTAAAAAAAAAAAAAAGTTTAAACAGTTTGTTGTGTGAGTTACTTCAAAAATTAAATTTGTTTTTTGAATAATTATATTAGATTTTATTCAAAAAACTAAATTAACAATAGAAAAATAAACTGGCAAAAATTTAATGAAAAAGTATCCGAACGAAATATTTTATGAATCGATATGAACCTATTACGTGTAATCACCAGCTTACTTTAATCTTAGATTTAATTGAAAAAAATTGTTTTTCATTTTTGAAACGTTTATTCTTTTTAATAAAAATTAAACTAAAGTAAATTATTTAGAAAAAATTATTAATAAAAAATTTAAAAAAAATTAAAACGTTATTTATTTCAAGAACAAGTAAATTAAAAACGAATTTTTGAAACCCAATGCTTTTATATGTAATTAAAACACAAATTTTGCAATCAATTTTTTCTTATATTACTCTTTTATTTTATATTAAAGTCGAAATATCTTAATTATATCGAAATATCGAAATTAATTAAAATTAACTGAATTAGTTGACTTATTGTGAAACTAATAATTGAATATTGCATTGTCTTCTATTTTGAGCATGTATGCAAAATTTGAAAAAAAAAAAATCTATCATCAGGAAGTGACTCAAAAATTGATTGCAAGATTTGAAACAGACAGAGAAACAGACAGACAGAGAAACAAACAGAGACGACGAGTTAATAAAAGCATTGGTAATAATAAAAAAAAGCATTGGTAAAAATAAGAGCTATTTAAAATACACGAAATCCTTGGCCGTTGGTTGACCAGTGAGGGGGGGTCTAATGAACGTGGCCAAAGAGGGACTATAAAATCATTTTTTAGAAGCCCTAGAAACGAGGGAAAAAAACGGATAGATACTGTTGGGCAAATGAAAAAAATGTTTTCAATATTGAAACTCAATTTCCGTATTGAAAATGGAATCACTCGAGATTAGTGCGTATTAGGCAAACAGTTGTGTATTGGAGAAACAGTTGTGTATTGGAAAAATAGTTGTGTATTAGAATAATAGTTGCGCTTTGGAGACATTGGTATCTAATGAAAAAATCGTTGTGTATTGGGGAGATTAGTATGTATTGAAAAAATAGCTGTGTATTGGAGAGTGTATATTGGGAAAATAGATGTGCATTGGAAAAGCAGTTGCGTATTGTAGAAATAATTGTGTATTAGAGAAATATTGGAGAAATAGTTGTGTATTAGAGATATATTAGAGAATATTAGATATATTTAGAAAATTGTATATTGGAGAAATAGAAATGATTGCGTACTAGAAGAAGCGTTTGTTGAGAAGATTAATGCGTGGTATGATTATCATGATTAAGAAGTGTGGCGTGGTTTGGGATGAGGTAGTGAGAAATATGCAAAGAAAGGATGGATTGGATGAATTTTTGAGTAGCAAGTGAGACACAAAAACATCTTACACGGTAAAAAAAATGTAAGTGTTATGAAAAAAAAAATTTAGTAGTTGGGGAGAAATGTGAAGGCAGCACGGGAAAAAAACGGTTTTTTAAAGAAATATTTTTCACGACAGATCCATTTTTTCTTGCCACTTAAAGTTGTAATTATTCGCTTTACGTCACTCAAACTGAAAATTCTAAGCTAAGAACATTGACATGACAGAAAAATGCACGCAAAAAAATTTTTTAATTAGATTTTTACGTTTTTTGAAATAGATACGTCGAGTCTGACATCTTGTTTCTACTTGTTGATTCATGCCCAGTGAGAAACGTACACACGTGTTTATTATGCTAATTTTTTTCTTTTTTTTTGTTTGGTTTTTTTTCTACGTTTTTATTCTCTTTTTTACTATTTTGTTTTTTTTCTTTTTCTTCTTTTTTGCTTTTTTTTCTTTTTACTTGTTTTCTTTTTTTCTTCGTTTTTGTTCTCTCTCTTATTTTTTTCTTCTTTTTTTATTTTGTTATTCTTTTTTCTTTTTCTTTTTCTTTGTTTTTGTTCTCTTTTTTTTTCTTAGAATATTTAGCCAATTTGTTTTTAGATATTAGTATAAAATATATACATGTATACAACGTTTTGGAAGAAAATTAGGTAATGTTAAGAAAAACTTCTATGTTTATTATTGGCAGATGAATAAAAACAAACGTTTTAGAAAAATCAAAAGAAAAAGACAAACATGCGAGAGATCAAAACAAAAAAAAATTAAAAATTAAATATAGAAAAAAAAGAAAGAAAGAAAATATAAAATGAATTAAAATAAACGATTAAATAAAATTGTTTGCTTATACTTCTGGAAAATCCCAGCAATAATTTTTATAGCACAATTTCCGCGCACGAAAACACTAGTTGGAATATTTAATGCAATTTTTTCACGGCAATAAAAAATTCCAACTTCGGGATTTTTGTTTTGATTCAACAAACAACAAGTAAACCATAGAAATTTCGTTTTTTTTACAAATTCTTTATATTTAACAATTTTTGTATATACTAATTTGTAAGTATTGAATTTTCGTGAATGACGATGCATTCAAAAATCTCAATTAATAACAAGTGAATCAAAAAACAAAGTTTTTTTTAAAGCACACTTTTATATAATCGATTGTATAGGCCAGACCACATTCTGTTACATAAACAACGAGCAT